>RAHM01000477.1:342056-355018 GCA_003713295.1 Parotia lawesii | reverse complement strand
ATTGTTCAAAGGCTTGTAGAGCTCTGTCAGCCCTGGGGCTGTGACCATTCCCTGGGGAGCCTGTTCAGTGCCCGACCACCCTCTGGGGGAAGAACCTTCCCCTGATATCCAACCTAACCCTCCCAGACACAGCTCCAGCTGTTCCCTGGAGTCCTGTCCCTGGTCACCAGAGCAGAGATCGGAGCAGTCCCTTGGGAGGAAGCTGTGAGTGCACTTTGAGGGAGCAGGGAGCCCTGGAGGGAGACAAAGGGGGTTCCTCTCCTCTCAATGGGATTCAGGTGTAGATTCCACTTGATGAGGAGAAGGAAGAGTAAGAGACGAAGGAAGGAATGGCAAGGCTGGGCATCATCCCTTCCTTGATTTCCCTCCTAAAGTCCCAAAGCCTCACCATACAAAGCGTCAAGGACGTAGGTGATTCCCTCTGCCAGCTGAAGGAGAAGATGTCTTGGAGAATGCTGTAAGGTGCTGAACAGGTCTTTTAAGCCTGGGCTCTCAGTTTTCAGCTCATAAGCAACATTTTCCTCACGAACATCTTCCATCTATGAGGACAACAGAAAGAAATGTCAGGATCTGGGGGCAGAGGCTGCTGCTTGTGCAGAGCAGGCAGATGTGCTGAGTGAGGGAATTTTTGCACAGGACAGGTGACTTGCGGGGCAAGAGGTGTGGTCCTGGATGTGTCTGTATTTATAAACCCTGGCAGTAAGAAAAGCTTCACTTACTTTCTGGCTGAGCTCTCGAAGGAGGTTCTCATCTTTCATCACAGCTTTGATGGTGTTTAAGACTATGAGCAGCAGGTCAAGAGACAACTCAGGGAAAATTCGGCAGGAGTATTTAACTTCTCTCAGCACTACTCCTAATTTTCCTTGTGAGCGACCTACAAACCAGAAGGGATCCAAATCTGTCACTTCTGAACTAGGAGTTCACTGGCATCTCTAAACGCAGAGTTTGAAACCCTTGTATGAGTGTTTCTGAAGCAATATGGGATTTGGGCAGTTGTGATGTCTCAGGGAAGAGGCAAATTCATCACTCCAGGTGATTTGTTTTATGCTGGGAGATCCCATCTTACTCAAAGCAGGTAAAAGTTGTGCAAGTGGAAGTTGTGAAAATACAATACTTACTTTGAGCTTCAATAGTCTGAGTTCCCCCACCTAGTTTTGGGAAATAATGCAGATCTACAAAAGGATAAAAAGGACATTTACGATGTTCTACACCAACCTTCCCACTGGTGGTCACCCACACTGATTTCTCCTTAGCTCTTTTCTTCTGAGTAGGAAAAGAAAATAAACAACCCAAACTCTGCTCTGTGTGCAGTTTGTCAACAAGGAGCTCTGCAGCTCCTGAAACATAAATCTGAGGCTTCCTTCTTTCCTTTCTTAACTGACCCCCTCCCCAAACAGCATCTTTCCTGTGTAGCTCTTTGACCTTGCATGGGTCATCTGACCTTCCCCAGGTGATTTCTGTTCCTCACACTGCCTCCATCCCTTTGCAGACAAGCTGAAGGTGGCTCTGGGGCCAAGTGATACTTCCTAAAATGTCCTTCCGCGTCTGTGCACCATTTCTGGACTGGAGGAATTGGTCATTTCTGGAGGTTACTTACCCCATGCTCCATCTCTAATGTTCAGCTGGATGGCCCTGAAGGCCAGGGTGCAGCCCTTGGGTATGACTATGCCTTGGTTGTTCTCTGTGGTGCCCTGGTCAAGGAAAACAGCCTGTTAGAATGACTGGGTGCAGTGTTGGGGAAGGAAAGAAAGAGAATCCAAACCTGTGCAGAGAATGTGCCACAAAATTTGGCCCCGAATCTACCAACTGCCTTGATGGATTCCTTGTAGATGGTCTCCTCCGAGGCTTCGAAGATTTCAGTGACCACGTATAGATTGATGCCCGTTCTCCGTAGTTGTTGGATGAAGGAGTGATCCATCTTGATTTGTCTAAAAGAGGAAAAGGATGGGAAGGGTCTGGAGCACCAGGAGCGGCTGTGGGAGGTGGAGGGTCTTAGCCTGCAGAAGAGGAGGCTCAGGGGGGACCTTGTCACTCAATTCCCTGTCAAACCTGTCCTAGTTAGAGGGAATTCCTGCCCTAAGGTCTTTATAATGGTTTTAGGCTGTTGAAAACCCATTGTTGACCTGGCGTGAGCTGGAGGGGGTGACTGGAGCACATGTGCTAACCTTTGTCATTCCTTACCTTTCTCTTCTCAGTGCCTCCAGTGATCCCAGTGATATGCTCTTCTTCTGGGGCTTGATGGAAAATGCCTTGGACAAGGAGGCACCTGCTTTCAGGTCTACACTTGCAGGGTCAAAAGACATGCTGAGACCTCCATCAACTTGGTCAGCGCTGACTTTTGTGAGAGTAAATTGGCTGGAATCTTGATGGAGGAACTCTGAAATAATTCCATGCATTATGTTAAACAGGATTACACAGACTCAGCACTGTTAAGTGTAGCACCCACAGGAAAGCTGGAATGTGGTACAGTTCAGCCATAAATGACCCAAACACATTATTCATAGGATTTGTGACCTTCAGATTGCTAAATGTGGGCTTTACCTATGCTTTTACCATCTTCTCCAGGCAGCAGCACATCATCCAGTGTGAATCCTGTCCACTGGTAGTAGGGAGCTSGGYGGAATAKGYKTTTTGATTTGCGCTTTTTTTTCAGTAGATAGAGAGGCCTGAAGTACTCATTGTCTGCGATGCTCTCGACAGGGACCAATTCTTTGCTTGGATCCATTTGTTTTACAATGAATTTGGTGAGTTTTTTAAACATTCTGCTGTGGCTGAAGTTTTGAAGCAAAGCCGAGTGGATTTGTGCCTTGGGAAAGAGGCGACACAAGTTAAGGYAAATTACTTGAAATAATAGCAGGACATTGTAACAAAGTGTTACTTTAATGGTTAAGAAGATTTCAAAATAATGACTCAAAACCCCTCTCATTGTCCAAGGACACAAGTTTCACAGGGTTATTACAGGGAGTGTTTGGAGAGGAAGCAGGAGCTCTGGGTTGTTTGGCCTCGTCCCCGTTTGCTGATGAACCCCAGTGATTGTGCAGAGTGAACGCAGCTGGCAGACTCTGAGGGTGCTGATTTTAGGGGCAAATGTCCCCCAGGATAGAGAGGAATCACAGCCCAGCCTCCTTGTGCAGGCCCTGGTGGTCTGCAGAGGAGAGCTGGTGTTTGAGGGCCAGAAAGAAATCCCTGTTTGTTTTCTGACACAGCTTGTCTTTACCAAAAAGTTTCAGTTTCGCTTTTCTGTTTTTTTACGGGATGGAGCTGGGTGGGGAAATTGGGCAATCCAGACTGGTTTGGGTTGGATGAGACCTTAAAGCTCATCTCGTTCTCCCCCTTGCCGTGGTCAGGGACACCTTCTCTATCCCAGGTTACTCCAAGCCCTGTCCAACCTGGTTATGGACACTTCCAGGGATGGGGCAGCCTGTTCTGGGGCCTCACCACCCTCACAAGGAGGAATTTCTTCCCAGAGAAGAATTTCTTGCCAATATCCCATCTAACCCTGCCCTCTCTGAGTTTAAACCATTCCAAAGAGAAATAGCCTTGTGTGCTTAATGTTAGTAGCACTTGCAGGACTCATTCCCTTGGAAGTCTCCAAGAAGAGAGAAAAACTAAACAAGAGCACTTGACAGAGAGCTCCCACCAACCCTCTCCCGTACCCAAAGCCTTGGGATAATGCACTTGCCTGTTTGTGGGGTGGGAGGTGTGCGGAGCAGACCACGGGGCTGCCGAGGTGATGTGACCTCTGGAGAGCAGCAGGACTGGGGAGAAGTTCTCTGGCTGTCTGCCAAAGGTGTGGAAATGTTTGCTAARTACGGGTGCCGTGAGTTGCACGGGAAGGTGGAACCACCACGACTCCAGAGCAAAGAGCGAATTGATTTCTCTTACCCTGCCAACAGCAGGCTCCCCGAAGCAACTCCTGGGCAGGGGCAGTCTTAGATCTGATCTGTGCTGGAGGATCCCTGGCTATTCACACCAGAGTTATTATTATCCAGAGTTATTCCCAGCTGGAGCAGGTTACCATCCTCCTCACCAGTGTTCCATTTCCTCCAAATGGCCATTGCTTGTGTAACTTCCTTGAGCAGAGTCTGTTACAGGGGCTGTGGATAACTTGAATTTCTGCAGATGCAGGAGATGAAACTCCATCCCTGGAAGTGTCCAACACCAGACTGGACAGAAACGTGTTCCCGCCCCTGGCAGCAGGTGGGACTGCATGGGCTTTAAGGTCCCTTCAAACCAAACCATTCCATCATTGCGTGATTCAACTTTATAGAGCCATGTAATGTTGCCCTTCTTTTACAGATGGAAAAATGGACTCAGGAGGGGATATTGGCAAGAAATTCCTCCCTGTAAAGGGAGGTGAAGCCCTGGCACAGGTTGCCCAGAGAAGCTGTGGCTACCCCTGGATCCCGGGAAGTGTCCAAGGCCAGGTTGGACAGGGCTTGGAGCAATCTGGGAGAGTGGAAGGTGTCCATGCCCATGGCAGGAGGCAGGAATGGATGAGCCTTAAGGTGCCTTCCAACCCAAGGCATTCCATGTTTGCTGGACTCATAGCCATGCTTGTTTAACAGYAAAAGCCATCCATGTGAAGATTCCAGGAGGCAAGTGCAAGTTTTTACCTGAATAGTTCACTTTTATTAGTCTCTCTTAGAATACTGTACAAAGGAGTAATAAAAATATTCACACTTTATTTTAGAAAGTTCTCTACATGAGACTCCTGTATCCACAGCAAAAAGAAGGCTATTGGGAAAAAAAACCCTAAAACTTTGTACAGAACATTCCTTTAAAAACCCCTCCCAACTAATTCAGCTGATTTAACTGATCCAAGGAGGGTATGGACACACCAACACTCGCATGCTTAAAAGATATTCTAGGCAATGGTAAAGCAACATAAGTCACAAGGAGGAATATTAATGTGTTAACCCACTGCTGTCCCCTCCTCGAGGGCCAGTACCGAGCTTCTAAAAACAACCCCAAACTGAACAGTGATTCAAACGTAAAAGTACTCGAGAATTAAATAGCCCTCCATCTAGTTTATTTTAAAGGCTTTTTCCTGCAAAGGTTTGGACTGTTTGCCAGCCCAGTAGCTCTGTGAAACGACTCCCAAGGCAGGATCGCTGATTTAGGAGCATCAGGCTGGGAGGACTTGCTGGTTTTCCGAGTGTCCTGGAGCAGGGGCTGCTGTACCCCGTGGATACACGTGCGTGGTGCTGACAGTGGCTGAGGAGGCTTTGCCCAGTACAAGATGGGACAGGCTGCTGCCAGTTCCTGAGAAGCATTCCAGCCTTTCAAAAGCTTTTCTCTTTCATTGCAGAACAAAAGAGAAAAGCTTGAAGTACCTTCTTACCAGGAATTGTTTCTCTGTCACAGGAGAATTGATCTCTCCAGGTGAGAACTTGCCCTGATCATGATGCAGGACAAATGTGAGAGGAAACCTGTCAAGTGTGGTATGATCAGAATCCCATTTAAAATCAGTAATGATCAGTTATCCTCCATGCAGGCACCTGGGGAAAACTCCACTCTCAAAGAAGGAGTTCTGCTCATGTTTTGTTTCTCCTCCCACAATGTGGCTTCACCCCGATCTGTCCCCTGCCAGGACACGTCTGACCACCCCTCAGCCTGCCCACGCTGTCCTTTCACTTCAGACTGCCTCAGGTACACCCAAGAATGGTGCTTTAATTACAATTAACTTACTGCTTTTTAGTTTTAATTGATCCTGACACCTACCCTTAAGTCGGGATCTTCAGGAAGATTCTACCCGATGTGTAATTGTTCAAACACTTATTCATCATACATAGATACTTAAGTCTCCACAACAGAACGTGAAATCTTTCTTCAACTCGCTCCTTTCCATATTTCTCCTGTTTCCATTTATGTTTCCCTTGATTGGATTCACTGAGTCCAAGTTAATCTCAGTTATTCCATGGGAAAACACCACACCTGTGTTGTAGTGTCACATGACTCCGGCATCGGCTGTTTTGATCATTTGTGTGAAGGAGAGAAATAAAAAAAACATTTACTTTTGTTGCTAGGCAAAGCCTTAATTACAAGGTTGGGGCTTTAGGCTTTAGAACCTGCTTGTTTGAGAAGTTTATAATCCCATTCTGCATCTCAGATGATCTTTAATTTAAGGAAACAAGGTCAGATGTCCATAGTGTCAGTGACCAGCACAAGTAATGTGTTCAAACCCACAGCTGTGGGTTTATGCCTTCAAGGAGACTCTGGGAATTGCTATATCTCATCAAAAAAAGCCGATCCCTTCAACTGATAATTAGTCTAAATTTACAGTTCTGTGATGTGCATATGCTTAGAAATACCCAGCATATGTCTGTCTGTGAGGAGTCATGTTTGAAAGCATCTAAAGACTGTTTCTGTTGCAAAAAAGATGGTTTTCCCCACGTTTTCTACGACAATAATTAGTTTTCTTTCGTTTCCCCTGGAGATGGAAGTGGTGTCTGGGCAGACACTCAGGTCTGTTCAGCACCACAGTCAGCATTTCAGGTCCAGCCTCAGCCACCCTGCCAGGACTTGTCCCTCCTTGGAGCGGCCTTTCCCGCAGGAATACTGCTCATGTCTGTGTCATTTCCCAGCTGATTGATGAAATATCTCTATTTTGATCACAATTATCATTGTCTAGTAGCTTAAAGAGCCGATTAGGGTAAGAGAGTACCTCAGCTAAAGCAGCAGCTCTTCTGTCCTGGGTTTAAAGGTTTAACCTGCCCATCAAGGAAATTGCACATCTGTCAACACCCTGGGGTCTTCAGCCAAACTCTCTTCTCCTTCTACCTGCTTGAAAACTTCCTTTTCACTTGAGTTTCCACTTTTCAAACATATTAGGGAGTGATTATCCCTGCATTCCAGCAGCCCTCTGAGGTACACTCCATATTTTCCCTTCCCTGTAGCAGTCCTATAGGAAGTCTGAGAGAGAAGTGAAGCAACTTGCCTAAAATTATGCATGGAGTAGTAACAGATCTGAAATTCCCCCTTCCATATCCTATGCTCAGACCATCCAAAACCTCAACACTCTCCACCATGGCCTCTAAAGCTGGATTTTCTACTGCAGGGAAAAAAAAAAAGCAGATTAAAAAGATTTATACCATTGTCAAAAAAGGTGAGACAATATAAGCACTAAGACAACAAAAATACAGATTTTCGTGGGGTTACAGGGGTAGAGTGAGGGAAAACCCATTCCATCTGGGACACAACCCAAAGGAAAATCAGGTAATTCTGATTTTCATTAAAACAATAAAAAGCTGTCTCAGCCAGGAAACCTAAGCCTGCTTTATTTAGGTGGTAATTTTAGAGGGAAAAGACTCGATTTTGTTCCTCTGTGAAATAATCTATTATCAGGGACCCATTGACTCCTTCTGCTGGTCAATTCATCTGCTGCTGGTGCTGCTGCTCACGCAGCCCTTGGGCGTGGAGCTGAGGGACAGATTTCCAGGTAAGCCAGAAATCCAACCCTCGCTTCCCTTGAGTCCATGGAGAACTGGCAAATCCCAGTCACATGCACTTAAGCCACCAAGGAGCTGAAATGAGGAGACAAATTCCAATGAAATCAAGGATGGCTGAGTGCTTGATTAGAGCAATCAGCCCTCCTCCTGTACCTGTCCATCGTCAGCCTCTCCCCCACATGTCCATGTCCATGTTCCAAGGAGCTCCATGGCATTTGTTGTCGGTCATTAAATCACCTGCCCCCAGCCCTTGATCCAAATGCCCACTGAGCCCCTGTGCACTTAAAAACAGCAGTTTGGGGTGGGGAGAGGAGTTACCTGGGCAGATTTAGGTATAAACTGAAAATAACGAGCATGATTTAGGATATATCCACCTTTTCCCTGGACCACATGGATGGTGCTGTAGGAAACCAAAAGCTTTGTCAAACTGCAGGTCATTCCTTCCTGGGCTGTTTTTAGGAAAATAACTTCCCTTCTCAGTCGTGTCAACGATTGCAGAATAAAAATCTGTCGTTCACTTCTCCCTCCCACTTCCCACCTAAAACTGGAAATCAGACCCCAAAACAATCCAGTCCCGGGAAAGTCTGGCTGTATCCCTTTGGATTTCCCCCATGTTCTGCTCAAAGCACCCAGCTTCAGGAAGGGAAATGTATTTTAAAGTGCATTTACCACAGCAATAGTACCAGCACTAAAAGCTTTTCCCCTCATCCCTATCCTCGTCATTCCACGTCTGGAATAGATGAGACTCTTCCCAGAATTCATCCTTGTTGTACCTCAAAGTCTCAGTGGTTTTGCATCTACTGATGACCCTGGGATAAGAGAAATCCGGGTCCTGCTCCGCACTAAACTACTCTGGAGCTGGTTTGGATTTATTGGGCACGAGGATCCAGCATGCGGAATGTGTCTGTTGGGATCTGCGTTTAAACAGCCGCTGCGAAACCACATCCAGTCTGCGTGGAGGAGGAAACGGGGCTGGAGAGAAGGAATCCCCCCTTTGCCCTGCTCCTCCGCCATCCGCTCCAGCCATGCCGCTCAGTACTTGTTGATCCCAAAGATCCGGACTCCGTGGAACTGAGGCAGTTTGGGGATCAGGACGCTCATGAGGGAGATGGTGTTGATGATGAAGTGTATCCGGTCATACTTGGTGTAAAAGCTGGTTAGAAAATACCTGGAAAGGGAGGGTGGAAACAGAGGGAGAGCTGTGACGTTCCATTTGTTTGTCTCCCGGGACAGAACACTGATGGATACTGGGACACGAGGCAGCTCAGCCACCCCGGAATACTCACAGGACGATGGGCATGATGGTGAGGAACTTGCGGGAAGCGGTGAACTGGACTCCATAATCCATCTGCTCCCAGTGCGTGAGCAGCCGGGCCTTGCCCTGGTCCGGGGTCTCGAAGGGGGTTCCCTTCACGGTGTGCAGGAAGATGTACATGCTCTGCAGGACACACAGCGTGAGGCACACGGGGGCCCGCATCCCAAAAAACCCCAGATCCAGGGCAGCAGACCAGAGAGCTTGCACCCCCGCGCCGTTCCACTAGAGGGACGTGGCGCTGCTGGAAAACCCGGAGCGGCCAGGGAAACAGGGAGAGTTGGGAAAAGCCGGGGCAGCTCGACTGCTCCACGTCAGGCCTCTCGCTCGGCTCCTGGGTGTGAGCCAAGGAGGTGGTGGCAAGATTACAGCCCTGGGATCTCTGCGATCGGGAGATTAGCGCCTGCCTGCTGCGGCACGGCGGAACGCTCCCCAAAAACTTGCTGGGAGAAGGTCTGTCACCCCCTGATTACCAGGGGAACACAAGTCACAGACAAACAGTCTGGCTACACCACAGATCCAAAGTACAGACACTCCTGGCCTTTAAATTCCTTTTTGTCCCCAGAACCTAAAGCTGCCAGGGAAAATGGATGAGAAGCTGGCAGCTCGTGAGCTGAGTGCTGAGCAGCTCCAGTTTGGGGGTTTGTGGTTGTTTTTATCCCCTGAGCAGCTCCAGTTTGGGCGTTTGTGGAGGTTTTTATCCCTCACTGGTAATAACTTATCATGAGGGTCCTCAATCCCTGTCATTTTTGTCTCTGGAATATTCCCAGGCTGAGATATTATTTAAAATAAAAGATACACAAGCAGTTGCTCCATCCCTGAAGTTTTTTGTCCCCTGTGCCCAAGGAGACCTATGTGGGGACTTGATTTTTAGAGGGAGGAATCAGTTCCTGGACCAATCTTTTACTTTGAGCAGAACAAAATCTGGGGGTTAATCTTGTTTTTTCTTAACTCTCATGAAGCCAATTCAGATTTTACCAACCCCAGTGATGTCTTGCCAACATCTGGGGCCTGTCACAGACCCCTTTGGGAAGGGGGCACGATAAAGGACTTTCCCTGCAGGAAACAAATCCATGTTCYTTCTAAGCAGCCTCACCAGGTGTTGCTGCCTCACCTGTACCTGGGCTGGATTTAAATCCATGACCCAGAGGCACTGGTACAGGCTGAGGGCTGGAGGTTGAGCAACTCACCYGGCATCTTTGGAAACACAAAGGAATTGTTTCAACAGGAATCTCAGCAGATTGCTCAGAGGAACAGCTGTGCCAAGGTTCCCTGTAGGTGCCCCGGGCCACGCCGCTCCCTTACCAGGTTGTGGATGATGTTGGTGAGAGTCCAGACCACGGGGACGCTGAAGAAGGGGATGCTCAGGAGCACGACGTGCAGCAGCCCGATGCCCAGCACGTAGGACAGCCAGATGCCGCGGCTGTTCATGACTCGGGTGTTGGGGTTCACCTCGCTGTGCGCCGTTCCCACGTTCATCCTGGCTCTCGTGGCTGACGGGAGCCCCCTGCAACAGAAACACTGAGGTCAGAGCCTGGATCCAAACTGCTCAGCGGGGCTGAGCACCGGCTGGTTGTCAAGCAAAGCCAAAATCTGCTGTTTGCTATAAAAATCCCAAGTCAGTTCCCTCCTCTGCCCCTCATTATTGCCATTCTTAGAGCTGACGTCGCTAACTCCGGGAGTGGTTGAGATTTGGGAATTATGTGTGGGAAGCTTGTCTGTGACAGAAGCTACTTGTGATTTGAGATGTTTTCCTGGAGCCGAGGTGTCGAGGTTCAATCCCACGATTGCCTGACAAAGCTCAAACCAATACTTTAAAGCACTTTTAAATCCTCATCACAGTGTTAATCATGGAAACACACAGCACAGGAAGCTTCCTGCATGTTTATGGAGTCAGCATGCCTTAAACTTGGGAACACAGTATTTGCAGAGGAAAGGCTCTGTATCAACAGATCTCCTAATTAATTTAACTAAATTAACAGGGTTCTGCACAGCTCGGCAGGTTTGCTGGTCTCCTGCTCTGGCTCACGTGTTTTGCCTTCAGATGCAAGACTTACAGACGGGGAAAAAAAGAAGAACAAAAAAAAATTGCCCCCCAGGGAAGGAATGAAATTCTTCTTGAAGAACGTAAAAAGTAAAAAGGGAGAGATAACAGAGCAAAGTGCCTTGGGAGGATGTTTCAGGAGGAAGAGCTGTGGAGGAGGTGGCCCTTCCCCTACCTGGAAAGAACAGCTGCCACGTAGGAAGAGCAAAAAGATGGTTTTCTGGACAATGCCAGGAAGAAGAGGAAGCAAGAGAGTGTCACCCTCTCAGCGCAAGTCCTTGGAGTGGTGCCCCTGAGACAGTGAAGGTATCAAGTGGCTTTTTGGACTGACACAGTGCCAGTGGCAGCAGGTATTGGTCAGCTCCCAGGCTGGCTGGGAGCAGAAGAGCTCTGGTTTACTGGTATCCAGGGATTACAGGAAACAGCACAAACTAAACCCACTGTAAAGCTGAATGTCTTCACACCAAAATCAGGGAAATTCTTATGTAAAATCATCTTTGTGTCCCACGGAAGTGGAGTCTGATGAGATGATCCAGTTCATCCTCCTTGGCTACAGGACCCCACGGTGAGGGCTGTTTCCTGATGTCTGGCCTCGTGGCTTTGCTGTTGCTTCCCACAGCTGGAAGCCGTGTTGCTGTTCCCTCCAGCTCTCCGGAGGCAAGCCCGAGCCAGATCCAACATCACACTCTCCTCGCTGCCAGCTGTTCCCAGCTCCCTCGTGGAGCACTGGGCCTGGCTTGTCTCAGGAGCTGACTCTGTCCCCGCTCCTGCCCAGGGCTGGGACTCACAGCCAGCCTCCGCTCCACAGCTCTTGGAATGCTCCAAGTAACTTGCAAACCTCTTCCATCCACACAGGCGGCTGTTGCTGCAGATCCTCACCTCCCCCTATCAGGGAGCTCATACCTGGAGAAGGATTTTGTTTCCAGGAAAGAGGCTGCAGGTCTGCRGGGTGCTCACTCCCTTGTTGTCCACCTCCCAGCTCATCAGCTTGTGGATATTCCAGAGAAAAGTCCAAAGTTTGGTCTGGAAACAGGACTGGGAGCCAGAGCTCAGCACTTCACCCCTGGCAGGGGGAGCAGCTCTGCCCTAACCCTGCTGCAATTCCCAAGCACTCTCAGAAGGAAAACTTGGGGTTGGGGTGAAGCATAAATGAGTCAAAAAGAGTCAGATTGTTACAACAACAAAAAGCAAACCACCCTATGGAATGTGTAAACAGGCATGCTGAGTGCCAGACGTGRGAAATAGTTCTCCTGGATGTTGGGTGAACACTGTCCAGTCCTGGGAGGAGCTGGAGAAAATGAGCAGAGGTGTAGGAAAAACATGACCTGCAAGGACAGCTGGAAGGAAACGGGTTTGTTTAGTCTGGAGGAGGCTGGAGACAGGCATGAGGAACAGTCGGATGCTCCACAGAGAGCTGTGCCTGTGGGATTCCAGCTGTGCAGCAGGAGGAACCACATGGCTGGGTCTTGGAGCGACGCGGGGCTGCAGGAGGAGGGATGCRGGAAGGGACTGCCCACGGAAAGGGATCCTTGCTCTCGCTGGAGGCCTTAAAATCTAGTTTCATCAACAGTTAAAAAACTTCTCTCCAGGAGTCTTTCCTGAGGTTACTGTTTTCCAGGGGCTGTGGAAACTCCCTGCAGCCAGAGGTGCACATGGCTGGTGCCGTGGAATTTCCAACCATGAGTGTAACTTCCAAAAACTAAGAAGCAGCTTGGACTTGGTCTCCTCTGCAAATGAGGGCAGTTGCAGACCCACAGCTGGGTGGGAAAGGGCCCAATTTGGAAGCCGTATGTGAAGCAGGTCTCCTTTCTGTACCTCAGTTTTCCTTCCTTGTAAAATTAAGGATAAGAGGGGTGGGATGCTGGAACATATGAGAGGTTAATTTATTCTTGCAGGAGATATGGACATTGCTGCAATGAGGGTGATTCCACGTCTCCACCTCTGTCCCTCCCCAGCTTAAATATTTCATGAGCTCTGCCCTGGGCTGTGCAGCCCTTGGCCCAGCTCTCCTGAATTTCAGATTGCACAAGCCAGGCTGAGGGCATACAAGTTCCCAGAGCTCTGTCTCTACCCCCATCCCACATCCCATGTTTGCTTTCTAATTCCACACACCAGGATTTGTTCACCTGCAGGACAGCAAGGTACAGCCCACCAC
>RAHM01000477.1:254515-342030 GCA_003713295.1 Parotia lawesii | reverse complement strand
CTGGGTATTTTTTTTCCTTCCTCCTCCTGTGTGTGCTGCCAGGCTCTGCTTTCCCACTCTTTTTTGGGACAGAAAAGCCTGAATGTTGCACCAGGCTGAGGGTGAAGGTCAGGGCTGTGCTGACATTGGACAGTGGCCATCCAAGGAGGGGAAAAGTCAGAGCTGTGGCCAGTGGCAAAGGGCACAATGCAGCGGTGGAGCTGAGCCCTCCCTCTGCCTCAACCTGCCTGTCCTGCTGCCTGTCCAGGGGCAGCTCCTTCCTCACCTTTGTCCCCAGAAGAGTGTGACCACCATCTGTTCCTGTTCCCTTGCTTAACGCTTGGACTTGATGATCTTAAAGGCCTTTTCCATCCTAAATAAATTATCCTATGATTTGGCAGTGCCGTCACCCTTCCCCAGGGATTGCAGGATCATGCTCCGATCCTGGCATCCCGCTGCAGGATCTTCACTGGGCTGGTGAGAGACGGAGGGCTCAGGTGCTTATCTTGATCTTGAGTGTTCCCAGACTGCAGGTGATGAAGATCCCACGGATCACAGATCCAAATCTCTAGCAGCAACAGCTGCCACCTCCCAAACAAATCCTTTAAACCCTTCTTTGCCGATGGCAACGGATGAACCAGAGCACAGAGGACACGGGGGACGCTGGTGAACTGGGCTGTGCTGGGAGGCGGGTGCTGGGTGAGAGGTGAGACTGGGAACACAACGCTCCGTGTTCGTCCAGCCCGGAGCCGTGTTGGACACATCTGAGCCCCAGCGCTGCCCGGTTCCTCCTCGGGGGGCGCGGGGCTGCCAGAGCCCCGGAGGGGACACGGGGAACACGGGGACGAGGACACGCGTGAGCCGCCCCGGCTGAGTGCGGGGGTCCTGCCCTCTCGGCCTTTCCTCATGGATTTAACGGGAAATCTTGGACACGAAAGAAAGGCCGAGGTTGGGCTCCTCCGGGCGCACATGGGGTCCCAGACCCCACTTTCCTCCCCGTTTCCCCGGGACGGGACGGTGCCCCGGGAGGCCGGGGCAGGACCCGCTCCCGGCCGGGCTCTGCACAGCGCGACCCCTCCGTGGGGACCCGCACGACCTAACTGGGACCCCCCCCAATCCCACCCCGCCGCTTCCCAGCTCCATCCCAGCACCCGCTTCTCTCTTTTGGGGTGTTTTCCTTTCGGGCCGGGCCCATACGACGCACCTTCCCCCTGCCCCGCCGCGGGGCTCGGCCGCCGCCGCCCCCTGAGAAGGCTGAGCCCCCCGGTCCCGCCCCGCGCCCCCGGACCGCACTCACCGCTCCCGCCCGGTCCGGCCCGGCTCGACTCGGAGGGGCCGGGGCTCGGTCCGCCGCGCTCCCGGTGCGCTCCCGGCGCGCTCCCGGCGGCCCCTCGGCCCGCCCCGCCGCGGCACGCCGGGAGCTGTAGTCCGGCAGCACSGGGAGAGGCGGAGCCGCCATGGGAACCGGCGGGAGCGGCTCCGGGAAGGAGATCGGGGGCTCCACCAACCCCTGCTCCACGCACAGGGGACCCCAGACCCGGCTGGGTGCGTCCAGCCTGCCCGGGGAGGGTGGGCTGCCCCCCCCCTCCCCCCCCTTTGCCAGGGGAAATCCGAGGGTGGGGAACGCTGGGGCAGCTTCCGAAGGAGCTGTGGCTGCCCCATCCCTGGAAGTGTTCGAGGCCAGGTTGGACGGGGCTTGGAGCAACCTGGGATAGTGGAACGTGTCCCTGCCCATGGCAAGGGGTGGAACTGGTTGATTTTTAAAGTCCCTTCCCACCCAAACCACTCTGATTCCGTGATACYGTGAAAATCCCAGCAGCAGCATTGTGCAGACAGCCCGGGCAGGCCGGCAGCGCTGGAGGATACCCTGCCAAGGTCGGGGCTGGGAGCGAGCGCAGGATTCCAGCGCTGGAGCGCAGGGGGAGACCATCTGGCTCCGCTTTTGTTTGCACAACCATCAAAGCTCATCGCGTGGGGCTGGCACGGCCCACGGGTGCCGCAGCCATCTGTGCAGGGCTCTGTGTGTGCCTGCTGCCGGCTCTTCCAGCAGCGGAGGGGCAGCGCCGGAACCACTTTGGGCTGCAAACCCCCTGCCTGGAGCCGAGCAGAGCCCCCGGCTGTGTGCGGAGCCCGAGCGCGGCGCTCCCGGCTGCCCGTGGCTCACATGTGGCTCTGCCGGTGCCATTCGCAGTCCCCCCGACCTGGCACAGACGCTTCCGCTCTGCACAGCCCGCGGTGGGTTTTGGTGTTGGCCCAGGTGGAGTCACAGCGACGTCGAGGTTCCCTGAGTGCCCCTGTGCCTCCACTCTGAGCTGTGTGTCCTGACCCTGTCTGCATCCATCCGGCCTTGGCTCCAGCCGCACGTCCTGACTGGGCACGGCGAGGGCACGGAGACCCCGCGGGCTGCCAGGGCCGGGGCTGCCTGGGTGTCACATGCTGGCGCCGTGTTGCTGGCAGGGCACGGGGGCACTTGCCGGATGCAGAGTTCAGCAGTGTCTGCTTCCAGAGGGCTTTGGGCACGGAGAGACGCACATGTGGGGTGAAGCAGATGAAAGGCCACTGATTGCCACCCTGTAGAACCGCGTTGTCCTCGCCCGGCTCCTCTGCGGTGCCCTGTTGGCAGGGCGCGGTGCGGGGATGCCGGCGTGCGGAGGYGGGGGATCCCACGGGATCCGGTTCTGCTTTGCAGGAGATCCACGCACGCACAGCAGGCTCTATTTTTATCCTGCTCCTGCCTGACTGAGCAGCTCCCTGCGCGGTGACATCTAATTTAGCAGCTTCCCCGCACCCCGCTGGCTCCGCACGTGAGGGGGAAGCACAATGCAGCAGCTATTTTTAAACGCCCATAAATATTCATCCCTCTCCGTGATGCAGCAGCCGCCGCTGCCGGTGGAGCGCGGGGGGGACCCGACCCGCTCCCTGGGCTCCCCACACCGCGTTCACCCGCCCAGGGAACACCGGCACTGGGGGCGGGGAGTTCCCTGGGGGGATCCGGCCCCATCCGCTCACCGGCAGCTGCACCCGCGTTCCCCCCGTGCTCAGGGGGGGCCGTTCCCGTGTGGATTCCTAGGCCTCGCTCGCTCCCAGCCTCTCTCGGTGCCGGGCCCAGCCTCTCCCGCTCTGCCGGCTGCGGGTCCCGCTGCCCGGTCGATGCCGGTTATATTTAGCTCCGTGGTGGCAGCGAGAAGCCGGTGCCAGCTATTTTTAGCCATCCTGCGGTGGGAAGGGTCCGCGTGGGTCGTGCTGCACTGCAGGTTTTGGGCTGGTGGGTGCCGTGTCCTCCACGTGGGAGCCCCGTGGGGTGCAGCCCTGGGGCTGCTCCCGCTCCCGGGTCTGTGCCCGCTGCCGGGATCACCCACCGCCTCTCCGGGTCCCAGCTCAATCCCCCCACGCACCTGCCTGTCACCTTGGCCCCTCGGCCCCGTCCCGCGGCGGGTGGCTGTGCCATCGGGGCAGCCGCATCCCAACATGCCCATCCCTGCTCCCGCTGCGTGCACAGCTCCCCGCGGCACTGGGAGTGGTGATGGGCAGCGCGGGGCTGCTCCGCTCCCTCGCCGAAGGGGGAGATGCCAGACAAGTGCTCAAGAGTACCAACTGTGGCTGCCGGCTGCTGCCTGCCGAGCTCTCGATCGTGTCCCGGGACAACCCTGCCCGGTGACTCCGGCACCGATCCGGCGTCGGGCTTGGCTCCGGTCCTGGAAACATCGAAAAGACCTCTAAGATCATCGACTCCAACCACTAACCGAGCACTGTCACCTTCACCACTAAACCATGTCCCCAGGTGCCACATCCACACGTTCTTTGAGCACTTCCAGGGTCCCAGACCCAGCAATGGCCTGGCCCCGGCGGAGCGCGGGGGGCTCCGGGAAGTGCGGGGGTCTCTGGGGAGAATCTGTCCGCGGCCGTGTCTGGCTGCCGTCAGGTTCCCTTTTCCTAACTGAGGCGAGATCCAGGCCAGGCGCCTCCTAACCGGTTTATTCTCCCGCAGCAGCGGGAGAACGTCAGTGCCCGGAGCCGGGCTGTCCCACCGCGGAGATCCGGGGCCGGGGCAGGGGGAGCCGCGTCCCTCCCGGCGGCCCCGGGGCCCGGTAACGGCGGCCGCTCTCCATGGTCCTGAGCCAGCCTCGCCGGTGCCCCGGGGCGGCGGGACCCCGAGCCGCGGTCCAGCCCGGCGACCCCCGGCCCGGGAAGCCCGGAAGGCTGGGCTGCGGACCCACTCCGTCCCCCTTGGATCTCGCCCCGCCCGGTGCCGCTGCCGCGGGTCGGGTTTCCCCGAGTAAGCGATGCCGGTGCAGGACGGGGGGGGCACCGTGACCCCGCCGGAGTGAGAGTAGGGGGGTTCTGCTTCCCCCGAAGAGCTGGGGAGGGGATGAGGGGATTCCTGGGGGGTTGCGGGGGCAGCACCGGGGGCCGCCGAGGGCCCGGGGGGCCGGGAGGGCTCCCACCGGAGTTCGGCAGGGACGCGGCAGGGCGGAGGCCATGGAGTGCCCCGAGGCGCGCTGGCACCAGCTGCCCCGGCATCGGAGGTCCTGGCAGCTCCTCTCTGGGTCTCTCCAGTGTCTTCCCGCCCCTCCCGGTCTGAGGACCCGAGGCAGCGCTTCTCCCGTAGGAAGAGGAGCTGGGAAGGCTTCGGGTGCGGGGCCGGGGGTGCTCGGCACTGCACGGCCCCCCCGGCGGGGCGGGCCGGGGGCGGGGAGCCCCGGGGAGGCCCGGGCGGAGGATCCCGCCCACCGGCCCCGCCGCCGCCGCCGGCTCCGGGGCCGCCGCGCTGCGCGGGGCGCGGCCGCTCCGGCCCGGGGCGCGGGGCCGCTCCGCCGCCGGGGGCTGCGCAGGCAGGTGAGTCCGCAACTGCACCTCCGGCGGGGCGGGAGGCGGGGAGGGGAGGGTCGGCAGAGCCGCGCAGAGCGGAGCTTCCCCCGGGGAAGCACCGGGGCTTCCCTCGCCTGCGACGCCCCCGGTGCCGAGCGGGCCAGGGGGAACCCCGGGCATTCCCGGGCACACGGAGGGTCCTGGCGTCCTCACTGCCCCCGGCTCCTCAACCGCATTTCCTGGGGCTGGCGGCGACCCCCCCGGGGTCGGGCTCGGGACCCCCGCGCCCTGCTGCGGGCTGGGAAACMCACGGTGGGGAAGGGGCTGGCTGCCTGTCGTCGCTGCCGTGCCTGGTCCGCATCACACCCGCAGGGGTGTCCCGGTTCCGTGGACGAAGCAGCAGCCCCCTCCCGGGACACCGGGTCCCGGCTCATGCCGGTGGTTTCCCGGGCAGCGGGAAGAAGGTACCAAGGGGCTTTGTTTGTCCCAGGTTACCTCTGGAAGACTTGGGAGGTGGTGCAGTGTGGGGCTCCGGGGTCCTGGTGCCCTTGGTGTGCCCTGAGCTCTGATTCCCTCCCAGGACCCTCCTGGATCCCGGGGCTCCGGCAGTGCAGGGGTCAGCTCTGCACAGGTGTGACCTTGGGGTGTTTCGGTGTGGCACGGCTGTGTGACAGTGCCCAGCACTGGGGGTGCTCACCTGTCTGTGCTGTCGTGGTCACCCTTGGGTGGCCACCTCTGCACCACACCAGGGAGCCCCAGTCAGCACCCTGAAGCGGGTTTGCTGATGTTGGGGTGCTCCGGGGATCAGTGGGACCAGCAGGCAGCTTTGCTGGTGGCACAGCTCGGGGCTCCCGCAGCACTGAGCTCTGCCTGACCGGGTGACACAGGCGCCTGTTAGCGCCAGTGGCTTTGATCGTGGAATGGTGGGAGAGCACCTGGATCCTGCCTCCAGAGCTCCACGGCCGGCACAGGGACGGGCTGGGACCCCTGGACGTGGTGAGACCCAGGGCTGGGAGCGCCGGGCAGCGCTCGGAGCGCTCAGACACGGCCCTTATCTGCTGCCACCACCCTGGGAACTCGTTGCACGCTCAGCTCCAGTGAATTTCCTTTTTCTGTTTTTGTTTCTTTCCTGCTGACGCTTTTCCCCTCCGGAATCAAGGGCTGGATGGGGCCCATGGTTACGGGGTAGTGTGAGCAGCCCAACCTCACGGTGGGGTGGCAGTGGGCAGAGCACAGCAGCACCCAGCGCCCACCTGTGTCTGTCCCCTCGAAAGGAGAAAACCCGCCGCGTGTCCGCCTGTGCCCCGGGCGCTCCCGGAGAGCGGAGCCGGGAGCAGGAACCTGCTGAGCCGCTGCTTGCCCATGTTTTCCGTGGCATTCCCCGGGGGCCGCCTGCAGCGGCCGCTCGCCCGGAGCCGGGGCTCTCGCTGATGCGTCCTCCGGCCGCCGCAGGATGCATCGGCCTCCTGCGAGCAGCGATCGCGGCGCCGTGACCTTGGCAGGGCGGGAGCTCACCCCGCCTCTGGCTCAGCCCGAGCGCCTCCGGTTGTTACAAACCAGCTGCCGGCGCAGGAGACGTGCCCAGCCCCTGGGGCCTGATCCTGCCACGCAGGAGCCTAGAGCGAGGTGATGGCCGGGCGTGGGGGAAAGCGTGAGCCATGACGGCTGTCCCGGTCCCCATCCCTGTCCCTGCTTCATGGCTAGGGTCAGGTGTGGTGCTCACAGCCAGCACAGTGRCAGTTCTGCCCCCGTCCCCCCCGGCCTGACGCTATGCCCTTGTTGTCCCTGTCTCAGATGTGCCGAGTTCAGCTGAAGCCACTGTGGGCGTGAGGAAGGCAGTGCAGCACCGTGACTGCAGCACAGAGGGTTCTCCTCTGCCCCGTCACCATGGCACTGCTCCTGCAGAACCTCTTCCTCCTCCTCCTCTTCCTCCTGGGCTCCTGCCTCCACCCAGCTGCTGCCTTCCCCAAGGGCTGTTACCCCTCAGAAGAGGAGGGGCTGAAGACCTTTCGCTGCAGCAACGCTCAGCTGACCGAGGTCCCCAGAGACATCCCCAATGACACCAACAAGCTCTACCTGGACTTCAACCAAATCCCCTTCCTGCCTCGCRATGCCTTCCGGGACCTGCCACTCCTGCTGGAGCTGGATCTGTCCCACAACGCCATCGCCAGAGTTGAAAGTGGGGCTTTCCAGGGCCTAGCAGAGCACCTGCACTCTCTGGACTTGTCTTCCAACAGGCTGGTGTCGGTCAGCAAAGATGCCTTTAGCAACCTGAAAGCCAAGGTGAACCTGTCCAACAACCCGTGGCTGTGTGACTGTCGGCTGCAGGAGCTGATCCGCGCAGTGGAGCTGGCGGCCGACTCCTCGGGGGGCATCGTGTGCGACTCCTCCACGCAGGAGGAGCACGTGGGCAAAGCTTTCCTGCAGGTCATTGCCGACACGGACTTCTGCAACGTGTACAAGAAGACCACGGACATCGCCATGCTGGTCACCATGTTCGGCTGGTTCGCCATGGTGATCTCCTACCTGGTCTACTACGTGCGGCAGAACCAGGAGGACGCCCGGCGGCACCTGGAATATCTCAAGTCACTGCCCAGCAAGCAGCGGCGATCGGAGGAGTCATCCACCATCAGCACTGTGGTGTGAGCACCAGCATCCTGCAGGACATGGGGACGTGTGGAGCTGGGGACCTGCCGCTCCAGGGGCTCGCCACGGCTGCAGGAGCTGTCACCAGCCACTGGCATTGCACAGAGATACTCATGGATTTGTTCTGTTCTCCTCCTGGCAGCAGCAGCCGCAGCTGATGAGTCCCTGGCTCTGGTGGCTGAGGTCAGGGATGGATATCAGCCATGAGCATGGAGGATCTGCAGCATCCTCCCAAGTTATGGAGGACTGGAGCGACCCGGAGCATCCCCCTGGCATGTGGCCATTGCTCCGACTGACCTGGACATTTGGACTTCATCTAAAACTTTTTATATTTCCTTTGCAGAGATCCCTTGGGGCATTAATGGAATCAGTGTTTTCATCTCTCCCCGGCTCCCCCTTGGCTGCCCAAGGGATGGCAGTGGGAGGAGCAGTACGGGTGCAAGGCCAGTGCCCTGCCAGGTCACTGGCCCTGGAGGGTCATGGGCTTCAAGCCCAGCCAGTGGGACCAAGAGGTGGGGCAGGAGGTGGGGACACACCGGTTGGTGCCGCTCCATCTCCTGTTTCATCTCCCTGCTCCTTTCCCGGCACTCTCAGGCCAGGTGGGGCAGGGGGTATGGGGGTCCCCACTCAGAGATGGGGTCACTGATGGGCAAACCAGGGCCTTTCCCCTCAGAGTGTGGGAAATTAGAACCAAACAGGGAATGAACTCCCTGGGGCAGAGCCCTTTGGGGCTGCCAAGGAATGTGGGTGCTGATGGAGGGGCAGCTGGGGGTCCTGGCAGTGGGTCCAGCCCTGCTGGGATGTTGGGGGAGCGGGTTTCCCCTCGGTGCTCTCGGGGATCACGTGGGAGGGTGTTTGCAGCACCCTTTGCCATCTGCTCCTGTCACTGCCCGAGGGGAGCTCCCACCTCACAAGCTGCTGACCGGTCACTGTGATGGGAAGCAGGATGGAGGGAGCTGCCACGGCTCCTCTGTCCTCTCCCCACTCCCGCACTGCCGTCAGGAGCCTGAATCTCCCCTAAAAATGTCCAGAAGTCCCTTCTTGACACTTTCAGTATTGGGCTGCAGGTTCCTGGTGGCAGTGGTGGAGGTGATGCTGGGCACAGGGCTGGCACAGGCAAGGTCAATGCCCACCTTTGGGCATGCAGGATCCAAGTGGCAGCTCAGAGCAAAGCCGGAGTAGCCCCAGACTCTTCCACCTGCATGTCTGGCCTCCAGGACACCTGGTTTTGCTGGTTTTGGCCTTTTTTCAAACCAACCAATGCTAAACTGCCTTAATTCACCAAGAGCACCAACCAAAGCTGCTTGAACCTCCTCTGTACCAGGCCAGAGCTGCCTTGGCGCCAGGCCCAGCCTCGGCCCCTGGTGTGGGCAGCGCGTCTGGGCGCAGGCAGGGCTCCGGCCCCGGCCGCTGCCGGTGCCCTCGTGCCCCGGTGCCGGTGGGAGCCGTGGGACGGAGCCGGCCAGGAGCGGGGCCCACGCCCTTCCACAAGTGCCTGATTCCAGCACAGAGCAGGAGCTCTGCAACGCACAAGCACCTCGGCCCCAGCTCCCATTCGGGCGTTCCCGCAGCCCCACGGCAGCTCCTTCTCCTCTACAACCGGCTGAGGAGAAAAGGGGCTGGGGGCGACCCGACTGAACCCCCTCAGGCTGCTCCCCCCAGGCCACCACTTGTGCCCGCAGTGTGGGGGGTGCCGGGACCACCCAACCCATCCGTGTTTGGGTTAAGGGACCTTTTAGTTCTTACTTTATACGACAATAAAGTTGGCTTTTACTTTGGGGCCGGCGGTCGGTGTGTGCTGGTGTGTGTGTGTGGGTCACCGGGCCCTGGTGACGTTGTGGCTGCAAAGGAAGGACGGAGGTGCCCGTGACAGCCGATGTCCTTGTGGGCAGGCGCTTGCAGAAACAGGACACCCGTCCCTCCGGTAACCCTGCCCCAGCCTTCAATAATGAACACCCGCGGCTCGGCTCAGGTCGCTGGCACGGTGCCGGTCCCCGCGTCACCCAGGACCCCGTGGAGTGGTTTCCCAGGGCTCCGCTCCGCTCCCTGCCCTCCCGACCCCACCGGAGCAGCCCCGGCATCGCGTGGCACACGGGCAGGACCATGACTGCCGGGAGGAACAAGCCCTTCCAACACCACGGTCCCACCGGTCCCCACAAGAGGCCTCTCCGGTCACAGTCCGGTCCCGGTTTGCCGGCGCCTCTCCCCGCGTGATCCGTGCTGGAGTCTTGTGCCATGGAAGGTGAAACCCGGGCTCTAACGCAGAGTGACAGTTCCCGCTCGTGGGACATTAACCTTGTTTGTCACTCGGCTGTCTCCAGACGCAGACCCCGGGCTCTGGAGCAGATGGCTGCCGTCCCCCGCTCCGGTCACTCCCTGGGGATCCTCCTCCCGCGGCTCCCGGAGCAGCTGGGGAGGGCTGGGGGACACGCAGGACACGTGGCCCCAGCTGCCACCCTGTCCGTGGGGCCGTGGCTCCCTGGAGTCCTGCCGGTGTCCCCTCTCATGGGGCTGGATGATGCTGAGTCCCCCGGGGTCAGCCCTGCTCTGGATCCTGTCTGTGGAATTATTTGGATGGAAACCATCAGGCTCATTACAGCCCACACGGATGAGCACGGGGGAAAGGAAGTGGATTCCAGGAGTTTGTCTGGATGTGGAACAGCCACTGGCCTGTGTGGGTGTACAGGGGGATAAAACTCGTAAGAAGTCTAACAAATGGATGGACAGAATTGTGTTGGACTTAAATACTGTCAGATATTTAATCAGGTGTGACAGGGAATGGAGAGGAACAGAAAAATGGGTTTATGGGGCTGTTTCCTGGGGGTGCTGTGGCCAGCCTGGGCTGTTGGGGTGTCTCGGGAGCAGGGGGACACAGCCTGCCAGATGGCTTAAATCCGAAGGAGGGATTTTTCTCATCCCACTCTTTCCAGCTGCGAGGTGCTGTGTGCCAGATCCTGCTGGGAGCAGGAGCTGGCACTCAGCACAGTGGGTGTGAGGGCCTCAGTGTTAAAGGCAACACTTCTCCTTCAGCAAGGAATTAGAATTATCCCTTTTAATACCCCTCTCTGGGTAATTCGTTTCCTGATGTAGATTTATCCGCAGGGATCAGCAGCAGGAGAATTAACAGCGTGACCTCCTTCTGTGTTTTCCAGCACTCCGGTACATCTCCGTTATTAACTTCCAAGGAGCTCTGCCCGCCCAGCCTTTAACTGGCCTGTTCTCCTCTCCAGCATGGAGGAAAATGTGTCACTGGGGCAAGATCTACGGCCCGAATCCTCTTGACGGGGATGACTCTTTACCTGCTTGGCCCTGAAATCCCTTAGGAGCACAGGGATGGAGGGGTGTTCGGAGGAAACCCCCAGGATATCCAATGCCAGGGGACACCCTGCCCGTGGGTCTGGGGGAAGGGAGGGCTTTGGAGGGGTTTTGGGAGAAAGTTTTGGGAGAAGCCCTGTTTTCCCCAGCCCATGAGTGAAGCATGTTCCGCAGCGGTGGCCCCAGACTGCATCCTGAACTTTGAACTGATTAGATTTCCAAGAGGGAAGGAAGGATGTCTAATTGTTTAATTTCCACAATTAGAAAAATATTTATCAATAATTAGGAGTGATGGCAGCGATTACCCTGGGATTAAAGCCAGGCTGCACTTCATCACCCGCCTTTCACTCGGGGACATTATTTATTTCTTTTCACCCCAAAAAATCCATGTACAGATGAGTTGCTGCCAATAATGAATCATCCTTGTTCACTGCCTGCACAGGACTCATTAATCTGATGATGCCAGTGGTTCTAGGAAGGCTGCTGGGCACATCGTGTGGTCACTGGGCTTGGGCAGGAGAAAATTTAATTTCAGTGGGTAGGAAAGTGAAGCAGAGCTAAAAATCACAATAGAACTTCCTGTGTCTGTGGTTGAGAGCTTGGCAGTTCAGCCAGCCACACACTCCCCTCCAGACTCCCTGGTGATTTTCCCTCTCATCACTCATCCAAGGCAGGCACGGCTGAGTCCAAGGATCATTTTCCAACAGCCGCTCTTTTAAGATGAAGTTGTGCCGATTAATAAAATTGCGTGACCCTCAAAGTTTTCCCTCTCAGAGGGAAATGTCATATTTCCAGGTATTTCTCCTGTCTCAGGAGACCCAGGACCATCAGCATCCATGGTCTGGGGATCACATTCATCCTCCTGTGGAAGCACCAGGGGCCTGTGGCTGTGGCACCTTCACTGTCACCTGGGCGCTCTTGGAACATCCTTGACTCTTGGTCAAGCTTTGTTTTCAAGCAACTTTCCACCAAAACAGCTCCTGGATGTGTCCTCAGAGGAATTCCTGGGGGATGGATTAGCCAGGGCTGCACCACACCCATCCCAGGCATGATGAGTCCCTGGGACGTGCCAATCGCAGGGCACCTGCTCTGCCTGCTTCCCACAGCCTCCCTCCTTATCACCTGCAAGCAGGGGCCGTGAATTGTGTCCTGGGCAGGTCTGTGGCTCCTTCAACTCCTCTTGTCTTAAATTTAGAGGAAAATCTCGATTGTGGGTTAATAAAGCCACTGCAGAGAGTTATGAGACAACTTTCCCACCGGAGCAGAGGTGTCACTGTCACCCGACGGACGAGTCCTGTCACCTCTTGCAGCTCTGTAGTCAATGTTTGAACACGTGTTCCTAAAGTATTTCTCAAGTGGGTTGTTCCAGGCAGCTCTGATGGGAAAACAATGGGCTGCAGCTTCCAGCTGGCAGATTATTTCTGTTATTTTTGCCATTTGTGGATGTTTCAAAGCTCTCATGTGCTGTCAGTACGTGCTGAGACCCAGGAGGTCTGTGTGAAGAAGAGGACAGAAAGTTTGAAGTTCTAAATTTATTATTTGTGAGGACTCCTCAGTGTTCTCAAGGTGTTGTGATAATACTTAGCACAGAGCGAGGTTGGAGCTGTGGGACCAGGGCAGGTCAAAGTGGAGGTTCAAAGGGCTGAGCCTCGCAGGGGTGAGGGAGTTCCCTCACCTCACCAAGAGCATCAGGCACAGCCCAGGTTGCCATGATTCCTCCTGCAAAGCCAGAGCCAAGCAGAAGAGGAGGATTTGAGGGGGATTTAAAGCAGTGAGGAAGGATCTTGCAGTTCGTCATGAGCTGTTGCAGCTGTGGGAGGTAGAGAGGGATGGGAACAGTTGAGGTGAGAGCTGACCACAGGGATTTGTAAATCCTGAGGTGTGACAGGGAAGAGAGAGGTGTGAGGGATGGTGTCAATAACAAAAGGCTCAGCTGCTGTCCCAGGCACGCAGCTCCAGCCGGATGCAGAGGACTTTCACACAGGAAAGGTCAGAGAGAAGCCACTTCCTGTCAGGTTTTCATGAGTCTCCACAGAATTACTGCCCCAAACTCCTTTGCAGTGTGATTCTTAAATATTTGAGCTATTTTTCTACTTTTAGAATCATAGAATTCCAGGATGGTTTGGGTTGGAAGGGACATTAAAACTCATCAGTTGCACCCCCTGCCATGGGCAGGGACACCTTCCACTAGCCCAGGTTGCTCCAAGCTCTGCCCAGCCTGGCCTTGGACACTCACAGGGATGGGGCAGCCACAGCTTCTCTGGGCAGCCTGTGCCAGGGCCTTCCCACCCTCACAGGGAAGGATTTCCTCCGTGTATCCAACTTAAATTTTCCCACTCAGTTTGAGGCCCAGTGAAGAAGTGGAAGTGCTGTAAGAGCTTTTAGAAGAGAGTACAGTTCATTTGTGACTCTTCATGGCACTTAGTATGTACTTACTGCTTTTTTCCCTCATAATTGATGCATGTGGCATTTCCTCCTGCTGAAATAGGCCAAGAGAACCAGGCAGCACCGCCGAGCTCGGCTGCTTCATCTGTCTCAGCCTGAGCCATGCACAGGGTCCAGTTGGCGGCAAGGATAATCAGCCCAAGGGCAGTGGAAATGCTCATTACAGCACACTTTATTCCTCAGTATTTAATAAGTAATGACTCTGAAAAGCTCGGAGCGGGGTCTGTGCCCGTGCCGTCTCCTGCTGTGTTCCTGTCACTGTGGATAAGTTAAACTGGGTTGAATCGGGTCGATTTTTGGATGAATACCCACCAAGGAATTTCGAGATGCTGTAAGAAGTTGGGTTTGTTGAGTGGGAGATGCTTTTTTTGCTTGACTTAGTCCTGCTTTGTAAAAGAAAGGAGGAAAGCTGGGCACCGCTTTCCACGGCTCAGTGTGTGCACAGAATCTGAGTTCTCTGATGTCCCTCGATGAAGTGAGTCTGGAAGGTAGAAACTCCCACAGGGAACAGTTTAGAAAGAAGCTCTAAAAGCCCACGTTCCAGGAGCTCTGCTGCAGGAGGCTGGGGAACATTTGGAGTTACACACGAAGTTCTTGATAGTGGTCAAATAATCTTTACTCTCTCTGTGAGCAGGGTGATGGATCACTGCAGATCCAGCAGCCAACCTTCCAAAGCGGGTTGGGGTGAGCTTTTTCTGGGAAGAAAGTGTTCCCATTAGCTCAGTGCTTTGGCAATTTGTATCATCCGGTGAACTCATCAGGAATTTACAGCTGGTGTAAGAGGATCGTCTGCTCGTACAGCACCTGGGGCCAGCCGGGCCCTGCGCGAGTGTTTGGTGCGGCTGAAGGAGGTGGAAGAGGCTCCGCAGACTCTCTGCTTCCCTCCAGAATGTTCCCTCTTTATTCTGGGGAAAAGGAGAGAACCATAACCTGGGTCTTTAATCCCCCTGAATGCCGGGCTGTGTAATCTGTTACCCCTTCTTTTGTCTTGAAGACCTGATTTTCCTTTCTCCTCATGTCCAGGCTGGGATGTTTCAGAAACAGAGAAAGAAATGTGGAAAAAAAATGAAGGGGGGAAGGTAATGCTTCTAATCTCAAAGATCAAATACTTCTGTTAATATCTGCTAGAAATTCCTCACAGAGATTTTGGCATATGCCAGTCTGGCACATAACTTCACCACAGCCACCTGCCATCCTGCCTGGAATTGTTTGTAGTTCCTTTGTGTTCTCTGAGCAGCATAAAGCTGTGGCATGTCTGGTGTCACCACCAAGAAACAGACTCTGCACTAAGCCACGTGACAAACTTCCTTTTTTTCCCATTTAATTACTTTTCCTTGCATGAACATTGTGTTTTAAGAGGTGCTTTTTCCAGTCTAAGGGGTTCCTGAATACAGGAAAACCTAAGGGTGCAAGAATGAGGATGTTTAGTTCCAAAGGGAGCGGAGGATTCCAGGATTGGCAGCTAAAATGAAAAGAACGCCACAACACCAAGAATTCTTTCACAGCTGCTCTTTGGTTTTCCGATCTCTGCCGGTTTAATAGCAGGATTTTGCTCCGTACATTCTGGCTCGAGGCCTGTCACAGGTCCGGCACGTCACCTCGTTGTTGGGACTGTAAGTTCCAGGACCACAAACCACTGTGAAGAGAACAGAGTTGGGGTTCCAGCCGGTTTCCCCCTGCCTCAGGGAGCCATCAGACACCCCCATGAGCCTTCCCAGTGCCCTGTGGGAGCTCCTGCCCTTCCAGAGCTTCCTAAGCCTCTGGCTAAAAACTCCCCGACTCCACAACCTACAGCAGGTGCTGCAAAAGATCTTGAAAAATCAGCAGAGAATTTTCTAGCAGGACTTCCATGAAGGGAGTTGTTACTTGTGGGCTCTGGATCCTGAGGATTGTCACTCACCCAGTGACCTGGAAGGAAAAAAACCCACTGCACTGCTTCTACTTTGCTGGGAAACGCAGCTACACCTATGAGTGCACTGACATGCTCCACTGGCTCATTTCCTATCATTACTTTAAATCTACTATGTGAAATGTCTTCCCAAAGGATGAACATAAATATCCCTGCTTTTGACCCCAATATTTCCCTAATCCTCCCCAGAGCTCTGTGCCCGGCACTAATCAGCTATATTTAAATCAATGAGCTATATTTAAATCGATGTATTTTATATTTACCACAGCAGCTGGCACAGTTCTGGTGGGTGTGGTGGTTTTTCCCAAAACCTGGCCGGCAGCTGTCCATGGGAGTCATGGAGAAGCTGTTGTCCACGTACTGTACTGCAAGAAGAGCGTGAAACTCGTACTCCAAAATCTGCCTTAGCTGATGGAAAAACTTTCCAATTCGCTCTGCTGCCTGAAATTCAGAAGTATTGGCAGAATAAAAATGCAGTCGATTGATTTTTGCTCATTTAAAAATATCAGGAAATATTTTCTAGTCCTGATTTCCACACACTGATTTGTCACCTTAATTGGGAGTCTTCCTTGGATTCAAGGGGCTGGAAGCAGACCTAGGATGTGAGCTGATCCCAGGATTTAACATTTAGAAGGCAGAGAGAACAGATTTTAGAAATTGGCTACAGTAGACTCACTTTAAATTGCATTCCATTGACCAAATAATAAATTAAAAATTTTCATTTAGAGGACTGTAAGTTCAATATAAATAATAATGTTTATCCTTCTTTATTATTAGAAGCAAACACAAAGCAAGCAATAAGCCTGATTTTTTAACTGGTTTTTTAAGCTATTTGTATCAATTTGACTTTTAAGCCCGTTTTTCTTCCTGCATGGAATTATTTTAAATCCATGAATCATCATTTACAATATTAATCCCACAAGATGTGGGTAAAGATGGATTACACCAGTCCTATCTGCAGGAGCTAAGGCAGAGATGGGTGTTAAAGAGGCAGAGAAGACACGAGGTGACTGACACAGAACCTGTCGGACTCTCCTGTTTGTCACATCTTCACAGTCATAAGGAACCTTGTGGCAAACTTCTTCCCATCCTGGTGCAAATGGATTGACTGTGGATGGAGGAAAAAAGATCCAYGAAAAAGGAGAAAAAAGATGCATTAGGTCCTCGTGGTTTCTATCCAGTTCCTTCCTTTGTTGCAGTAAGAGTCAGAGGTCAACCAGTATAAAATTGCAGGGAGAGGGGGGAAATATGCTAAGATGAGTGAATGGAATTAATTTCTCACATAGCACACTCAGGGTCCTAAAAGGGCTGAAGTTTTATGTAAAATTAAAAATCTTTGGGTCCTCAGTTTGTCATGAAAGTTTCTTGACTTTACTGAGGGGAAAATACCCACAAAACTGTTCCATAACCTGTTGGATGGTCCCTCTTGGCATGTGGTGAGAACAGATACAGGAGTAAATGTGGTCAGAGAATTAAAGATAACTTCCTTCCCTCAGTGATAAACCGTCTCTAAATCAAGGCAGCATCAGGGCTGATTTAACTTGTTTATGAGGTTAAACCACCTCAGTATTGCCATGAGGGAGCTGTGAGGCTCTTACTTTAGCTCTGTGAAGTTTTCTAGAATCGAGCAAAAAATTCAAGGCTGGGTTGGATGGGACTTTCCACTTGGTCTAGTGGAAGGTGTCCTTGCCTATGGCAAGGGTGGCACTGAAAGAGCTCTAAGGCCCCTTCCAACCCAAACCATTCCATGATTCTGAAACCAGAGTGGCCCCAGACTTACTAAAAGTCAAATACTGAAAACCTAAATATGACAGTTACATTAGGACATCTTATGGGCTGTCTCCTTCTGACAATCCTCTCTAACCTTGGTAATAACTGCTCTCGCTACAATTGTAAAAAGTTGAACACGAAATTTAACATAAAAACTGCGTTTTAGCTCCATCTGTGGGTAACAAAAAAAAATACAGGGGCTCCAAGAAAGAAAATGGAACAACTTTTGGAGGTGCTCTTGACTCTGCTGTTTTTCAGACATTGTTTGTAGCAGTCACAAGTTGTTTCTGACAATAAACGATCCCTCCCAAGCAAGCACTGAAATCAGTTACCTAGAAAATTAACAAACAGCTCATACTGGAGGCCGTTCTTTGGTGTCCTGATAGAGTGGCACTTGTAGGATGACTCTGTGATGTGACAGGTCAGGTAGGAGATGGTGCTGTTGAGGATTTTGTTTAAATTCTCAACGAACAAGCCATTGGTTTTCAGCTTGCAACGCCTCGTGCTAAAGCGAACAGACACCTGATAGGCATGGTCAGCTTCCCTGTAGGCTGGGAGGAAACAGCTTGGATGTGAATCAGGGGTGTAACCACAGATTGAATCTTAAGACAGATTATCAGTTCTTCATATCTGAAATATGGGCTTTTATTCAGAAGTAAATAAATAAAGCATAGTCATTAATGATGTCACAACACATTCGTCCTTGACAGAGCTGACTCAATAGTAAGAGACATTTTAGTTTGAAGTATACAGGAATTTATGTGCTTGCTGGGGATTCTGTTCCCAAATAATAAAACCAAAAAAGTTAGTGTTTCTCAAGCATTTTCGTGTTGTTATGAGTGGGAAGGTAATTTGGTGAACAGTGGTTACAAGTGGTGAAAAGGGCTGGAGTGCAGATCTCAGATAACTCTGGAATTCTTGTAGTTAATTCTGTAGCTACGGGTAGAGATTATTTTATTGCCATGTATTTTTGGGAGCAGTAATATTAAACTTTTTCCAAAACCATGAGAAGGTGCATGTGTGTGTATAAGTAAAACATTTTATTTTCTATTCTGGGATAAAWTTTTAACTATTTTTTTTAATCAAACCTTTCAATAAACCAACCTGTAAAGGCCATGTGCTTACTCCTAACCTAACAATCTTACCATAAACCATGAATTTATAGGCCTCAACCAGTTCTGTTTCTTCTTGTGTCGTAGTTTCGATGATTTTGTGGGAGAGAGTACAAGTGTAGGCACCAGACATCGACTCCCTGAAACCCAACACCATCAGCTTCCCTGTGTCCGTCAGATTCACATAGCTTTGCCCTAAAATAGAAATATTAGATGACTGGAAATGTTCAATTTTGGATGCATTTAGAACATTTGAAGATGAAATCTTGCTCCTGTGAATAATGACACTGATTCGTGTTAGCCTGAGACAATCTAAGATTTATGGCTTTTAGGATTTACTGCAAGTTTCCTTTTAGCTCAAGGATTTGAAACTTTCGGAGGGAGAAGAGAAACAGCGTTTAATGTCAGAACTTGTGGAAATATCTGGCAAAGGGCCAAGGAACTATTTGGAACCACCATCTTATTGCAGGGGGATTTGAATAGAAACAAGGAAAATATGTGATTTTGTAGTCTGAACTAACCTTCTAAATCTCTTCCATCTGGACCAATCCACAAATAGTTGGGATCTATTATTCTTTCCTGAGAAAGAGCCAAATCCATGCAGACCAGAAATGGGCTGTTTGCGAACACCTTAACGTACACATTCACTGCAATACAGATTCAGGTAAATGATGTAAAATGCTGATATTGAATGAAATCCCACCAAAAAACCCTCATTGAAAACTGTATTTAAAGTGTRTTTTTCAGGATTGGACTTGCAAAGTGTAATATTTAAGATTAATCTCCATTTGCTATTAATTAATATTCTGGAACTGTCCAGAGCATGGCTGGTGCTGACTGTTTGAGGGAGACACTTGTGTCCCGCACACAAACTATTCTGTAGGGGTACAAAAAGCACCAGATTTTTGAGTTAGACCCTCTTTTAGATGTTAAATTTTCATCAGTGCTTCCAGCAGCACTGTGGGACAAATGTATTTCCATCCCCATCCCCCTTTGTCTTGTTCCTGTGCATATGAGGTTGTGTCACTTCCATGTGTACTGGTGATACATAATGATCCCTGGGCTTAAAACCCCAAATTCCAGTAAAAACTAAATATAGATAGAAAAAAAGAACAAGTTTACCTTCATGACTGGTGTCACCATAAACTTCATTCTTTCCAATTAAATCAATAGATTGCTCTCCCTTCGGTTCCGCTCTCACTGTATGGAAAAGTAATTGGAATATTAGAAATCAATCTAAATATGTGATTGTTAATCTTTTATTTCACCCTGGATTTTGTCTCCTTTTGTTTCTTTTACCTTACTTTTCCTTTTCCCCTACGCTTTTTTCTTAGCAACAAGTAGGAGCCCTTGTTTTTGACCTGTCACGTTTTAATTGTTTTAGTGCCCACGTTGCAAACCTGCATGAATGTACCAGGTTCCAGACCAGATGAACCTTCCTCTTTGCAAAAAGTCACTAAAATAGTTATGAAATCCGACTATAAACTGAGGGTTCTGCAGTGTGACCCTGAGGAGACACAGGGCAGGGGTCTCTCAGCCCTTTCCCTTCTGGAAAACAGCAGGCTGGTGTTGGGCACGAAGGTTTCTGTGACGAGACTCCCCAGGAGAGGTGAAAATTATTGGAAATTGGGGTTTTTTTTCAGGCCATGGGCACTCTGGGGTGGCCCTGCCTGACTGTTGTGTCCCAGGGTTGGGTCTGGGGGAGAGCGGAGTATCACTGGAGCCTATGACAACCCCTGTTAAGGGACTTTATCTCCCTGTTCCCTCTTATGGGGCTTCATCACGCGCTCTGAGGGAAGGTTCTATGGGCACATTTGTTAACTACGGTGGAGAGGTATCCACTGACGGGGTGTCACTGGAGCTCACCCTGTCCCCTCTAAAGGAGCTTCGTCTCCCACTCTGAGGGAAGGTTCTATGAGGGTTCCCCCCTACTCAGCAGAGCGGGACTCACTGACGGGCTTCGATCCCCTCTACCACCCTCTGAGGGGACCGGCCCCACACCAACACAGCCATGCAGCTCTTTCCTACCCCTAGTCCCGCTCACCCCATCCCACCGCCACCACCACGGCCGCCACTCCCAGGAGAGTGCCCGGGGGGCAGCGGGGCCGCCCGCCGCCCCCCGCCATCCTCCCGCCGCCCCTCACAACGGCCGCCTCGGGCGCGAGGGGGCGCTAACGGCCCCCCTCCCCCCGCCTCCATCCCCGCGCGCGCCCGGCGCTTCCCGCCCTTTTTCCTCCCCTCAGGGCTGAGGGCGGGAAGGGGGAGGTGTCCCCGACGGGGTCCCTCGCTCCTTCTCCGCTCCCTCGCCCACGCCCGGTACTTTTTATACTGTTTTAAAAACATTCTGCTTCCTCGTTCTCACTCCACGGAGCTTTTTAAACAGTATTTTGTTGTGGGGAGGTTTTTTTTGTTTTCTCACTTTCAGGCCCCTGAGGCGCTTGGCAGCGAAGGACGGCCCCGGCCACCCCCTCCGCGCCCGTTGTCACCCTTCAGCCCCACATCGCTCCTCCACAGTGCGCAGTGAGCTGTGTTTTTGACTCTAAAGCAGTATTTTTTTCGGCTGTGGGACAAGGAGAGGGAAGTACAGGGGGACAAGGGAGGAAGAGGCTCCGCCATGGCCGTGTCTGTCAGTGCTGAACCTGCCCTGGACTATGGAAGGTGTCCCTGCCCATGGTGGGGGGAAGGGGTGGAACTGYATGGGTTTAAGGTCCCTTCCAAYCCAAACCCAAACCGTTCTGTGATTCTATGTTTCTGTCACTTGCTGTGAGAAAGACTGAAAGTAAGAGCTGGGCACATCCTGTGGCTTTTCCTCCTGAGGGGCTGCGAGTGCTGRGTGTTCTCCAGCTGCAGGTTTCTGGAGAAAGTCATTATGGGACACATATTTTTCCACTTAAAAGCAAAAAACCATCCCTTTCAGTACCTAAAAGGGCTCCAAGACAACTGGAAAGGGATTTTGGACAAGGGTCTGGAGTGATAGGACAAGGGGAATGGCTTCAACTAAAAACAGGAGATTCAAATTGGATATTGGGTAGAAATTCTTCTCTGTGAGGGTGGTGAGGCGCTGGAATGGATTTACCAGGGAAGTTGTCCCTGAAAGCGTCCAGGGCCAGGTTGGACAGGGCTTGGAGCAGCCTGGGCTAGTGGGAGGTGTTGGAACTGGATGGTTTTTAAAGTCCCTTCCAACCCAAACTCCTCCGGGATTCCAAGATTCTGGCACTTGCTGTGGCTGAAAGTAAGCGACGGGTGAATTCTGTTGGCCCGAAAATAAAGCCAAATGCCACAGTATCACTGCAAGTAACTTCCAAGTCAGTTACATGTTTTGGAAAACTTGCTATGGCTTTGAAACTTTTAAACATGTAACCATTTTGTTTCTAGAGCAGGTGATACAAAAACACTCAGGAAGCTGCTGGCAGGGAATGGAGGGTCCTTGCATTTGACCACACTGCACACTCCAAGACATTCAAGACCAGAACGGTGGTCAAGCCTCTGGAAATTAGCAAAATAATATTTATCCTAGCTACCTAGATCATATTTATCACTCCAGACCATGCTAGTGTCCAAAAATGATGTCACAGTATTTGCATTACAAATATGGAACCAACCAACACAGGAATAAGAGTTATTTTTATAGAGAGCTGTGAAAGTTTTAACTCAACACTTCTATGTAAAAAGAGCACTTAAGTTATAAGTTTAATAAAGAAAAGAAAAAATTAGTAAAAATACAACAACAACAAAAGTATGACAATGGAGGTATCAAGTTGTGGATGGAAAATAGTTCTACTCAAGCTTTCTTCTTCCTTAAACCAACATATTGACTCAAGTGGTCGGTTAAGGTGTAAGAACTATGTCAGGGTTTTCATTTTTAATGTCCTTGAGCTGCTGGGCAGGTCAGAACCGGGACCACCTCAGATGATCCCACGTTCCCATGTGCTGAATGTTTTCAGTTTTACTCAAAGTGAACATTTCATGCTGACACTGTGCAGGCAAAATGATTCAGTTGTAACGTGTCTGCTATAAACGAGTCATATTTCAGCCCAAGCAGCCTCAGTTCCTAAGGATGTTTATAGCTCATTTCAGGTCCTGCACAGCCCAWGAGTCCCCAGGTTGCTAATTATTATAAAATAGTATCTCCACTATAAAGCTTTGGCTGCAGTTTTGGTTCTTCATCAACTCTTACTCAGTGTCTTTAGCCAAATGACTCATTTATTTTCAACTCTGTAATATTTCTAAGTCTCAGACTGGTAAATTGTCATTATAGATTTGTAAGCTTGGGGGGGGAGGAGAGGGGGGAGAATGGGTTGAACAGGAAGTATTGTGGGGAGGATTTAACAGGACAAAATGTGAATTCAGGTATTTATATCTGTGTTTAAAACCTGGATTACTGGGGTTTAGGTTTGGGTTGGGGTTTTGGGGGGGTTTTCTTGTTGTTTGTTTTTGTTGTTTTTTTTTTTTTAACAGGAACTCTATCAGTAGGAAGTGATAGAAGAGGGGAAAAAATCTGTAGTTGTAAGCTTGATCATGGAGTGAATAGATATTAAAAAGGTGGATATTTTATCCTAGGAAATACGTAGAGAGATTTTCAGGAGTGCAGAGTGAGGTGAAGGACCTGTTGCAGGGCTCTGGAGAGGCTGCAGACCACAAGTTCTRTCTCTGATCTTTCAGGTGAGTGATCCAAAGCTGGGATCACACAAAGGAGGGCCACGATCAGCACAGGGGTATTTTTATAGGCCRGGAAAACCAGGCTTGTTTGATTTCTGCCCTTAAAATAAAAACAGAGCGAAGACACAACTGATTCTCTGAGYGTAAATGTGAGGGAAAGTAGAGGTTTGAATCAGAGAACAAATCTCGCAGTAAGAGAAAATGGCCGTGGATAACCCTGAGATGGAAACCAGAGGTTTCTGATTGTTGCACAGTAATCCCAGGGCTTCCTTAAACTTGGTAGAACCAGGAAACCTGCCTAATTATTAAATGGTTCTGGAAGAGAGTTACAGAGATTGTCTAGAATAGCCGAGAATTGCTTGCTTATCCCACATGCTTTTCTTTTTCTTTTTCTTTTTTTTAGCATTTTATTTCTAGAATCTTTTTCCAAGCAATGGAAAAGCAACAGTGTAAGAAGCAGCCGTTGGCACCACACAGGAAGTGAGTAGGAGAATCATGTTTCCATGTTGTTATCCTGCTCCTGATCTATGGTAATTCGTGTTTGCTGCCTTTGGGTTTACATCCAAGTGATGAGCTCAGATCCCAATTTCACTTCTCACTTCATTAACTGGTTTTGGGCCTGAAGGGACYTCTAAATGTCACCTGCTGCTACTCCCTGCCTCAGCAGGGACATTCTGCACCTGGTCAGGTCTCTCAAAGCCCTGTTCAGGCCCAGTATGGAATAAGCCTCTTTTCGGAGTCTGAACTAGAGGAATTTGGAATTCATATTAGTTTTATTTTGTTAAAGAACTTTGTACTTTGATTTTCTGCTAAACAGCAACACTGTTTTCTTGAGAAAACCATCTCAACCTAAGTTCTATCTACTATTATCTCAGCCATTTAACTTTAACGTACAGACCGAGGTGTGCCCATTCCGGGGACAGAAGCGGCTGGGGGCTTCCCCAATCCGCCAAAACAGGAGCTGTGCCCTTAGGCCCGCCTGCCCCGCCGCTGTCCCTCCCGAGGGGCGGGAGTCCCCTGCAAGCGGCACCAGCAGCAGCTTCAAGGCGGGCGAGTCCGGGACCGGGACCGGATCGGCTCCTCTCCCCACCACCCGGCGCCGCTCTCCGCCCGCCGAGCGCCGGGCCGGATGTCACGGTGACGGGCGGGAGGCGAGGCCSGTGCGCTCCGCCGGCAGTCCCGAGCCCGGGCGGGCAGGTGGAGCTGGGACCCGCGAACGGAGCATGGAAGGTGAGAAACGACCCCGCTCTTCCCCCGGACCCTCTGCCCGGCCCGAGCCCGCAACGGCTCCACCGCCCGGGGGCTTTCAGCCGCTTCTTTCAGCGCTTGCTGCATACAGATCACAGGCTCTGGAGAAGAAATCGAATCGCGTGTAGCAATTAAACGGGAAACGAATGGGGCTTTTTGCCCCCTCTCTGTTTAATTTCAGAGACATCATAAAGGGCGTGATAAAGCCGGGGTTTAGAGCGCGCTTTATCTGCTGTTCGTATTCTGGGGTTTAACGAATTCAAGGATGTCTTCTTTCTTTTCACCTGTAAAATGTGCCCATAATAATCAGAGCCAGGAAAAACCAAGCTGGGACTTAATCTTGGGTTGTGGAATAATTCCCTGTCATAGAAAAGCAAGATTTCTGGTGTTTTTTACAATCCTGGCAGAGAAGCTTTGCAAAGCATCACTTGGTTTCTTATTTCAAAGGTGGAGATTCTTACTTCAATTCAATGTTTTAAGTGCTCCAGTTTAGATTCTGCTCTGTCTCAATGACTTGAGGCTTTTGGTTATTTTAAGTTAGCTGTAGAAGCCTATTTAAAAATGCATTTTCCTTTACTAAAGGCTTTTTAACTTTTTACATGTAAATAACCACTCATTGAATCTGACTGAATCGAGAATGTTGCTGTTCGAGAGACGTAACTAATGATTTGAAAGAATGGGTTTGAGGGTATTTCAGTGCTTTAAAATGCAGCCTCATTTTCTTGATCGAGTTGGGATCATTGTCTTTTTGGGAAAGGAAAGTTTGTGAGGTGTGTTGGAATAGTCTGCGATTAGAAAATAACAAGGTTTCACTACAACTGAGGTTATCTAAGAAGTCCTTTTTTTGGCGTTTTTATTTTTTGTGTGCTGAAAGTGAACACGGAAATAATCTGTCAGGTTTTGGRTCTGTACTTGAGGATGATGAGGATCCGTTAATGCGCCTGAGGTTGTTGCACTGGGGCCGAAGTTAGTGCAACAGTGTTGTAATGTGTTATCCCGGATACAGTAACTTTCAAGAGTGTATCCGTGGGTCTCGGAAAAATCTCCGTGCCCTGAGGACAGAGGGGTAACAAGGCTGACCTGGATTTTCCATGCCCAGTGTGAGGAGGCTTGGTAGGGTCACAGAGCAGCAGACAGGCCCTGGCAAGAGTGGGTGTTTGAACCAAAATTTGCCATTAACTTGATTGTATCTCTCCATGACTGGTTTGGTTTTGTGACTACCGAAAGAACTACCCAGCTGTCAGCTCCAAGTTCTGGGCTGGGATCAACAGGTTGGATAGGAGCTGGACTTTGATGGTCCTAGTGGGTCTCTTCCAACTCAGGATATTCTATGTTTCAGGATATCCTATACTGAATCGCTGAATTATTCTGCTGGGTTTAGTTGGTCGTGTGCAACAATATGAGAAAAATCTCCTTAGTTATAYACTGCTGATCAGGATTTCTTCCCAAAATGACATGTGCACTTAAAATGCCCATGACGTTTCACATATTGCATCATGCTTAAGAGCAGCAAAGTATCAGAGACCCCATAAAGAGTTTACTTGGCCCAGATGCCTTCTTCAGAAAGCCATGGAAGCTGTGGATGCTGGAGAAGTATATTCAGTGGAGAAATTAGCTAGAATTTCTCTCCTTAATGGCCCAGTGTGGCTTGAAGGTGAAAAACTTGTTGGGGTGGAAGAGGCTGAGTGGTGTACATAGCCAAGGCACTGGCTTCAGATAAGGAAACTGGCTGTATTTGCTCCATATGCTCTGATGGAAGGACCAAAAGCAGATGGGATTTTCAAAGGTGTCCCCTTCCCTGTGTTGTTGGGCCGAAAAGTGCAGCTGGCAGGAAAAAGGCAGCATTCTGGTTTCATTTTGGGGACAAACAGGTGAAATTATAATAATTCAAGATATACCTCCCATTCTGTATTAAGGACAGAAAGGTATTAGGGTCGTCAGTGATTTAAAAAATATCCATTTTAGGGTGGTTAAATTTCTCATTGACTGTTCTGGCCAAATTCCAGGATAAAGTATGAATAGTGTTGCATATCAGAATACCATAGCACCTTTTTAGCAAGCTATTTGAATATTTTGGCTCCCTTTGCCTATTGGCGTAGAACACAGGATGGCCAAGGATTGGTTTCGAAAGCACATGAGCTTTACTTCTGCTTTGTAAATGCACATTGTGCCTCGGCTGCAGCGCACAGAGACGGCCGTCCTCTTCCCATGCACCCCAGCCAGTGGAGCTCTTTGAAGCTTGGGAAGACAAACGTGTTCTGTAAGTGATTTCCTGCCTTGCGTTTTTCTGAACATTTGGTAGAAAAATGGCCTTATTGGTATAGAATCAGGGATGGAATCTACCCACCTGTTCTCCTGTTGCTGTGAAGGATCTGGCTTAGGATACTCAGGAAAGAGAGCTGAGGTCAAMTATTAAGAGACCACTAAGGCTGTAAGAAGCTGCTGGAGACTGGTGCTGTAAAGAAACCAGGTTCTGGTGAGGGAAGGTCAGAGGCTTGAAATCGAGACAAAGACCGGGATGTTTCTCAAGCAAGAAGAGAAACATTCTATAGTGTGTGGTCGTTCTTATCTCTTCCGAAGGCTTGTCCTGTCCAGCAGCCATCATGGGCATGAACCTATTGTGTTCAACAAAATATGAATAAATTCATAGACTCCATCTCGGCAGGGAGCATATGAGGGTCCGAGGAGGCTGAGCATGTCCTGCTCAGCTCTCGCGGGGTTCGGGTAGAGCCGTTCTCCAGCAAGTTGTCCTGCAGCTGCCAGGGAACCACAAGGAATGCAATGGTTTCTAAAAATATATAGTTATCCAGWAATATATGTAGAATTATTGGAATTCAAGCGGTCATGTAGGGGGTTCTAGTTTTTCCTTCCACAGCCTCCTGGAAGCTCAGGGGAAGACAGAATTGCTGCCAAAGTTTCAAAGGTGCCTTGGGGCTTTGACCCAAATGGTCAACTGTGCAGGGTTTCTGAATGCAATTAAAACCAAAATCAAGTGTTGCAGAATAAGGGAGATTTCATTTAGTTTTGTGCAGAATTACAAGGGTTTGCATAATTTAAGTGTCTGTATTCAYGGAATCCCAGAGTGTTTCGGGTTGGAAGGGACCTTAAAGCTTATCCAGTTCCACCCCCTGCCGTCTTCCAGTTGACCAGGTTGCTCCAGGCCCCATCCAGCCTAGCCTTGAACATTTCCAGGGATGGGGCAGCCACAGCTTCCCTGGGCTATTATTGTGGTGTAAAGTTAAAATCAATATTAGAGAAAATGTTGTTCATTTACCCAGAATTTACTGATGTTTTCTAATCATTATTTGCTGTATAAATTGGTCCATCTGCTTCTTTGTACCTCAATTTTCATGGCATAATAGAATGAAAATGAGAAATTRAGGGCTATAACTATACAGTTCCTTGATCTTTTTTGTTTATTTCAAAATACAGATTCAGTAAATATCTGAACTTTTTATCATTTAATTCTGTGACTATCTTTATGATGTAAGGCCTTTATTTTGTTGCACACACTATCCCACCCTCTATTCATGCAGTTTTTTTGGAGTACCTCTTCTGATACCAGGCTGCCTCGCTGAAGAGTTACCAGAGCTTTATATTTTAACGTTGCAGAGACCACAAAAATGTTCCATATGCAGAGGAGGTAAAGACAGATAATTATGGGGTAAATGTCACCCGTGGTTAACACCTCATGCCTGCTGCCTGGGTGTTTCTGTTATGTAACTGCCAGGAAGAAATTTTCCCGGTCCAGGAACTATTATTTTTTAGGTTCGAAGCTGATAAAAGATGTTATGGCATATAAAAAATAAAGAGAGGGAAAAAGCTACAGGAAAGAAAGGAGGAAGGAAGCAGGTAACTGTATCTGTGTTAAGAATTCAGCCTCCTAACAATGAAATCTCAAGGCAGGGAGGCCTTGAGTAAAGACATAAAGGGACAGCTCAGGTCTGTGCCTCCCGTTCAACTCGCCAGCTGAAATTTGGGCACTGCAGTGGGCAATGGGAATACCTGCAGCTTGTGTTGCCTTCAGAGCTCTGCTGAGCCCCCAGCACGCTGGGAAACCAGGCCGCATGGGTAGTCCTCTGAAAAATTTTTAAAATTCCTAGCATTTGATCCCTTTTGGAATTTCTCAGTGGGAATTAGACTTGCATTCCCGTGAAAACCAAGTAGATCTTGTGAAGATGATGGGGGTTTCCCTTTGCATTGGAAGAGGAATGTAAGAATATTTTTGTACTTTAGAGAAATTAACTTCCTACAGAGTTAGTACGGCTGTACTGTGCTCACAGGGTACTCAATGAGTAAATCAAAAGCATAAAGTACTCTGTTCTATAACTTTTTGAAGTCAGAAAATTGTATTTAATCCCTTTTCTGCGCACAGGCCAGTGCTCAGGATATAAAAAAGTGAAGCATAATACTAATTTGGTTTTTATTTCTTTTAAATATTTTCTTTTTCAATTTTACTTTCAGCCAAGAAAACGGGAATTTGTAAAATTGTAACAACTGTGTCGTGAACTGTTCTAAGTATTAAACACCTCAGGCTGCTTTTCTGTCTTTTGCAGATTCACAGCCCGGGATGGACCTCAGTAACCCTCAGGAGCAGCCCATAGCTGCAGGTACAGTGCTGTTCAGTTATGTTCTTCCACCCTCTCTTGACAATTTTACATTTAAATGGAGAAAAATAACATGAATTGCAGCTGGTTTAGAGTCCCAGGACTCTGAGTAACAGAGTCAAAAGTACAAAGAGGAGCATTAAAGGCAAAAAAAAAGTAAATTTTAGAGTTGAAACAAAACTGTGGAAGTTCAATATAACATTGGAAAATTATAACAAAGTGGGAAAAAAAGACCATGTAGAAGGAAAGGAAATGTTTTCAAGAGAAAGTTGGAAGTTTTGATTAGGGAAGCAAGAATAATGCAATTCTCTTGGTTGACTGCATTTCTGAAAATATGAAAACAAACCTCGTGAGTGAGTTTGACAAGTGTTTCACTTTCTTGTTAATCAAAAAGTTGCGCCTCTTTTCAGCTCTAATGTAATATTTAGCTTGAGAAGGATYGGGGATGTTATCATCCAGCTATCAATAGGCTAAAGAATTTACCAGCAATTTCACGGTATTACTGTAAATTTTAAAATTCCCAGAATGTTTGAAAGAAAATACTGTCTGTTTTTTAAATGAAATATTGATCTGAAATTTACAGAAATACACATAATATGGAGCTAATTTGCATTGTGGGGTTAATGAAAGAGGCTTTAYTTAAAACACTTCACCCGAATAAATTTCACTAAAGTTAAAAATGTGTCTTTATTTCCGAGGAGAGAGGCTGGGATCTCTGGGATGCTGATCTGCATGATAATTTGATATTTAAAAATACACATGTGGAATAAGCAGAGAAGTGCAAGTGGGYTCAAAGAGGCCCTGATTACATGTGCTTGAGCAGTTTCCTGGCCTAGGGCCATAATGATTAATATTTTGTCCAAAAGAACAAAGTGGAACTGTGATTCCTTTGCCTTGCTCCAAGGAGCTCCATCCCTGCTCACCGCAGTTGTCAGAGCACCTATGATAGAGTTAGATATACTGGATTTTATTCCCGTTGTCGTTTAGAACAACCTCCGGAATATTTAGACCTGAGCAAAAGCTGAAAATGGGTTCAAGGTGTGTGTGAGAGTTTGTGTGGGACTTTGGGAAGTAAAATAATTCCCGAAAGTGCAACCAATGCATCTGCAGAAATAACATTGTGGGCACTGTCAGCAGTGCTGGGAGTGTGCAGGTGCTTTGAGGGAATCACCTGGAAATATTATTGGAGAACAAATAGTTAATTATTTTTTGCCCTTTTTTTTTTCCAGAAGAACAAGAGGATTTGACAGACTGTAATCTGAACAAATCCCAGGAAATGGAAAGCATGGATAATGTGGAAGATATGAAGGAACACAATCAGTCTAATGAAGAAACAGGAGGTAAAGTAGAGTTGGAATTCTGAAAAATAATAGTTATATTTTGTCTTTTTATTAATCTGATTATGCTATGAGAGTATGCCTGTAAATGGAATAGCAATACAATTCGTTTGGAGCATTTCAACATGGTCTAAGGAGGAGCAACCCTTTTCCATCGGGGAACTTCATGTGCATTTTGCCAAGGTCAGTTTTACAGGAGCTATGAAATATGGATAGGAAGATAAAAGAGCAAGTGCATCTGGTGAGCCTTTAATGTGTGTGGTAACATACAAATTCCTAAGAGCAGTTTGCATAGGCAAATCCCGTGTTAGGACTGCAATTTTTATTGATGCTGCTAAGTACCTTCATACCTAAAAAAATAAATTGATAATTTTTTTTTTTGAAAGAAAGAAGAAGTTATCTCAATTTCACAGGACCACTCAGGCCTGCAAAATTTAAAACTGTAGCAGCAATGCTGTACTTTAAACTGTGGGTGAAGGGGAGGTTGGTCAGTTTTCTATGTTTATTGTTGAATTTGAAGAATAAACCCTTCCTACAGGTAAGAGAGAAGACACATGGATTAATTGAAATAGTAAACTAATATGTATGGTCCTTCAAAACCAGCAGGCCCTCTTCATTTGTAGATAGAAGATAAAAGCAGCAGCTCCTGGAACCTGGCAATCTTACAGCCCTCAGAGTGCTGGGGTTTATATGTGTATATGACATAGATGTTGAGTTTCTTACGTGCTGTAGAAGCTCCTAAATGGAGATCTCAGCATTAACAACAGTTCCTGCCCATGATCTGAGAATGTTTTTCTGTGCCAGGGGCCTCAGCCACAACCAGTGAGGAGTGTGCCTGGTGGAGGATGCGGGGCACGTGCCCTGGGGAGAGCACACATGGTGTTACCAGTTTCACAGCGCCTTTCTGTGCCACAGGTCTGTGGCAGTGCGGCGGTGCCAAGGGAAATTGTGACTGTGGCTTTGGGTAGGAGTTTGAGGTAGAGTTTGTATCACATGAATCAAGTAAATCACTAAAGAATTATGTGTTTTGGCTGAGCAAGTAGCTTTGGTTGTTCTCTCTAACATTAATGTGATTATTTTGCAGAGGTTATACTTTTGCATTATTAAAGACCAAACATTTTTATTGGTTAACAAATTGCAAGCCAACATAAAACACTCATGGGAGTGGTGAGATGAATCTCACTCAAGGATCTACAGTGCCAGTATCCGGAACTGTGCTGGTCTGGCCTTTTTGGACAGTTTATGGGGAGACATCACACAGGTTTTCTGACTAAATTCGGGTGTCTGGCTTAAGGTGAAAAGACTCGTGTCCCCAGAGCAACTGCTGCTTAGCAGGATTCTGCAGTCAGTCCAGAGTAGCTCGGTATAGATGTCTGCAATATAGAGCCTGCCTTGGGCAGGTGAGTTCTGCTCTGCTTACACTAAATACAGAAGTTTAATAGAATAGACAAAATATGGAAGACTTGAGCCTTTTCTACATCCAGGGGAGCTGATCTCTCAGATCCCATGGCACATAAAATATTCACAGCCATGCTCCAGCTGTTTGTCCACCCCTTGCACCAATTCCGCTCCCACTAGCTCACTTCTCCCGGTGCTTTCCCAGTGTCCCGGCCCATCACTCCTCATGCTTATTGAGCTGTGGGTGCGGGAAGCCAGGACAGAGTTTCTTTCCCAAACCTCTCAGTATCGACCATCTGAGAGGAGTTGCTGTAACTTTTTCCCACCTTCCCATTCCAGGAGCCATGCCCATACTGCTTCTATGCAGCATCCAGGCATGAAGCAAGTCCTTTTCCTGTTCTCTGGCTGCCCTGTGCCTGCAGTACCATTTCTCACCCTCTTTTCCGTACATTTAAGTCAGGAACAAGTTGGACACGTGAGAGATCGTATCAGTACTGCTTTTACCATTCATTTTTTATATTGCTGCTGATCTCTAGAAGTCTCTTTACCATTTGTTCTGGAATGCAAACACCGAGAATTTACATCTCAAAGACAATGCTATAAATATCAATAAAACATCATTCCCCTCCAGCAGCCTCCCTTACCATTAGAGCTCATTTATTATAAAGTGAGTATGAACCTTCAGTACCACAGTGCCCTATTCCTTGCTGCTAACTGTAGGAATAAAGCCGTGATTGCAAGGAGAAAGCTGGTTCAAATGCACAAAAAAGGTACTTCCAGCATCTCAGTGTAAAATGGCACAAAATAAAATATGCATTGTGTTTGCTTCAGTGCTTCACACACTGTTCTCTACAGTCATTCTGATACCGGAAGCACAATAAATCTTAAATATTTAACCATGCTGTGCTAGTACTCCAGGCCATGCAAGGATCAGTAGGTGCACCTAAATTTCCTCCCAACAACACCAGTTCAGTTGCTGTTGGAGACTGAAAATCACAAATAATCTCAGCTTTCATGTCATGCCCTCTATAAAATAGCAGCAGCTCTGTTAGTCCCTGAGCAGTCCTTGTGGGTCAGTAACTACTGTCTGACTTCTATAAATGAAACCACATTCTGACAGTGCTGTCCTGGTGGGAGGATTATCTTTTGGGGATCACTAACCCTGGTAAAAATGAATATTTAATATTCTCCAGGATCACAAAATAGAAATAATATCGGTATTGGTGATGGCTTTTGGGAAAAGGATTATGTCCTGCCTACACCTGAAAAATCTATTCGTTAAAAAAAAAAAAGCTCAATTTCTTTATTTGGCACATTGATATGATCACTAATCCCCTCATTTTATATCAAATTTAAAGAGAAAAAACGGAAAATGTTTATGTGATTCTCATAAATGTTAATCACTTTTGTGAGTGAGCAATTCCACTCCAGCACCTTCCCAATTCATCGCTGATGACAGCCTGCGACACAGAAACCTCTCCTTTTTCTCTCCTGAACCCCCGCACGATCCGTGCCCCCGGGGTTTGTTCCATCTGCTGAAGGCCATCATGGGAACATGAGGCCACTGACTCATGGAGAGAGATCAGGCCTTCGATAACCTGATTTCCACTGCCTTAGTATGTCTGTAACATGTTTTTCTCCAGCACAATTATGTCTGGATTTTCCATGTCTTGTCAGCCATCCACAATGAGTAGGAATCTTCCAGTTTCTTGGACGACATGTTTTTGTGACTCTTGCATTATTCATGGGTGCTACTGTGAGTACATTGTGGGGATTTATTCTGAAGCTTTGAGAAGAAGCTGGAGCCTGCTTAAGTCTAGATGTTGTCTAACTTGGTTTGGTGGAACCTTTTATGATAAAAGTTGTTCTGGGATCCTTTTAAAAGCTTACAGACAGTTCATAAAAGCACTAAATTAATGTATAGGGCTGAAACACCATCACTGAAGCTCATTTGGTGTTAAAAAATCCACTTTTTCAGCAAACAGTTCCATATTTGTACTTCTCTGAGCCTGTGCAAACATGCCAGCTTATGATGTTTTTTATGTGTGTCCTGACACAGGTGAAATGCCATTGGAAACAGCTCAACTTGTCCTATTCCACCCCCCTGTTAAAAGAGCTTCCATGATGATCATCGCTAAGTATCGGGCAAACAATTAGGCAGCAGGCTATAGTAAAATGGTAATTAAAAGCTTGATGGGGAAGAAGGGAAAAAAAAGAAACAAAACCCCCTTTTCTTGCCTCAAGGGACTGGAAGCTGCACGCTGTGGTGCACATGGTGTATGCTCGCCTGCAACCATAAAAATACGCTGTTCCCATGGTGCTTCCTGTGTCTAGTCTGAAAAGAGACAAGCAATGAGAGCGGGGGGGAAGCGCTTGATTTCCCCTGTTTCTTTATGTGCCCCCAACACTTACCTTTGGTGGCCAAAGTTGACATATCTTTAATTTAAAAATTAAATTTGAAAAGCCACATTCTTTCCTCTGGGAGTCGCAGTCAAGCACAAATGTTTAATTATGTCTTAATTCTCTCAGCTGTTGAGGCAGACAACTTTTGGGGTGTTATGAATGTCAGCGAGCTTTCATGGTTGTGAGCTAAAAAGAGATAAAAGCCACATTTGTGGTTTATGGATGTTAATTGCTGCTGCACTGAGGTATGTGAGGGGGGCGGTTGAAAGACTGGAGTGAGGTAGGAGAGGTGACAGAGCCTCGCTGGGGCGCTCAGCGAGGTTCCAGCGGTGCTGCAAGAACACGCACTTATCTGCCTGGAAAGGAAGTACCGTTTTTTATCAGAATATTACATCTCCCAAGCCCAGCTCGAGCCCCGGCGCTCATGGGACTCGGGGTTATCTCACAACATCAGCAGAAGTTCACTGCAAGGGGATTTCTGTAGTGTTAAACCCAGCAAGGAGTCTRTGCTGAACGGGTCAGGCTTCTCTGGGGGCTCTACTGGGACTGAAAGCCTCYTTTTCCTTATCAACAAACGATCCTCTTGACTTTGTTTGAGCTCTTCAAACCGTGCCGTCAGCGGCAGGAATGCTGCCAGGCACGCTCGGTGACATCAACGGGGCGGTGGTGTCACCCAGCCTGTAAATGATTGACATCAGCTGGACTATCCTGAGCACTCAGCACTGACATAGACACTCCGATACTCTGATTGCCTGGAGATAATCAGAAAGTGCAGCTATTTCTCATTCTAATTAACCCATTATAGTGATTAGAAAATAGAATTTACTTTTGAGATATCCTGACTCCCAGTGGAAGCTCTCAGACAGAACAAGGGCTGGAAAGAGAATGGATGCACAGTTATTCAATAGATGATGGGCTTCATTCTATAGCTTTTAAAACTCAATTTTTCTTCACTTCTTCTGAAATGTGTATCTTGGGTTCATACAAAATARTATCTCTGGAAATAGAGGGGAGAGAAATATTTATTCCTTTGGCATCGAAATTAAATCTAGTCCAAGGCTGATGAGTTGTGATCCCTCCCCACTCCCRCCAGCAGAAATAAGGGAAGATGCAGAAAATGGCTCTGGGAACTCAAATCACATGTTGTTGTAGGAAATAATCCATTTTTGGAAATACAGGTTAGTGGAAAGGAAATCAGTTAATGGGGATGAGCCACATTTTGCCCCCAAACCAGGCTGCTCATTTGGCACAAAATGGGAGTTGAAGGGGCAGGTTCACTCTGTTTATGCTGCTGGAAAAGTACCGGGAAAGGGAAACAGATCCACAAGAGTCAAAACATTGMTAAAATGCCACAAATAGTTCCCTGAGCATTGGAATTGACGGCTGTTGTGTCTCGTTGCTGACTTTGCTGTCTTTGCTGACTGACTTTTAACTGAACTATGCAGAGTTTGCACAGGGCGCTCGGTGCCCGTTTCACCCGGGACTCTTCGGGCCGGCGTTGCCGTGTCCTCAGCGCCGTCTCCTATCACGCTGCATTCGCTCCGGTTCTTGTTCCGGCTTTAGTTCCTTCTGCTCTGCCGGAGGTTTGGGAACTTCGTTAATTCGGAGCTCGGCTCCCTGTACTCCCGCGGAACAGCGAGTGGCTGCGCTCACCTGCCGTGCGTGCCAGCTGCACTCCTCTCCTGCCTCTCCTGGTGCAGGAGCTCCACCTCCAGGAGCGGCTCTGGGAGCTGCAGGTGCTCCTGTAAGGACGGTTTGAGTAATCCTGGTTTTCCAGGGAGGATTGGATTTGTTGTACAGGTCTGAATCACAGACTCCTGGGAACGTTTAGGCTGGGAAAGAGCTGTAAGATCAGTGTTACTGAGGGAACACAGAGCAGATGCACACGTTCCCCTAGAAGACTATGCTGAAAGTAAACTACAAATATTTAATTACACGAACCTCAAATGGGAGAGAACATAGGTCTAATCTAAAATTCAAGTCAAGATTATTTACTACCGGATTTTTTTTATAGTTCAATCAAATCAGTGCACTGTTCAAGGGGTTCAAGAACATCTGAACCAAGCTCCTGCCTTCAGTCTATATGTGTTAAAATTCCTCAGGTACTTATCACAGATTTCCTTGTTCTTTGTGTCACTTTATCTTATTTTCTCTCCATATTTTATTTTTCCTACAAGAATATATTGCATTGTCAGGAAGGCTCTTGGGAGATGAATTTACAAAGATTAAATGAAACTACACTTTGAATTTCTCAGGTTTGAAGTTCATTTGAAGCACAGTTGACCAGAGTCGACCATGCCTGAGTGGTCACATTAGTGATTGGTCCCTTGATATAAGTAATGCCAGCGATTATCTGAATTTAACATGTGGCCTTTCTCAGTCTGACTGTTGGGTCCAGATGTTCTCTGATTAACTGTCTCATTGAAGTCTGATTTAACGGTTGTGATTGTATCTGCCTTGCTGGACTTCAGGAATTGTAATTTTAGAAATGTTTTCTCTGGGTGATGGTATCTTAACGGCAAAGGAAGGGAAGAGCTTGTGCAGTTTCATCTTTTTCTGTGTCTTTTTTTGTGAGACGGAGACTTTAAAGATATTCAAATCTGAAAGGATAACATTAACAGGTGTCAAAATGAAAACAAATTTCATCTGGGACAGGTGTTGGAAAACCTGGGCCCTGCAGACCCGGGGATGTGGGATGGCATTCACACTGTGCTCCCATCCAGCACTGGGGGTGTAGAAAGTTGAGTAAAAATGGCAAATTATTGCTACTTTTTAAAATCAAACAACCAAACCAAAATCCCACGATATTTCAGCATACACTAGCCGTAGTTTTCCAGCCCCTAGCCCAATTTGTCCCAGGGAATGTCATTCTGCTTCCCCAAACTCTGTTTGTATCTTCAGTTAAGAGCATTTAAATGCAGTTAAATGAAGTTAAATTCCACTTCCTTCTCTAAACCCAGCATTGCACAGTGCTGCTGTACAGTTTGTCCTGTTTAACTCCAGCTTTGGGAACGCTCAGTTCTGAGGAACATTTCTCCTTTATCCCTATTCCTGTTAGTATAACACCAACATAATTTGGAAACCTATTGAATGAAAATCCTAAAAGAACACTAGAGTATTATTGGGCAGAAAATGGTAATAGTGGGGAAATACTGTGTGTGAAAGTACAGATTTACACAGGAATATTAATCTTTATAAGAAAAATCATTGTTTTTAGTCAAATGCTTGAAGAACCAGTTACATAATTCAAGTTTCCTGACTCATATGAGCTTGGAAACAACACGTATTGTTTGGTTGGGGTTATTTTGCAATTAATTGTACAACTAGATAAATTACACCATGCTTTAATGATAGAGAGGCACTGGTATTAATGAAGTAGAAAATACACATCTGAGCACTTGGAAAATGATGCCTGGCTGATTTTTTTTTTTATTTTCTTTCCAATTCTCAGTGCTGCATTTCAATTTGATTTGTTTCTATTTTTGTATCAAGTCACAATAAAACCAAGGAGACTCATTACCATTGAGCCTGCACTCCACAAAGGGGAATGATGAAAGTTTCTCTCCTATATTTAGAAGTGAAATTTCCACCAGGTGCATTCTGCACCAGGCCATTTAGGAATTACTACTCAGGTCTGCTTTATAAAGTATCTAAACAAAATAAGTACTAGGGGTTTTTTGTACAAAAATGATTATTGAACACCAGTACTRAGAAAATACTAAAAGGCACAAAGATAAAATAAACCCAAAGCAAATATATCCAAATAATAAATACAATATTTGGGGCTTTTAGCTCAGAAGTCTCTGCTTTGGCCCATAGTGACACAAAAAGGGACCTGAGGAATGGGATAGGCCCAATGTCTGCACCCCWCAAGGACATTTCTTGTCACCACGTCCTGGTTGGGGTGGTTGTCTGGGCTGTCTGGCTAGAAGTTAATTCTGCTGTTAGGTGATTGCTCTTCCTTTGTTGGCAAACAATGATCTCATAAAAGCTGTTGGGAAAAAGGGAGCCCAGGCTGGAGTCAGAGGGTAAACAAAGCCAGGGTGGGCCAAAAAGGCTTGAAATCTTTCCCTTCCCTAGATGGATATCTGCAGTGGGGTAGAAGGAAAACATGGAGAAAAGTTGTCTTAACTCTGATTGTGTTGCCTCATTAAAAAAAAAAAATCTCATGTTGCTGTTGTGTCACTTCACATTTTATAATTCCCCATTAGTTACAGTGTCCAAATTTTCAATATATACATATAAATATTTTCTTCTTGTTAGGGAAAAAAACTTAGGCATAGCGTTGGTTATTTTAATAATTTTCCCCCATTTTATAACTTTTATGGGATGTACTAATCTCTTCATTCACTACGGAATATGGATTTTTTTTATTAATGTCTTATCTTTGCCCCCAGTGTGTTGATTCCATGGCTGAGGTGTTTCTCACAAACATGCAGGATTCTGCCTTGAATTTGGAAACTCCGCCGACTTTTTCAGCTTCACCACTCTCCGTCTCAGGCTGGGTTAGGTACAGGAGTCTCTCCTTCTGGAGGGGAGCAGCTCTGGCATGTGTCTGTAGGGTTTTGAGGAGATAACGGTGATGAATCATCAGTTAATACCTGTCAAACCCAGGTAGTCACAAGAACCCTCCAATATGCCCTGTATCGACTCCCTTCTTGTTCCTCGGCATCTGAATCCCATTAACAGCTGTCAAAACCTGGTAAACTATTTATATGCTTTCACAATTTGTTTAATTGGATAGTTAGGAAATGGCATACAAGAAAAGCTTTTCTTTTTCCTTTTTTTTTCCCTTTAGTCTGGCTGAACATCTGTAGCATTAGGGGCTCATTATCTCTGAATTGGCACAGCAAATCAGCAGCATCATTAAAATGCCACATTAAGATGATTAAGTTTCTTTGTTACCCAGTTGACTTTTTGCATGTGCTGAGGATTTCATGATTATGACCCCACTSCTTGTAAAACACTTGAGCTACATCACCCTTTCCTGCCGTTGTCTTTAATGGCTTCAGGGTTTTATTCCTTGTGTTTTTCCGATCGCTCCTGGTAAACTTTGCTTAACAACAGGACAAAACTTATGTTGTCTCTATTTGATGCCAGAGTCTCAGATTAAATGGAGAATTTGGGGGGTTTTCCTTCCAAAACTTCCTCCTAGAGAAAACAGCTAAGATTCAGAAACCCTCCAACTTACCCCAATTATTTGGTGCTCTTGACTTTTTTATTTCTGCATTTTCAGCCTGGAGAAGAGAAGGTTGTGTGGAGACCTCAGAGCAGCCATCCAGTATCTGAAGGGRCCTAAAAGGAAGCAGAGAAGGGCTCTGCTTCAKGAAGTGAAGGAGTGACAGGACAAGAGGGAATGGCTTTAAGCTGAAAATGGGGAAATTCATGTTGGATATATGAGAGAAATCCCTCCCTGTGAGWGYGGAGAGGCCCTGGCACACGTTGCYCAGAGAAGCTGTGGCTGCTCCATCCCTGGAAGTGTCCAAGGCCAGGTTGGACGAGGCTTGGAGCAGCCTGGGCTAGTGGAAGGTGTCCCTGCCCAYGGCGGGGGATGGGACTGGATGAGCTTTAATGTCCTTCCAACACAAACCCTTTGTGATTCTATCGTTTTATAGAGCACACACAAGCACTGTTTGGGTGGTGACTCAGTCTGAAGTTGCCACCGCAGCTTTATTTTGGATTTTTTCCAGAACCCATTGTTTTTACAGTGTTTCAGGTGAAACAAAAATATTACTCTGGAGTATGTCTTTCATCTTGTAATCATCTCCCCAGGAAATGAAACCATGTGCATCAGCCTTAACGCATCACACCGGTACTTTGTTCTGTAAAAGCTGCAGCTTTTTTTTCTCGGTGTATATTAACTCCATGAACTGCCTCAAGAAAAATAGTTCCTTGGCTTGGACTCCATGAATGCTTTTTTTCTCTTACAYCCTCTTTACTTGCCTAATAGAAGAGATGATAGCACTTCTTTTTTTCCACTATGGGAACTTTGTTAGTGTTTTTAGGGATAATTGTGTTTTTCCTCAGTTAAATTTCCCTATTCTACATGGAGTCACAGCTTCCTTCCTCTTGATTAAGGCAGACCAGCCTGGAAACTCCCTGATCTAATAAAATATGTCGATATGATTTTTAAGTGACAGATACAAACCTTCCAYACAGCTGCCAATCTCCTGATCACATGGTATTCCCTGTGCGTGCCAGTACAGAGAAAAGTCTGGGCTGAAAAAGGAATCTGGTGGCTCCAGACTCTGCAATCACTTGGTTAATTTTAGTCCAACCTATGCTGAGCCATTTTTTCCTCAGATTGCTTTGCACCAAAGCTGTCTCCTGTCTGACTGTCAGGGAGGTGAAGCAGCCTCTAAACCATAACAGGTGAAAAAATCCCAACCTTTCCAATTTATATTTGGGTTAAAAAAGCCTCTTCTCTTGTGGCTTCTGCTGGTCCCATTCATCAGATGATGAATTTTTCTCTGGAGGTCCTTCAAATACCTACAGGAAAACACTTGAACTTTGGATGTCATGGACAGCAGGAGTGATGGTGATGCTTTTTGTGAAAGCAGGGATGGAAAAGCCTCGATCAAAACTCAGGTGCATCCTCCTCTGTTACTACAAGGAAACACAAGCCTTACGTGCAGTATGCAAAGTGCAGAGGTGATTATTTTCCACGGTGGACCCATAAGATGGTTTGCCCAGTTTGCACCAGTCCCCAGGGACGTGCCATGGGGGGCTCAGACCAGTGCCCACACTGTGCCACACAGACCCTGGCACAGCTCTGGAGCTGTGAGCCAAGAATTGCGGTGAGAAAGAGCAGCAAACAGCACAGAAGYCTCTGTTGGAGGTCACAGCTTGGCCTCCACTGCTAAACAACCGTGTGTGATACAGACGAAAGGTGAGACGTTAAGTAGAAAGTGGGAATTGAAATTGTTTCTGAAAGCACCAACAAGGTGCAGCTGCACTGGGTACTTCCTTTTACCATGCTGGGCAGGATGTAACAAATTATTTTGGAGCTGCCTCCTTTTGAGAGGGAAAAAACAACCAACCAACCAAGATTTTTTTTTTTTTTTTTTTTTTTTTTTTTTTTTTTTTTTTTTTTTTTTAAAGGGTTTGGTGTTGAAATCTGCTTTCAGCAGCTGGCAATCATTTTTCCTTGGAATGGTGGAAACGGTTGTATAAACTAATTTTGAAGGAGTCTTGATAGCAGGATCACCCTCGCACCCATGGGCATGGAGTTGGCAGCAGAAGGTGCCTGCAGAGGAAGCCCTGGTTCTGTGGAAGCAGGAATCCATGGGATATGAAGAATAGCTGGTACTGAAGAATCCACAGAGAAAACCAGCCCATTCTGGGGTGAATCTGGAGCTCCCTGTGACCCTCTGAGCAAATACCCAAACCATGTGAGCTCATCAGGAACTGGGGCAGCAAGTCCCAACAGCAAAATCTAAACRTTTTCTAGGATAGGGGGATAAAAACACACAGTAGGGGAGAAAACCCCATTCTTCCATCAATATCCCCATCCAAGGAGAGCACAAGAGGGATCTCAGAGTTTTCCACACTACTGTGGGTTCTTGTGTAGGATAAAGAAATCATCACCCACCTGTTTCCTCCAGCTCAGGCCAAAGTCAGACAGAGTGGTAGGGCTTAATATAATCAATTAGGAGAGAGGAGTGATTTTCTCCCTAAAATGTAGCTGAAAATTTTGGTTTCATGAAAGTTTAGATTGCCAGATCTTTCTTTTTCAACGCTTCTTTTATGTCGCCACCTCATTTTCACTGCCACCCATTGTTTGTTCTCGGCATTTGATGTGGTTTATTACTCAGAACCAGAGCTAATACATATTCAGCAGTTCATGTTCTGTACTTTGGAGAAAGGACAAGTGATTCTGTGCCAGATTGAACTGTCTAACCCTCGGCTAGAGGGAGAAGCAGGTGGCCAGAGAACAAGACTTTCAAACAGGAAGTCGTGTGGTGCATCTCGTGGTGCTCGTCTTCACTCGGTAGCTTGAGGCACAACTCGAGTCTCAACCATAATCTGTCTCTTGTCAGACAACCATGGAATGGTTTGGGTTAGAAGGACCTTAAAGCTCATCCATTTCCACCCCCTGCCATGGGCATGGACACCTTCCACTAGACCAGGTTGCTCCAAGCCCTGCCCAACCTGGCCTTGGACACTTCCAGGGATGGGGCAGCAACAGCTTCTCTGGGCAACCTGTGCCAGGGCCTCATCACCCTCACAGGGAAGAATTTCTTCCATATACCCAACCTGAATTTTCCCTCTTTCACCTTAAAGCCATTCCCTCTTGTCCTGTCATTCCAGCTCAGGATGAATTGTCCTTCTCTGGCTCCTTTGTGACCCCTTCAGACACTGGAAGGTGCCATGAGGTCTCCACACAGCCCTCTCTTCCCCAGGCTGAAGAGCACCAACTTTCTCAGCCAGCTTTAAGTAGAAAAAAGCTGTCCTGGCAATTATTAAGGATTTTAATGGAAGTGCTGGTAGTGTTGGAGTTAATCGTAGAAAGGAAATTCAGCACCCTAAGTTGGGAATCATCAGCTGTTTATACAGTGTGACCAATTTGTTGTATTTTTACTCTGTTAGTAAATCATTAGCTGCTTGTTACAYCTGTCTTTGTCATGGAGCTGCATTCATTTAGGCAATGCCTTTGGATTCCTCTGGACATTGCTACAGGTCCAGGAACCTGTTTGAAGGACCTGGATTCTGATCTTCAGGAGGCCTCAGGTTCTTTGCCACATCCTCACAAAATTACTTCAGGCAGATATTTTAGCATTTCTGGGATATATTTATTTACCAGGAAATTCTTAGCCTACCTCTGCTAGTTTTACTCACATAGTAAATCAAGATCATGAACTGCTCCTCACACATCTGAGARCTATGGATGAAAACTGTGATTTGCAAGTGAAAATTAGGATTATTGATTAGGCTTAACTAGTGAGAATCTATCCCATGGGAGCACTGGAAGTTTTACACTGACCAGACATATTTCCTAGACTTGTTCCAAGCACCAAAGGTTCCACAAGAAGGTATAAGTTATAAGATATAATTACTCTTTTTAATTTGTGTCTTTCTGTCTTTCCAATTCACAGGAGTAACCCGAAATGCTGATTTCTATAAAAATAATAATTGTGAGTGGTATGAGTAAGTGTTTTCTTTTGAATCCTGGCTAGTAATTTCAGGAGACATTTGTACTGTAATATACTTTCATAATCTGTAGAAGGAAATTCTCTATCAAAGATAATTACCAGGCAGGTTAATTGTTTTTAAGGGTTACCTCACTGTGAGTATCACTGTGTCCATGACCGGTGAAGTTTGATGTCTCAACTTCATTTCTTCATCCGTACTTGTTTCGGTAAAACTTTTAGGAAGATTGATACTGTTGTTTTATATAATTCTTAGTGTGTTTTTTCCTAAAATACTTCACTGTGCATAAGATTAGCATTTTTTCACTCCTGTGCTTTGTTTTACCCGCAGATGATGTGATTAAAGTGAAAGGTGAATACAGTGAAAGAGAGGAGAGTGCTTTAAATTCCGAGCCTATGGAAAACATGGAAGAATCTGAAATGCCTTACACATATCCCAGAGAATATAACGAATATGAGAGCATTAAACTGGAAAGACACTCGGGTTCATATGACAACGTCAGGCCAGCTAGTGGAAAGATGAATTGTGATATCTGTGGATTAGCCTGCATTAGCCTCAATGTCTTGATGGTTCATAAGCGTAGCCACACTGGTAAATATCCCTCTGTTGTTCTTGTAAGAGCTGGGGTACTGAAAGGATGATAATTTTTAATCTAGACTAGTTATTTTTAAAAAGGATACCAAAATCAGGGTTTCCTTGTTCTGTCCTTGACACCACATGTGATCTTTATCAAGTTACTCGCTGTTCTGTGCCTCACTTTACCCCCCTTTCTTCTTATCGGGATTGAGTATTATTAAAAGCAAGTTGGCGAGGCATTTTAAGAATTTTGGATGAAAGGCACTATGTAATTGCAGTATTTCTGGCACAAAGCAAAAGTTAATTTGGTTTTGTGCCRCCATTTTCAGTCTATGTATAAATTTCTCTCTGTGCTATACTTTGGCAACAAACCAATGAGCATCTTAAGTTTCAGCCTGCAGTAAGATAAGATTTTTTTTCTTCTAAAAATTGCTGGCTTGTTGGAATCAGCCTCCTCCGGAGCGCTTCTTTCCATGGAAGAACTGTGCGGTGTTTTCTACATATGCTACGAGCAGCTCTTGACACCAGAGCTGCACCTCCCTCCCACTTAAGTCACACTCTGTGTGTTTCTATAGAAAGAAATCAATCCAATATCTCATTCTTTCCTCTTCCAAAAAGGCAGAGGACAACATGATACCCACGTAACCATTAAATGTCCTTTTCTGTATGTCATTTTAAGGTGAACGGCCATTCCAGTGTAATCAGTGCGGAGCTTCCTTTACTCAGAAGGGAAACCTCCTCCGCCACATTAAACTACACACAGGGGAAAAACCTTTTAAGTGTCACCTGTGCAGTTATGCCTGCCAAAGGAGGGATGCGCTTACGGGTCACTTAAGGACACATTCTGGTAAGTGACTTCACAGGCACTCCATGTGTTTTGGATGTGTGTCACTGGGACACTCGGTGTGGAAAAGACAGTCAGCAAGGTTTGCTCAGCCTGTGAAAGGGTCAACACAGAGCAGTGACCACTCACTGGTACTCCTGCAACCATCTCGGGACTGGCTCTGTTCTTGGTGCGGAGAGAGGGGCCAGGGGAACCCATGTCACAGCCCACAAACCTGCTAGCACAAATAACTCCATGGTATTTTTACAGAATCACAACATCATTTTGGTTGGAAAAGACCTCCAAGATCATCAAGTCTAACCTTTGCCCTATCACCACCTTGTCGGCTCATTTTCATATGAGTGGAGCTGGCTATGCCAGCAAGCTCTGAACTTGAGGAGAGTGTGAGACAGATGTGCTTTGCTGGGACTTCTTCCCATCCCATTCTGAGCTGTGAGGAAAGCTCCACGAGCACAATCCCAGGCAGATGACTCTATTGCCACCTCACCGTGGTGTAGTGCCTTTCATCTGAATCTCTTAAAATGCTCAACAGATGTGTCTTGTCAAGCCTGGTAGGGTGTTCTGTCCATTTTACAGATGGGGAAATGGAGGCACAGAGCTGAAGTGACTTGGATAACAAGCCAGGTATAATTTGATCTTAGCTGCCCCAGTTCTGCAAGAGCCAGGTTGTGCTTGCCCTTGAATTTGTCTGTATCCTGTGTTCTACATGGGTTCAGAAAGAAAACCTTGATTCTAAATGATAGATGTTATCTCTGCACTGCACTGTAAGGAAAAAAGTTCAACCTCACAAAGAATCAAAGTCAAAAATGAGCTTATCTGCCAAGGATAAATGAGATTCTGATTTAATCAAGGCCAGCAGTGTGGTGCTGTCCCCCACCAGCACAATGCTAAAACCATCACGCTTCAAGCAAGACAGCGTTTTAGTGGTTTCTTGTGGTTGTTTTAATTATTTTATTGTTTCTTGTTCTAGTGGAGAAGCCGTACAAATGTGAGTTTTGTGGAAGGAGCTACAAGCAGAGGAGCTCATTAGAGGAGCACAAGGAGCGGTGCCGGACTTACCTGCAGAACGCTGGCATGTGCGAGGCTGGTGAGTTTATCGCATTACAGTGGTTTTGGGGTTTCAGTACATTACAGGGCTTATAAAAAGGCATCTGGTGAGCTGTTAACCCACAGCCTGAGAACAGCTTTTCCTACACTCCTTTTCAGTAACCTGAGGGGCTATAATGTTCTAAAGGGGCTGGTTCATCGCAGCCCTCAGGCAAGTAGTTAGAGAGTGCTTCAATCACTTTTTTCTTTCTCAGTTTCTTTGTGTAAAATATCTAAAATATCTTGTACCCAGCATTTCTGGAGGTGATGCTCAGTGAGTTAAATTATTCCTACATTAATGCTGTTATGTGGCTCATTTTACGGGATGAGTTGTTGACAACCGTTGTTCCTGTCTTGGTGTGTTTGATGATGCCTTTACTTTAGAATAAGAACTGTTAGAATTTGCAGCAGTTTTAGTGGCCTGGATCCAGGGCATGAAAAGGGAGTGGTATCCCAAAACTCACTGACAGATCAGCTTAGGAGGGAGTGAGAGGTAAAGGACTGCTTTGAGAATAGACCTACCTTTGGAAAAGATAAAACGTATCAAAACATGTTTTTTTCTTATTTTCCATTTTGCAGTCTCAGTGCTGCAGTTCCAAAACACTTTGGTGAAAAGTAACCACCATAATCTTTGACCCTGATTTACCTGAACCGTTCAAATCCTAAAATGAACCGTGTGATTTGAGTCTCACAATACACCTGTAAGTCAGGAAAGAATTGCTCTTCCCATTCGGAATCAGGGAGTGGCTGTGACTTCCCAAAGGATTCTGTGACTGATCTAAGCAGAGCTGAGGCTACAGTTTCAGAATTCAGGCTCTCATCTTTTGCTGTGCAGCCTTGAAAAACCACCAAATAATGGAAACACGGAACCAAAGAGGGTTTGGGATGGAAAGGACCTTGAAGATCATCCAATGCCCCCCCCTGCCATGGGCAGGGACACCTTCCACTATCCCAGGGTGCTCCAAGCCCTGTCCAACTTGGCCTTGGACACTTCCAGGGATGGGGCAGCAACAGCTTCTCTGAGCAACCTGTGCCAGGGCCTCACCACCCTCACAGGGAGGAATTTCCTCCTAATAACTCTATCAACAACAGCAAGGACAAGATTCTGCAGGAATCATCACAAGCCAGGCCTGAAAATCAGTGTGAAGAACCATTGGTATGTGATGATAACCTTGGGTACAGGAATTCCTGTGTTGTGCAGAGTGAGTAGGTTGGTGTTTCAGGCTTTGCAACACACGCAGGAAACCTCCCAAAGAACAATGATTTAACAAAGTGTTTCACAGAGGTTTTTAATAGTTTCATAGTTTTTGAGGGGCTCTCTTCTTGTCAGCAAATGACATATTAGTAAAAGTAACTGGTTATCAGCACATCAGCAAGTTTTGGGTTTTGTGAGAACCCCTACACGTTGTAACTGTGGTTTGTGTTACGGTACACACTCCCATGATGGCAAACACCCAGCATGTCCACCCGAGAAAATGGAAAACATGAGACCTGCCGCAGGTTTCTGCTTGGAAATCATTCTCATGGTTTAGATGCATTTCAGAATAGCAACATGTCACCCCTTATCCCGAGCCTGGGGTGCAGCCCTTGCTGCAGCAGTGCAGGGAGACTTAACTGGTCACAGGGAATGCAAATTCCCAGTGTGCCAAGAGGTGGCTGCTCCCTGGCCTTGGAGACCTTCACACCCTTACAAATATTGCAGTGTTGTTGGGGAAGTAGGAAATTTTATGAAAAATGGGAACTCCTGGGGCATTTCTATCCAATTCCCTGGTATTAACAGGATGTTGGGTGACAGAATGAGGGAGAGGGAAAGCTGGAAAGACTCTCAGGAGGTCATTTACTACATTCCATTTATTTTTTCCCCCTAAGTGTAGCACTTTGCTTTTGTGCTTAGTAAATATCCTCCTTCCATTACTGACCCTTTCCCTACCGCTCTGCATCATTTTGAATTTTGGCGTTTTTCTGAATTCCTCGCAAGCTTCTCAGCCTGGTCTGGTGGAAGGTGTCCCTGCCCATGGCAGGAAGGTGGAACTGCCTGACCTTTAAGGTCCCTTCCAACTCAAACCATTCCACGATTCTATGAGTCTCACATGGAGCCATCTTTAGACACAAAAGTGCTCTACATGCCATCATCCCTAACTGATTAACATATTCAAAAGCATCAGGACCGTAGTAACCATTCTAGTTGCTTTTTAGTGCCAGGCTTGCATGTTCCAAACGTGGAAATATTTCTAAAAGAAAATTTTCATGTAACAATATTGTTGGAGCATTGTTCCTGATAAGCATCTCTCTCACATTGTTCTCATTGCACAATCACCCAATTCTGTTCCACTCTCCCTTCTTAAGTGACCACACAGAGATGCTACAGGAAGCAATGCCTCTAATTTCAGCTCGGCTTTGTACTTGAGGGGTTTGCTAACGATATCTGCATGTTCTAAAAATTCTACTCACATTGGTTGGTGTGGCAGAAACCACACTATGGGAACAGCTCAGTGCAGGGTGAGCGCTGGTGTGTGCTTGGGGCTGGGAGAGCATCCGCTCTCTCTCCAGCTACAGGGTGACATGGTGGCCCAGAGATGGATGTCCCATCCCTGGAAGTTTTTGAGGCTGGGTTGGACAGGGCTTAGAACAACCTGGGCTGGTGGGAGGTGTCCCTGCTCACGGAATGGAGGATGGTACAAGATGATCCTTAAGGTCCCTTCCAACCCAAACCACTCAGTGAAGCCACGATGGCCAGGGGACAGCACTGTTTGGAGTGGTAGCTCCTCACTCAGCACTCACAAGACAACATAAAGAGTCCTTCATAATAGACAATTCACACTGGCAGGAAAATGGTCCTCTGGAAGCGTTTTATACAGGCAGGATTACATCTGAGATGTACACTGAGATGGGCAGCAGTGCTGAGAGCAGCACAGAGACCTCTCAGGGGGGTCAGTGAAGACCATCCTCAGCCCTGGTGCTGACTGAGCAGGAGAGGGGCGCCCAGCTTTAAAAGCAGTGAGATCAACCCCCCATCTTTACACCATATAAAATTCCATGCTTAGGAGCTCAACTTCCCCTGTAATTCCAGAGTCACTGATTAGACCTGACCAAAAGGGACAAGGTAATTTATTTGGGCTGCAGAGTTTCTTTCAGTATCCTCAGAGTTTTTTTCTTTCTGGTCTGCAGTCGAGCCATCAGAGCCCTGAGCTTGCAGGACATCCTGAGATCCCAGGCTGCTGTACATTCAGTGCTTTGGAAGTCTGGATTTTCTGTATTTGTTTTTTTYCCTCAGTGTAATTTTGAGCAAAGCACTTGACCATTTCAGTTAGTCCAGCCTGAATTTTACTTTTAGATACATGTTATAGTGAGATAATTAGTTCTTTAAATCACGATGTGCAGTGGAATCGTCCAGAGGGAGGATAATTGAAGAGGGACACAGGGCGTGATTACTTCTCTATGCTTGAGAAGACTTTAGAGAATTTGGAGTGATTAAAAAAAGGTTTCCTAAATGCAAAATATTATTCTTGGATTGTTTAATAAATGATCCAGAAGAAAAAGTTGGATAAGATAATTTTCATTTAGATTCTGGGTATAGAGAGCAGTGTTGTGGGTGAGAACCTGTATAACCACCTTCATCTTACTGGGAGCAGACATTGTTTCCCTAAGGCCTGGTTGTGAAAATGTCATCAAAGACCTTTTGTGGCCCATAAATATTATTTTTTCTTTAGGAAAAAACAGCCAGTAGAAAGGAGTCAAAAATCTTAATGTGAAAGCAAGGACCCTCAGCATTAAAATAAAAGGGCAGAGAACCATGAAGCTGGGAGATTGATTCTACAGAAGTCCCAGAACATGTTATGTAGGTCAATAGTTACTGTCTCTGCAGATCTCCTCTGAGGAAAGGCTCTGTTTTCCCTGCAGGAAGCCCTCGTCTGCCCTCCTGACATTAATTTAACAATTWAAGTTCCCTTGGTGGCACATAAATAATGTTGACAAGTCATCCCTGATACGCTACGTGCAGCTTCCAGTGTGCTCCTGGGGCTGGGAGAGCCGACAGCAGCTCTGTGCTGAGTCCTGTCAGGATAGGGAAAAAGACTGAAAATGTGGAATTAAAGCTTTGCTAGAGCAACCCATGGGTCCTCAGGGTGCAACTCCTGGAGGTAAAGACTGAGAAAAAGAGGAACTAGAACAACAAAATCAGAAAAAACAAAGAACTGGTAGGGACCAGGGAGCTGCTTTTATGATATGGGTGAATTGTGTTTTCTTTTTTTTTTTACAAAGAAAAATACATTTTTGACTTCGCAGCACTGTTTGTATTATTTTGTTCAGGGTTGTTGGGGGTTTTAAAATTTAGATTACTGTTGTTAATGACTTGTGCAATGATCCAGTCAAGATTATGAGGTTTTGGGGTTGGGAGTAGTTCAAACCTTGGACTAGTCATCTAAAGTTAATATAAAGAACTCAGGATGCATATTCCAGGCTTTGGAGCATGAGAATTAAACAGAAGTCCTGAAATTAAAAATCCTATAATTTTCAAGACCAAACTAGAGCTTCTGGCCCGAGCCCAAGCAGGTGATTACACTCTGCCTCCCTCCCTCCACCTCAGAGTGTCACCTTAACCTGGTGTTTTCTCTCACTTCATGCAGCTCTTACATCGTGTCTGGGTATTTCATGCTGGGAGCAGGGATGAATATATTTACAGGAGCCTCCAAACATACTGGAGTAATTTGGAATAAAACTGAGACTAGAAGAGCACTGTGTTATTACCTTCAAGGCACTTCATGCCCAGCACAGGGCTGGTTGTCACGTACATCCCAAGGTCCCAGGCCTGTGACCGAGTGGAGCCAGGCCCTGTTATCCCATCCTCACTGACTCATATTCAGAGCTGGTGTTTGTGGCACCAAGTACCTCTGAAACACTTTACGTTTTCAAACTGCTGAACAAACACGAACAAATAGTTCTGGCTGAGGTTTGGTGAGTCATGGTTTGTGCTGACTGAAACTCGTGTTATCAGGAGCAGCACTGACAAACAGGTACAGAGGACGGACTGAAACGCCCAGGGAAAGGCTGCACAGAGCTGGGAAGGATGAAGCTGCACTTTCAGCACTTGCTCTACTGAGCAAACAGAAATTTAAGTCTGATACTCAATAAATCTGCATTTAGCAGGACTGAAGTGATACCAGTGTTCCTATCACTTTCCTCTGGCACTGCTTGTCTCTTACTTAGACTATGCTTCCTATATTCAGGGAGACCTCATTTTGGCCTTCCAGTGCCTTAAGGGGTTTATAAAAAGGAGGCAGAAGGATTTTTTTATACAGGCAGAGAGTGACAGGACAAGGGACAGTGGTTTTAGACTGCCAGAGGGCAGGGTTGGAATGGGATGTTAAGAAGAAATTCTTCCCTGTGAGGGTGGGGAGGCTCTGGCACAGGTTACCCAGAGAAGCTGTGGCTGCCCCATCCCTGGAYGTGTCCAAGGCCAGGTTGGATGGGGCTTAGAGCAACCTGGGCTAGTAGAAGGTGTCCCTGCCAAAGGCAGGGGGTGGGAATGCATGCTCTTCAAGGTCCTTTCCAACTCAAATCATTCCATGTTTCCATGATTCTATATTTAGATACGTTGGTGTATGTACAGTAACACAGCAACCAGGACTCTCTCACAGTGAGATCCAACCTTTTATACTACCTTGGGAAATTAAATCAGCCCCTTTGTCCTCAGCTTGGAGATCCCAACTCCTACAGACTTGGGCAATCCATTAAGATGTGTCCACTTCTCAGCACAGTGATCCCCGCCATGGGTACTCYTAGCAAGGAGTTTACTCCTTATTATAATTTTTGATATAAAAGTGCCACTCCAGATGGGTGTTGTTGAGGTGTGAGCAGGGTTTGGGGGGAAGCCACAGCAGTTACGATCACTATTAGTGTGGTAGTAGCGATATGAGGTGGCAGCTCTCCAGCTCAAGGCCTCTGCAGCCTCCAGGAGCTGAGAGCAAGCACAGCTTCTGTGCAGTGCTGGGCACTGCTTGGCACAGCTGAGGAGAGCTCTGGAAAACAGGAAGAGCCTTAAGTGGCCCGGTCCCAAGGGAGTCATCACAGGACACAGGTACTTTTCCAAAAATTAGAAATCTGGGAGGTTGTAACAAGCTTTAAAACACAGAGGAAACATGCATAGTTAGTTTCAGCTGTAGCATTTAGGAAAAAATTTTAAGTGACAGTAACACSTGGGAAGGAAAAGAGTTAGAAATTTTGAATTTTGTAAAGTTTTATTGCTTTTATTTTACTGGAACACTGATACATATCATACAAGTTTCTTAGTGATTCGTTAAGACATCTATGACTGATATCTGAAAAGCGCAGCAAGAGGACTGAGTGTCTCTTCCTGCAGCTCGAAGCACTGTGAGTGTGCAGGTGTCACCCAGCCTTACTCAGAATAAAAAAGAAAGGCCAGCAGAGCTTCTCTCTCCATCTGCAACTTAACCAACGTTCCAGCCAGTTCATTTACTTCCTCTCGCTGGCGACAGTTCTGGTTTGTGCTCCCCCATGAGTGAGCTCAGGGCTCTGCTGCCACTGACCACAATGGGTACCCGGAGAGCAGGAACGACAGAAAAAGCAAAACCAACTTTGCATTATATCTCCAAACTGTTTCCTCCAGTTATGTAGCCAATTGGAGATTAAACCAGTCAGCTCTTCCTTTTTTTATCTTTTTTTTCCCCTTTTCACCTACGTGTTGTGTTTTTTTCTCTTTTTTTTCCTTCCTTTTCACATTTTCCAACCTAGCCAGCGTGGAGGCAAGGCACATCAAGGCAGAGATGGGGACTGAAAGAGCCCTTGTGCTGGACAGGCTAGCGAGCAACGTGGCAAAGAGAAAAAGCTCAATGCCTCAGAAATTTATTGGTAAGAACAAAACCCCTTTTCATCTGCAACAGTTAAATACGTGCGGGTCGGTAACAAACAGTACAATGTCTCTGCTTCTTTTAAATATCCTGCTCAAGCTTAGCACCTAATACAAAAAAATAGAGTAACACTGATTTTTCTGATGGGGTTTTAGTGATTTGTTGTAGGGGGTTGATTAAAATAAAAAGAATTTATTCTCTTGGCTGCTTAAACTGGRTGGAAGCTACTGTTGTGCCTTGTGTCTTTATGTAGGTGATTTATAAATGTATTTTATGAGTTTCCACGTGCCATTTCCATACCTATGCATTTGAAATGCTCTCTGCTAGGATTTAGAACAGGCAAAGAACAGGAAGGTTAATGTTTTGTCAGCAGGAGCTGAAGATTCCTGCAGGATTCATGTGTGGAATAAGGCCTAAAGACAGAAAAGTATTGGATTTCTCTTAGTCATCCTCCTAAATTTGTCTATGATTAAAAAATATCAAATCCTTTCTTGTGGTAATTTAAGCAAGYAGATGTCTCCATAGTATTTTCTTTGCATTTAATTGTACACGATCAGAGTTTTGCATGTTTGGGATCTTAAATACAAGTTGGGCAAGTTCTGGGTTTCAGCGAACACCTGATCCTCTTGGCCAGTCTTATTTCATCAACCTGCCTTTAAAGAAAATAAAATGCAACCCAGTGTCCTAAGGAAAACCCTTAGTCAGCAGTTATATAATATTGGTGCTGGTGAAGCCTTATTTGTGCTGTTTGTGGGGTTATATAAGGTAACAAGTGCTTTTTTTTTTTATGGCTTAATATAAAGTTCACCTTCCGAGTGGGGCCCACGTGGGGAGGGAGAGATGTGGGCTGGGAGAGCAGGCAGGGCTCCCACAGCTGCTGCAGCCAAACCCCCGGCACGGGGTGCACCAGCTCCAGAGCCAGGTAAGGGTGTGCAGCCGGATCCATCCAGGTAAAGCTGTGCAGCTGGATGCATCCCAGATAAAGGAGTGCAGCTGGATCCATCCACACAGGAAACCAACTCAGTTTTTGAAGGTAATGGAGCTCTTAGTGGCTTTGGTGGGTAGCACTGGGCTTTCATCTACGAAAACTGGTCACATTTATTTATTTATTTTACATTAGTGTGGCTTTCTAAAGGTGACCTCGTAGCACAGCCACACCAGCACACTCCATCTGAATGCCTTTGGTGCTCAGGACTGAAACTGGGCCAGTGGGGCTTGGCCCTTACACGTCGTGCTGTGATTCAAAAAGCAATACTAATGCAAATGGGTTTGTAATTCTTTAGCTTCCTCTATTTTAGCATTTTTTCAGCTCTCTCATTGTGCAATCACCACCAGCTTGACCTTTATGTGTTTTATTAAACACGCCTGCAGCAGGATGCACCCCCTCAGCATAGGCCTAACATGAAGAACTAGTGGGTTTGGGGTTTCCTTTGGCAGCCAATGATTTCCTGTGTGGCCCAGATCCTTTGGGATTTGTGCTGGTGCTGAATGGCATGAACTGGCACTGCACACACTGGTGATTGTGTGGAGAGGCTGGAGAATCCATCGCAGTTCACCTAAAAACACAAAATAACCAGTTTCTGAAACTTGCTGTTTTTCTAGAGCTTCTGTGATTGTTCTTGTTAAATTAAATGTGAAAACATTCCCCTCTTGGTCTCTTGTATCCCTGGGAAGGATATTTTCAGGAGCAGGCTGTTCGACCTTGGTCTGACTCCTGCGCCTTTCTGACCTGCCCTTGTCAGAGCTCGGATCTGACAGGCCAGCACGGGGATTCCTTGGGAAATCTGGGAATGAGTGCTGATGTCTCATTTAGTCAGGAAGCAGGGACAGGGATATACACTAACAAGGCATCTTTGTTTGGCTCGTTTCTCTGAATGAAGTCTATTGATCGGAAGAAAAACCCCTTTATTATAATTGGAGGGCTCTGCAGAGATTCAGACAAGCACCAGGAGTCTCGCCCACTTTCTTTTTCACATTTCCATCCCCAGTAGCCGCCTCGTGTGCACCAGTACAAGTCCCACACAAGGGCAGGGACCACCAGACCCTGCACTTGACTCTTCACCTCTGCACCAGGCCTCTCTTCAGAGACTTTTCTTGGGGGGAACATTAAAATCCACCAGGACAGTGGAATCACAGAGCACTGTGAGACTCTCAGTGATCTTCAGGAGTTGGACTCGATGGTCCTGATGGGTCCCTTCCAACTCAGGATATTCCACAATCCTATGATCATACATCATGGTTTTTGTGTCTTATTTTACAACAGTGAATCCTAACACCAAAATTTTTAGGCACTCCTGTCCTTTTTGCTTTTGTTGCCTTTTTTTTATTTTTAAATTTCCARTTTATTCACATCTTTCACTTGCCTGGAGCTGCTTTTATGAGTCACCCAAAAGTACTGTGGCATTTTGTTTCCTTCCATGTGAAGCTGGATGGCGAGTGGTGCTGAGGGATGGAAGCAGTTACACTCTTGTGGTTCGTTAACCTTTTGGAGTGTTTTATAAGAGAAACGTGAGCTCCTGGTTTTCTGCCTCTGCAGTGAAACCCCACGAGTTTCATACACATTGAGTCACGGTGTTGACAGGTGACTGATAAACATCTGCACCAGTCGAGTTACCGTAACTAAGAGATTCGTGGATCTAATGTTTGCGAGTCACTTGCACGTGAAACCTTTCATCTGGTCTTTTTTTTGTATTTTTTTAAGCGATGAACAAGTTTATGGTTTTAGCAACCACAGAATTCAGTTACTTATTTCTAGACATTCACCCCAGAAATGCCTTTAGTGCTTTTGGGGTGCAGTTTATTTCCTCCTTGCGGCTGGCACAGAGAATAGGAGTTCCACTGTGCTGCCCGGAAAGGTGTGAGCAGAATTTCAGGTGTGATCTCCTCCACTTCTGTCCAGTCCASACCTTTCCAAGCCCCAGCACACACAGAGGAAAACATTTTTCTTTCCCTAACCCTGTATTAAGTGACCCTAAATGTGGGGGGTTTATATCTGTATTTGTATCTGCCAGTATTAGATTACCTGAATACCTGTGTAGAGGTCCAAGAAGCCAGGTGTGGTGCAGAGGAAGCTGCAGTTGTCAAAGGACAGTGGGAAAACTGAATTCAGTGTCCAAGGGGTTGTCAAAGATGGGTCTCTCAGACAGTACCCTCACCACCTCCTCTATCAGACCGCTTTGCTTCTAAGCCTGAGGTTTAAGAAAATATAAAAAACAAAAAAAAACCCACCCAAAAGCTGCTTGTGTCTAAGAATAGCCTCTTTCAGCAGAGAGCATATCATGCCCCTTCACTTCCCAGAGACCCTTTACAAAAGTCATCAAGGCATTTAAATAGCTCTYTACCCACCCATGCAATTATCACCTCTCGTCTCTTGCAGGTGAGAAACGACCCAGCTTTGATGTCAATTATAACACCAGTTTCCTGTACGAAAAGGAGAGCGAGATGATGCACGGGCGCATGATGGACCAGGCCATCAACAACGCCATCACCTACCTCGGGGCCGAGGCCCTGCGCCCGCTCGTGCAGACCCCTCCGGCCCCCACGGCCGAGATGGTGCCGGTCATCAGCAGCCTGTACCCGCTGCCGCTGCCCCGCGCCGACGTCCCCAACGGCACCGCGCCGGAGGCCGAYAAGAGCCACGGCCACCTCAGGGACAAGAGCCTGTCATCCGACAGGGGCCTTTCCCCAAACAACAGCGGCCACGACTCCACAGACACTGACAGCAACCACGAGGAGAGGCCCAATCCCACCTTCCACCAGAGCCAGGTGATCCCGGCTCCGACCCGCAATGGCCTCCAGGCCTTGAAGGATTTCCCGAGGCCGTAYGACATCATCAAGCCACCCGCCATATGCCCACGCGACGCCTTCAAGGTCATCAACAAGGAAGGGGAGGCCATYGGGGTGTACCGGTGCGACCACTGCCGCGTGCTCTTCCTGGATTACGTGATGTTCACCATCCACATGGGCTGYCACGGCTTCCGYGACCCCTTCGAGTGCAACGTCTGCGGCTACCGGAGCCACGACCGGTACGAATTCTCCTCACACATAGCTCGGGGAGAGCACAGAGTCGTGCTCAAGTGAAGGGACCGGTTCTCCAAGGTCAAAGGCTGTGTTTTCAATCGGAGTGGAGGCTTGGTTGGTTGGGTTTTTAATTAGTAWAATGAAATTTCTTGAGTATTTTTCTAGGCCAGTTTTAAGCGTGTCACAAGGAGGTGACACCTTTTTAAATTCATCTTTCCCAGTAATTCAGTGTTCTGTAGCATCTCTGCCTGGCTGCTGTGGTGAGTGGGACTGTGGGAAACACCAGGAGCAGAGACTGGTTTTGATATGAACTTTATTTTTGTGAAACTTCAGAGCCATTTACGATGTTTTCAATTTTTAACTTGTGTTTGTTTTTATAGAGTTTGCTTTAAGTCAGCACAAAAGTTTTTCATGCCAATTCCCCTGCTCATTCAGGTGTATGGTCAGAGGCGTGTTGGAGGAGCTTTTCCTAGTCATAATCCCAACGGCCTCCCAATGGCTCATCACCAAAACAAGTAAAACTAGGGCAGGAAAAGAGAGGGATTATTAATTCCTCTTTAAAGATTTTCCCCTAAGCCCGAAGGAATGTGTGGCCCCACCACACTTTCATTTTTCTTACCCCACTGCTGACTTTTTTTAAAGTCACTCAGTAAGAGGAAAATAAGAAATTACACCTATTTGGGGTTGGGATTTTTTAACAATACATATTTTTGGGATACCCAGTGAGGTCACTGGTTGGCTCATCCATGCGGGCTGGGAGAAATCCCGATTTTCATTGCTGGAAACTCCTCCTTTCTGATGGGTGCCRAGATTGAGGACGAAGCTGTGCTGTGTGTTGTGCCTCTGCCTTGCTCCCACAGCAGGACATGTGACTGGCTGTGGACAGGTGAGACCCCAGGCAGGTGTGTGAGAGCCACACCCRCACCGGGATGGCCCTCGGGAGGTGCTGCTCCACACCCCGAGCAGGTGCCGTCCCTTTGAAGCCAGTTTTTACAACAGTTCTTTGAATCTCCCCATGGCCCCGCAGCTGTGGCGGTGTCCCTGTGCTGGAGAGGGGTTTGGTAACGGCTTTGCTGAGTGAAGGTTTAGTCTTTGCAAAGTATTTTTGTATCCTGTAGTTAGGAGTGTTCTGATGGACTTTCTGCATCCCTTGTGTGGTTTGAGAGCTGTGTTGCTTTTGTGTTATCCCTGGTGATCCAGTCGCTTCCCTGAGGGAAGGCTGGAGAGCTGAGGGTCAAGAAATACTGAAATTCATCCCTCCCTCTGAATTCTTTTGGCTCAATTATTTCCTCCCTGGATTTTAAGGTACAAAATAAGAAATTTATATTCATTTTTCCCCAATAAGGGTGGGTCTGGAGTGGGATAAATCAGCCTGCAGTGTGCTTGAGTATCCAGAGTGCTGTGGAAGTGCTAATCCAGGGGTTGAGGAGAACTCTTTTGCTGTTATGTGTGGAGCTATAAAGCAGGTTTAGGATATTTCCCAGTGCTCCATTACGAGAAAGGTGCATGTTGGCTCTCCCCTAACGAACACCCGTGTCACAGTGGATCAATGCTCCTCCTGTGAGGGAGGCTGCAGTTCCACCAAGGATCAGCCCCAAGGGCCAAGCTCTTGGGTCCAGAAAAGGGAGGGAAAGGGAGGGGAAGGGAGCGAGAGAATTCCCAGACAACAAAGAGAAGGTTCCACTGCTGCCCTGACATTTCTAAGTCCGACATTTTTAGGACATTGTGGTTGTCTTTATCAACTTCTAATTTTGTGACGAGCTTGCTTTTCAATGGCTTAGTTTTCAACACCAAAGAATTGTCAATAAATGAATAAAGTATTTAAATAATGACGATGTGCTGACTTGAGGGCAGGCAAAGGCAGGTTCCTAAAGGAATCTGCAGAGAGATGCCTCCTGGAGCCATCCAAAAATCTTATTTTCCGTAAGTGGATTGGGTAATGGATTCATTTAAGAATACACTTGAATTGTCCCTTCAAACACCCATGTTCACCCTTGTCCCACCGTGCTGCCCTGGAGCCGCTGGCTTGGGAGGTGGGAATCCCACTGGGTCGTGTCTGGATGTTGAGGGGCTGTGTTGGTCCAGGGCAGATCTCTGAGCTTGGAGGAGCTCTGGAAGCCGCCTTGTCTGGGAAAACAGAGGGAAAAACCACTGGTACTGGTTGGGACCCTGATTTATTCTTCTCCTGGCTTGGTTATTTTGGTCCAGAACAGGTTTGGAGCATTCTCCAGTGCCTTGGTGTGTCCGTCTCGCTTGGTTCTTCATTTACTGATGAATTACACCCCAAGAGCRGGCAGGGGAGCCTCAGGGAAGGAGCTTTTGGCACCAAGAAASGAGCCTCTGGTGTTTAAAGGTTTATTGAAGTTTTAAAGATGTCAATAAACTCATGTCTACTCTGCCAGCCATTAAAACAGAGCTGGGAAGTGACCAGCAGAGCTGGAATGAGCGCCGGGGCTGGAGCTGCCGGTGCCCATCAGCTCTGGGAGCTGTAAATCCCACAAGTGTGATGGAACCTGTGAGCCGTGGTGTGTCCCCAGGGGGTGCCGAGCCGTAGTGGGGGCTGTGCTCAGCAGAACTAGTTACTCAGTGGAGTAACTGATACAGTCAGAGGTGTAAAATAACATCGTCTGCTCCTCCGACTGCTGGAAAATGGTGTTGGACACAGTTTTGGTTAATAGAGGAACGATTTAACCCGAGATCTGTGGCGGGGAGGCAGCTCAGCCCCGCGCTTGGGCTGTGGGGTGGGCTCGCGGTTCCCGGGGGGTGCCGGGGCTGTGCCCGCCGTGCCGGAGCGCGTCAGCCGCATGGAAACATCCCGGCGGCGGAGGGTGGAGGCTCACACCAACCCCCCCGGCCCTTTTAGCACCTGCTTTACCAGGCTGACGTTGTTCGCGCTTGTTTCATTCCCCCCTGACACCTTCTGCCGCAAGAGCTGGACACGCTTGAGAAACAGAAAAGAAAAAAACCGAGAAGAAAGTCAGAGGATCCTTTTTTTCTTTTCCCTTCACTTCCTTCCCAGCCCGGGTGCAACACAAGCACCGAGGGGTCTTTTCCGCTGCTGCTGCCGGGTGACTCCGAGGGCTGGCTGAGACAGAGGGAGCTCGGGGCTGGGGACAGCGAGTCCCACGGCGTCTTCCCATCCTGTTTTTTCCCTTAATAACAATTGGTTTGATCCAAAACCCCTCAGCCTTCTCCTGCCTGGAGACAAACCCCTTTAAAGGCTCACAGAAACCTTCAGTTGGTGTTGTGACAGAGAGATCCTTATCTGCTGATAGCTGTAATCGTGATAGAGCACAGAGGAACTCGTTTCTCCTGTGGCCGTGTTGAAACACGCTTTCTAACGCACAAAAAATCTCATAAAACTCTTCCGGGTGCTGCGCTGCATCCTCGGAGCATCCCGGCCGGCTCCTGCTCCCGCGGGGAGCGGTCCAGCACCCAAAACCCGGCGGTGCCGGGAGGGGACAGGGAGGACTGAGTCACTGCCACCACCTCCTCCGTGTCCCAATTCCCCAGCCATGCACTGAGTCACGCTCCCCGCGCCGGCCCGGCGGGGACCCGGCGGCGTTTTCCCACCCTCCGCGTGGGCCGGGTTCCCAAATCCGGGGGACAGGGGGTGAGCAGAGCCACCTCTGTGCTGAGCGACAGCGGGAAGGGACATTGAAGTGCCCCCAGCTCTGGGGGAGCTCTGCAGCCCCGGGGCTCTCACCGGGACACGCGGGTGCAGCACAAGCCGGGACAGGGCCGTGACTGTCACCGGGGCACCACGACGGGGGCAGCAGGTTTGTGTCACGCCTGATGCCCCCCTCGCTGCGCCGGGAGGGAAGTGAAGCCCCCGGGGAGCCGCCGAACCGGCCCCTCCAGCCCCTCCAGCCGGGTTATATCTGGCGCCACATTTGCATGGCAGCGAGTCGGCACCTGGCAGCGAAATCCTCAGGGGATCGAGGACACGGGGAGCGGCTGGCAATTGTCACACGCCGGCGACAGGAAAGTCCCAGCAGACGATTGTTTTGAGAAGAATCTACTTCCAACCCGCACGGCTCCGGCCCCTGCGGCAGCGCCTCCACACCAGCACCCGCGGGGCTGCGGGGATGGTGGGATGGGAGTGATAGTCCTGGGCTCCAGGTGGTGCCCCATGGCCGCGGAGGATGCTCCGGGTGGGAGGTGATGCTCCTCAGCCTCACACATAATCCAGGTGCCCCTCACCGCTTGGGGATCCCCTCACCCACAGCAGCTCCCTGTTCCCCCCTCTCTGTTCCGTGAGCACGGCTGTGAGCGGGGCTGGGGCTCTCACTGCTCCACCCAGACCCCACTGCCCCCACCAGCACTGAGAGCTGGGGCTCATCCTGCTCCCCCAGTTCCCCCAGTACCAGCCCCATTGCTGCTCCCCTGGGCACTGGGGGACACAGTGGGGCTGGGGGTGTATGAGTGGGGGTCCTGTCCTCCCTCAGCCCCATTTCCCACAGCTGTGGCTTTGTGCCAGGGGGCCCCCCCTTGTTGCTCCCCGGGGCCTGGCAGAGTCACCCCCACCCCCCTCATCCTGCCCCCCAAGCGGAGAAAGTTAGTCAAATCTGCAGAAACCGCAGCGGGGGGAGGCAGCGATTCTGTCACCACTTTGATGTCACCCCTGCACGTCCCACAGGTGCTGCCATCACCCCGGGACCGCGGTCCCACCGCCGCTTTGCCATTAACTCGTGCGAGAAGGGGGGATAATGCAAATATATTTCCTTCCCCACCTCCATCCTGTCCCCACGGTCCCTGGAGCCGGCGGGGCCAGGAGAGGCCACGTGCGAGGCACACGGAGCTGCAGCCGCATCCAGCCCTCTCACGTGGGGCTGGGGGTCCCGGCAGGGCTCCGGGGGGTGCGCCGGGGACTGCAGGGGGAGCCAGGAAGGTTTCTGAGCAGCGGGGCTGATTCATGCCGGGCCTCCTGCGGTTTCCCCCTGCGCTCACCTCCCGGTGCTGTCACGCCAAGCGCCCACACGCCAGCGCTCAGGGTGAACCCACCCCGCTGTCACCCACCGGGAGCTGGAGGGGAGCTGGAGGGGAGCCCCTGGGGCAGCGTGAGCTGCTGGGCTCCCCCGCACCCACCCTGCACCCAGTCTCTGCCATGCACCCCACCCCAACTCTGCACCAGTCCCTGTACCCCCTTTACACCCCTGACGCCCCCACTGTGCCCCTCTGAACACACCACACACCCCTCACACTCTGCTCTCCCCCTCCCAACACCTCCTGCACCCCCTGTGCTGCCCCCAGTGCCCGAGGGCTCGGTGAGAGTTGGGGGTGACACAGAACCCCCCACCATGGGACATTCCCAACCCCACAGCAGTGCCTGCAGGAAGGAGGATGCAGCACCAGGGGGTGACGGGGTGAGGTCCCCTGGGTGTCACATGCCCGCGGGTCGGGGTACAGGTGCCCCCGGGGAGCAGGAGGCAGGCAGGGGGCACCTGCCAGCTCTTCCCAGCCCCGTCACGGCCGCTGCACTCCCGGAGGAAGCCGCTCTGCGTTGCTCACCCCGCGCTGGTTATAAATACCCTCCCCATTTTAATTTAATGCTGCGGCGGCGGGAGCTATTTCGGGCCGGGAACGGGAAGCGAAACCCTGCACGGGTCCCGGCCCCCGGCCCCCGAGCCCCCGCCCCCGGGATGGGCTGAGCAGTGCCCAGGAGCCACAGGGGTTTATTTGAAGCCCAGGAGCCGCACACCCGCCTTGACCTTCTGTGCCTTCCACCGGAGCAGGCGGATGGCGCGGAGGCTGAACCGCAGCACCGTGTCGTACTTGAACACCAGCTTGTAGAAGGCGTCGGTGATGAGGGCGCCGCTGGGGTCGGCGTGTTTGAGCGCGGCCATCGGTGTGTACGCCACRTTGGTCTGGTGCCGGAACGGCGGCCGCGCCGCCTCGATCACCCGCAGGGTGTGCTGCACGTGGGCATGGGACTGTCCCCTTCCTGTCCCCACAGCCCCGCCCCAGCCCCAGCCCTCCACCATGCACATCCCATCCCCATCCCCTTTCAACCCTGTCTGCATCCCATCCCCATCTGCGCCTCCATCCTCGTTCACATTCCCACCCCCTCCCTTCCTATTGCCCTCCTATCCCCATTCCCATCCCAGCTCCTTCTCATTCACTTCCTATCCCCATCCCCAAGTCCTTCCCGTCCTATCCCTGTCTCTAATCCATCCCACCTCACCCCATCACCATTCCTATCCCATCCCCAACTCCTTCCCATTCTATCCTTATCTTTATCCTATCCCACCCCATCCCCATCCCCATCCCATCCTACCCCTATCTCCAACCCTTCCCATTCCCATTCCATTTCCATCCCGTCTCCATCCTCAGTTCATTCCCATCCTATTCCCATCCCATCCACATTCCCATCCCATCACCATTCCTATTCCCATTCCCAGCCGGACTCAGCCCCATCAGGATGGAGCTGTCTGTGTGTGAACTGCCCCACTGCTGGCTGGGCATCGCTGTTCCTCGTTAGGGCTAATTGACACCTCTGCCCAGCCCAGCCCAGCAGGGCACCCCCAGCCCACTGGGGCCCCCTGCCCGCCTGTCACCTCTGCGATGTCCTCGGGGGTCTGGCCCAGGCTGGTGAACACATCCTTGGAGCTCCTCAGGTAGAGCTTGGTGAAGATTTCGGCCGTCTCGGGGTCGGTCCGTGAGTAGTCGGTGCGTTCGGCTTCCTCGTACAACTTCGTCTCAAATTCCGTCATCACCGGCCCCGGCTCCACCAGGCTGATCCTGCCCGGGGATGGGGCAGTGGGCAGCGGGCACCCCCAGAMCCCCTGGCCCCGGGGCTTGCACGGCTGCCCACCCCCGCACTCACGCCACGTTGAAGCGCAGCGCCTGCACCACAAGACTCTCACAGAAACCCTCCACCGCGAACTTGGAGGCCGAGTAGATGTCATTGAAGACAATGCCTAGATGGTGGGGGAGTCCTGGTCAGGGCTGGGTGGTGGCTGGTCCCCCCGGGGCACCCCCTTTTCCCCTACCCTGCAGGCCCATGATGCTGCTGATGACRACGATGTGGCCCCCGCGGCGTCGCTTCATGTCGGGCAGCACCTCCTTGACCAGGCGGACGAGGCCGAAGAAGTTGGTGTCCATAAGGCTCTGCATGGATGCCAGGCTCTGGCACTCCAGGGGTCCTGCCATGCCCACCCCGGCGTTGCTGACTGTGGGCACAGGGCATCAGTGGGGCGTGCCCTGGGCAGGGGGATCCCACACCCTGGGCATGGGGGGTCCCTGATGCTTGGAGTATCCTCAGCATGGGATATCCTGGGTGTGGAGGCTCCCTGGTGCAGGGTGTCCCTGGCATAGAGGGTTGCTGGAGTGTGGGGTCACGGGGTCCCTTGTGCATGAGCAGTCCCTGGCACAGGGGGTCCCCAGTGCTCAGAGGGTTCCCAGAATGGGTTGTCCTGAGTTTGGAGGGTTCCTGGTGCAGGGAATGTCCCAGCACAGAGGGTCCCCTGGTGCAGGGGGTCCCTGGCATGGACAGCCCCTGGTGCACGGGATCAGGGTCATGAGGTGTCCCTGGCAGGGAGGGTCCCAGYGCTGGGTGCACAAATGATCCCCAGCACGGGACAAGCTTGGCTGGACAGCCCCCAGTACAGGGGTCCCCATCACGGAGGGTCCCAGCACAGGGGTCATGGTGGGAAGGGAATCCCGGGGCTCACCCAGGATGTCGATGTGGCGCCCAGGGATGCTGTCGAGGCAGGCGCGGATGGAGCCCTCGTCACACACGTCCAGCTGTTTGATCTCCAGCGTCCGGCCCAGCACCGGCCCCGCTGCCGCTGCCAGCGCCCCGCTCCTGCCCACGTTCCTCATGGTGGCGATGACTGGGGGCACAGGCGGCTCAGCCCCGCGCGGGCTCCCCCCGGGGGCTGGGGGGTCCCTCCACCCCGCTCACCTCGGAAGCGGCGCTGCTTGTCCTGCGCCAGGCGCACGGCCAGCGCCAACCCGATGCCGGAGGAGCAGCCGGTGATCAGCACCGTCTTGGGAGCCATGGCACGGCCTCCCCCCTTCTCCCCAGCCCCCCGCCTTTATAGCAGCTGCCCCAGCCCCAGCCCCCCCAAATCCAGGCCCTTAATCCCCCCCAGATAATCCCCCCTCCCGGGGATTTGCTGCGGCCGCGTGGCTGAGCCACACGTGGTGCCTGGGGAGCACAGAGGGGCCTTTGTGTGGGACCTGGGGCACTGTGAGGACACAGCGGGACATGGGGACACTGCCAGACATGGGGACACTGCCAGCCGTGTGCCACCGGCAGTGGGGAGCTCTGGGGATGGGAAGGAACAAGGCAGGAGCTCTGCAAAAATAACCTTTATTATCACTGGTATAAAACACGTCCCAGTTCAACTGGCCTCGTAGGGACGTGGGGGACACAGTGATGGGTGCCCCCCTCACCCCCACACCCCGGGACCCCGCTCCTGGGGACCCCAAAACCCCCTTGGTGTGGGGGCAAGGAGTGCCAGGCCCCCGCAGGGACACTCGGGGACAGTCGGGGCTGGTGCTGCAGGGTGGAGGGGAGAAAGTGCTTGAGTGTGGGGGTCCCGGCAGTGGGCTGTGCCGAGCTGTGCCATACTGGCAGTGCCAGGCTGTTCCAAACCATGCCAGCAGTGCCAGGCTGTGCTGAGCTGTGCCATGTCGGTGGTGCCTAGCTGTGCCAAACTGCGCTGGTGGTGCTRGGCTGTGCCAAGCTGTGCCACATCAGCAGGGCCAGGCTGTGCCAAACAATCCCAGTGGTGCCAGGCTGTGCCGAGCCATTCCGTGCTGGTGGTGCCAGGCCGTGCTACGTCGGCAGTGAGACCGAGCCAAAGCATGCCAGCAGTGCCAGACTGTGCCAAGCCAAACCCTGCCATGCCGGTGGTGCCAGGCTGTGCCAAACCCTCGCAGTGGTGCCGTGCCGTGGCTCAGAGGGCCACGCAGGTGCAGTAGTGCCGCAGCTTGCAGGGCAGGATGCCGCGGTTGATCTGGTGGAACTCCACGAGCTGGATGAGGTCGGCGAAGCGCGTCTGCCCGTCGTCCATGGTGAAGTAGAGCCGACCCTCCTCCTCGCTCTGCCAAGGGGCTGCAGGTCAGGACCCCTCTCCCTGTCTCCCCCGACCCCCCCAGCCCCGGGCTGGCACTCACCGGCAGGATGAGGTAGTGTTTGATGCGCTGCAGGTGGCACAGGGACAGCACGAAGCCCTTGGGGTTCCTCTGGCTCTCCCGCACCAGGAAGACCCTGCGAGCCCCAGGGGTGTCACCGCTGGCCCCAGGTCCCCTCTGCCCCCCCAGTGTCACCCATTGGGTCCTACAAACCCCCGATGAAGCCCTGGGGGTCTGGTACCCCCTGGGAGCCTCTGTGTCCCCCCAGGAGCCTGTTTGTCCCCCAAACCCCAGGCTCCCAAACCCTGCAAAATCCCGGGAGTCACAACCCCCCTGGGATCCCTCAGCCCCATCCYCACACATGTCCTGCATCCCCCCATGAGCTGACCCCATAACCCCTGGGCTCCTGTACCTCCCTGGAGTCCCGTGTCCCCCCCAAGGAGCCCCAGGGACCCCAACCCCCCACCCCAGGGTCCCATACCCGTCCACCAAGCCCTGACGGCCGATGAGCTGCTGGGTGTCCTCCCGGGAGATGCGCCCGTGGAACCAGGGCTGGGTGCGGTGGATGGCTGTGGGGAGAGGGGTGTCAGGCTTGGGGGGATCCCCTGCCCGGGGCAGGGACCCCCGCTGGGCACTGACCCCCCCCATCTCACCGGCACTGAGCGGGGAGCTGTGGCAGGCTGCGGGCAGGCTGTACCGGTGCGTCGTCTTCTTCTGGGCACAGAAAGCGAGGAGGGGGCGTTAGGGTGGCCTCAGGGGGGCTCCCCCTCACTCCCCAGCACCCCAACTCACCCTCCAGGCCTGTGCCTCCTCCAGGGCYGCAGTCAGCACCTCGCTGGGGTTCTCGATCACCCGGCCCGTGCACCCCGAGAAGTCCATGGCCACCAGTGCATTGTCCGAGACGCTTCGCTGTGGGGGACGGGGGGGGTCACCGGAGGGTCCCCACGGGCCAGGGGCTGTGAGGGGCAGGGGACACTCACCAGGGGCGTGGGGCCGATCCAGGGGGGTTGGCTCAGCCGTGCCTGCGCTTGCTGGTAGTTGCGGTAAAGCTGCATCCCATACTGGGGGAACAGCCCCGTCAGCTGGGGGGCCCTGCTGCGGGGTGGGGGAGCACCCAGGGACACCCAGGGACCTCCACAGCCACCCAGTGCAGGGATGGGCACAGGGACACCCACCCTGAAACATTTTCACTGGGATGGGGTCATCCCTCCAGCACCCCTCTAGGACCCCTCCCCATTCCCTCCCTTGCATCTCTCCAGCATCTTCCCAGCATCCCTTCAGTATCCCCTGAGCATCCCCCCAGTATTCCCCCAGAATCCCCCCAGCACCCCTCCAAATTCCCTCCTGCRTCCCCCCAGCATCCCTCTGCCATCATCCCAGCGTCCCCCAGCACGGGGCCGGTAGCACCCGGTCGGGGCTCACCTTGAAGAGCCGGAACGCGGCCATCCAGCAGCTGCGGCTCTGCTCGTCCTCGCTGCACAGCAGCTTCAGGCCCTTCACGCCGCTCCGCACCTTGTGGGGCTGCGGGAGAGGCCGGAGCTGTCACGGGGCAGCCCCGGGTGGCTCTGAGGGGACAGAGAGCCCTTGGGCAGGGGGAGGTGCAGGGAATGACCCTGCCACGGGCAGGGACATCCCCACCTTGATGCAGAAGCCGAACTCGGTGGGGGTCCCGTAGAGCTTCTTGCCCTGCGTCACGTAGTAGATGTTGGACTCGGTGAGGTCAGCGAAGTACTGGAGGTGCCGGGGGTCCTGGGGAGGTGGGGGGGTGTCAGGGCTGGCCCCGCTGCAACCCCTGGCCATGCCACCCCTCACCCCAGGACCCCCCTGCCCTCACCTTGGAGGTGCCCTTGGTGGAGTAGTAGAGCCCCGAGCGGCGCAGGGAGAAGTGGAAACGCTTCCAGACCTTGCGCCCGGCCTCCCGCAGCTGCAGGAAGCCCTGGACCTCGGGGCAGCTCCCGGAGTTGAGGAAATTCTGAGGGGACACGAGGGCTGAGGGGCACGGCGGGGTCCCCAGGGCACGGCGGGGTCCCCAGGGCACAGCCGGGCACGGTGCCCCATACCTGGATGAGCTCGGAGTGTGCCATGCTCTTATTGGCCTCCAGGCAGCTGGACACCATCACCTCGGGGAACAGCGACTGCTGGGGGACAGGGGGTCAGCAGAGACCCTTGGGGTGCTCAGGATCCCCACGGGGAGGCCACGGGGGGGTTACAGGGGGTGCCCACCTACCGCGTTGCTCTTGAAGAGCTCGTACTTGGCGAAGTTCTTGCGGAACACGAAGCGGCTGTCGGCGCCCGGGGCCCAGGAGCTCTGCACCTCCACCACCGACTCGTGGTCCTCCAGGCAGCGCTCTGGGGGGACAGGGGGTCAGCGGGGTCAGGGGTCCCACGGGCCGTGCCCCGCTGAGCCCCCACGGCCGCTCACCCAGGGCCAGGTGCTGGTGCAGCTCCACCAGGGCCCAGCTGTGGTCGTGCAGCGCCCGCGTCCTGCGCACCAGGGTCTCGCAGAGCTGCCGCGCCGTGGTCCCCGCCGACGCCTCCAGCGAGCGGCACGCGCCGTCCTCGCCGAACACCTTCACCACCTGGGAGGTGGGACGGGGGTGTCARGGCCCCCTGGCGTGAGGGGACCCCACAGAACCGCAGGTGAGACCGCCCCYCCAGCCTCCTGCTCCCCGACTCACGTGGGAGGTGGTCTCTGTCCCAGGGTTGAGGTCCCCCTTCCCAGCCCCTTGGCCCCCTGGCTAAGGAGGGTGGAACCTCTGTAGAAGGGTCCCTGTCCAAAGGCTGACCCCCTTTCCAGCCCCCCAACTCAAATGGGAGGTGGTTCCTGCCCCAGGGCTGAGACCCCCCCCTCTCCCCAGCCCCCTGACTCCCGCTTCACGTGGGAGGTGCCCTCGCSGGGGAGGTCCCTGCCCCAAGACCAAGAATCCCCTCCCCATCCCCCTGACTCCTGGAAGGCGCCTTTGCAGGGGTGTCCCCGTCCCAGATCTGAGCCCCCCTCCCCAGCCCCCTGCCCCTGACTCACGTGGGAGGTGCCCTCGCGGGGGGGTCCCTGTCCCAGGGCCGGGCTGCTCAGGATGGGTGAGTTGGAGGGGCTGCAGAGCTCGGGGAAGGGGTTGGGGATGCTGGGCAGTGACGACGCTCGTGGCTCCTCCTGTGGCAGCTGCCGGCTGCAGGCATAGGGAGGTGAGCTCTGTGCCCCCCGTGAACCCCCTGAGGACCCCCTGCACCCCCCAAACCCCCCGAGCCCCGCGGGCCCCACACCCACCTGCTGCTGTGGATGAAGAGGGGCTGGGAGCGCTTGACCTCGGGTGGCCCCTCGCCCCCGTCCCGCTCACCGGGMCCCCCATCCTGCTCGGGGGGCTCCCAGAGACTGCTCTGCTGAGCCCCCCCCTCCATGGCATTATCTGTGGGGAGAGRGGGGGTTTGGCACCGTGGGGGGGTCCCCGTTCCTTTGGGGGGGCCATGGCCAGGTGTGGGCAGCCCCCACAGGACACCACGCCGGGCTCCATGTGGGCTCCCACCCCTGGCACCCACCCCGGGGTATTTTCCTGGTGCCCAGACCAGCAGGACCCCAGCCCCGGGCATTCGGCTGAGCCCCGGGTGGCTGCCGAGGGTTGGGGTGTCCCAGTCCCCCCAGTCCTGTCTGGGTACTGGGGGCTGGAGTGTAACACTGACGGTGAGCACAGCCGGTTATGAGAATCCCCCACACCCCACGTGGAACCCTCACCAGTGGCCCCACACCAGCACGGAGGCTCTGGGGGCACTGGGAGATGCTGGCTGAGCCGTGCTGGGCTGAGCCGTGCTGGGCTGAGCTTTGCCAGGCCGAGCTTTGCCGGGCCGAGCCGTGCCGGCGCCGTGGGGAGCAGGAAGCCGAGCGTGTCGGCGGCGGCTCAGCCCAAACACCTCCTCGGGTCCGGCCAAACCAGTTCTGGCGGCCGCTCCCAGCTCCACCTCACCGCCCTGGCATCCGGGCCCGGGCGGCCGCGCCGGGAGCCGGGGGCGAGGGAGCCGCCGTGGGAACCGCCGCCAGCCCCCCCGCTGGCACAGCCCCCCCGTGTCCCCACCCACGGCCGGTGCCAGCGCCCACGCGGTGCCACGGTGCTCGGACACCGGCCACGCTCGGACACCGGCCACGCTCCGGTGCCAGCCCCAAACTGACCCACAGCAGCACCTGGGGATGTGCCACGGCCCCGCCAGCACGTGGCACACGTAACACACACGTGGCACCCACGGTGGCACCCACGGTGGCAGCAGGCGCTGGAGCCGGCGGTCCCAGGACACCGCGCAGAGCCAGGTTAATCATTCGCCCGCTGCCCGTCCCTGTCCCCACCTCCTGCCACCTCTCGGGGTCCAAGTCCATGGCTGGGCAGGACTGATGCCATCCTCATCCCATCCCTGTCCCCRCCGTGTCCCTGTCCCCATCCCAGCATCCCACCGGGACCCTCTGCTCCATCCCCGCTCCCTGCCCTGGCTGTGCCGGGCCGGGTCCCCCTGCCTGGCCAGACCCGGGGGTGACCCGGGGACACAGGGACAGCCAGGGGTCAGGTGGGGTGACGCTGCTGGTGGGACACAGCAGGGGACACGGGGGGATGTGACACACAGGGCCCTGGGCCCGGGGCACTGCCCTGCCACCAACCCGCCAGCCCAACCCCRTGGCCTCAGGTCACCCCGGTGTCAGCCCTGTCCCGGGGGCCGTGGCAGGGCTCCAGCAGGGTGGGGACACACGGGGTGTCCCTGGGGCTTGGGACAAACAGGGGACACAGGGCTTTGGGCAAAGGGACAGGGGCCAGCAGGGTTATGGGGTGGGGGACTGCAGGGGGGTCAGCACCACCAGGATGGGCCCCAGGGCCACCAGGGCTATAGAGCAGGGGGTCCAGGGCCAGTGGATTGAGGGGATGGGGTCCCAGGGCGACAGGGCTGAGGGGTGGGATCCCAGAGCCACCAGGATTAGGGGATGGGATTCCAGGGACACTGGGATAAAGGAACGGAATCACGGCATCACCAGGATGAGGGACGAGGTTCCAGGACCACCAGAATGGAGGAACAGGATCCCAGCTGTGGGTGGGGGTCCCGGTGGGTGCCGAGGTGGGGGGGACAGGGCTCCCCAGGGACGCAGAGGCAGCAGGGGAGCCACGGCAGGACGGCGGAGGAGGAGGAAGAGCCGGGAGAAAGGCGGGAAGGAGGGAGGGAAGGAGGGAGGGAAGGGGTGCAGGCACAGCGAGAGGTCCGGGGTCGTTCCTGGCGGGATGGGGCCGGCACCCCGGGATGAGCAGCGGTCCCCCGGCCCCAGGAGCCCTCAGCCCGGCCCCGCTCCTACCTGCAGCGCCCGCCGCGTCCCGGCACTCTCCCGCCGGACCGGGGATTCCTGTTCTCCCCGGCTTTATCTACCTGCGCCAGCTCCCGCCCCCGCCTGACATCACGACGCCCCGGGCCTGCTGCCCTGCACCGACCCCCCACCAACACCCAGGGGGGCCCCCCAGCCCCCCCCGGCCCCGGGGTGGGGTGTCTAGCCTGGCCCCTGCCCAGCCCTGGGGGGCTGGACCCCCCAAACCCACCTCCCASGACCCCCCTGAGGTGGTGATGGGGAGTTTCCCACAATGCACTGGGGTGACCCCTGGAGCAGCCGGGCTGTGGCGGGACACAGAGCCCCAGTGCCCCGGGATGTCCTGGGGCTGCAGGTCCCACAGACCCCCAGCCCTCCCTCTGGGGCACCCCAACCCCAGGGTGTGGGGTTTGGGTCGGGGCTCCCCTGGGACCCCCAAAGTGGGGGGATGGAAGAGTCCCATGAGTGGGGGGGGGGTGTCCCCATTGGGTAGCACGGGTGGGACCCCTGCCGAGGGGGTTATGGGGGTCTCATGCAGGTCAGGGGCCCTGCCAGGTCAGGGGGACATTTGGGACATCAGAACGCAGTGGGACATGGTGTCCCTTAGGGGCTCCGTGTGGGTCCCGTGGAGTCCCCTGTGGGTGTCCCCACATGGGGTCTGGGAGTCCCCACTGGGGATTTGGGGTRCCATGGGGCCACAGAGTCCCCAGAGGTGTCCCCATGGAGCCGTTCAGGGGTCCCTGTGGGGCATCCTGGGGGCTCCATGGGGTCCTATTGGTCTGGGGGGGGGGGTACAAGCCCCTACAGAACCCCCACAGGGGTATTGGGTGGGGGTCCCACGGAGCAGTGGGGATTCCCATGGGACTAGAGAGATCCTGTGGGGGTCATTTCAGGTCCCACGGGCTCCGTGTGGGTCCTCCGGAGGTCATCTTGGGCACCACGGGGGTGGGCGCGGGTGACACGGGGGTCACTGAGGTCATTGTGTGTCCCACGTGGGTGGTTGCGGGTCCCCCGGGGGTCTCAGGGTCACTGCGGGTGACACASGGGCGAGTTTGAGTCCCCCGACGGTCTCTTTAGGTCACTACAGGTGTATTGAGGGTCACTTTGGGTCACTGGGTGTCTCACGGGGGTCACTGAGGGTCGTTTTTGGTCCCCCGGGGGTCACCGGGGTCACGGCCCGTCCCCCGGAGGTCTCGGAGCAGACAAGACGAGCGGCGCGGCGGTGCAGAGCGGCCGGAAGCGGCGCGTCACGTGAGCGCACCCGGAAGCGGCGGCGCGGCGGGACCGGGGGCCATGAGCGGCGGGACCGGGGACGGGGCCGAGAACGGGGCCGAGCGGCGGGTCCGCATCGTGGTGGAGTACTGGTGAGTGCGGGGGCCCGGGGTCGAATGAACCGAGGGGACCCCGGGGGCCTTCGGGGGTGGGAGCGAGCCGGGGGATGGGGGGGGGGGGGGGGGTGCAGCCATACTGGGACGTGGGGAGCAGAAACTGGGGGAACTGGGATGAGGCGTGCGGGGGGTTCAGGCGCGGGGGGGGCTGGGGGGTTATAGGGGAATTGGGGGGCTCTGTAGGGCAGGAGGCTGAGGAAGTAATGAGGGGCCGTAGGGTTATGGGATACTGGGGAGGAAGGGGAGTGTGGGGAGGGCTCCTGAGTGCGGGGTTGGGAATTGGGGGTGCAGGACGCAGCAGCAGAGCTGTTGTGGGGGTACAGGCTGGGGGGGCTCCTTAATTCAGGGAGGGTTTGGGGGAGGGGTCTCCGTGCCTCGACCCCCTCCCTTAACCGGTTCCCCGCTCCCCAGCGAGCCCTGCGGCTTCGAGGCCACGTACCAGGAGCTGGCGAGCGCCGTGCGGGACGAGTACCCCGACATCGAGATCGAGTCCAGGCTGGGGGGCACCGGTGAGACCCCACAGCAGCTCCGGGGTTGGGGGGGGACACCCCAGGCCGCCCCCACCGCCCTGCTGGGGGTTTGGGGGGGGCTGGGGCGGGTTAAACCTGGCAGGAGGTCCGGGGGGGGGGGGTCGTGCCCTGGTTGGTGCCCCTCAGCAGGGTCGGTTTGGGGGCAGAGCTGGGGGTCTGCAGGAGCCCCTGGGGGTGCCACGTGTGCCCAGCCACAGGGGGTACAGGCTGGGGGTGTCACCGAGGGTTTGGGGGGACACAGCTCAGGGCTTGCGTGTGCCCTCAGGTGCCTTCGAGATCGAGATCAACGGGCAGCTCGTCTTCTCCAAGCTGGAGAACGGGGGCTTTCCCTACGAGAAGGACGTGAGTACCCCCCCGGGGGTCCCGGGGTCAGCCAGGCTGGGCTGGGGGCGTTGGGTTTGCAGCGAGCCCCTCCTGTGGCGGGGTCTTCCCACGGGGTCCCTGTTTTGTCACCCTCTGGAGCTGTTCCCCTTCCTGCCACCCTGCCAGGACCCTCTGCAGGTCCTGCTGGGATATAGTGAGAGGGGAGGGAGGGGCAGTTCCTCGCCGTGGCCGGGGTTTGTCCGGCTGCTCTCAACGCCTGCCGTGTCTCCCCAGCTGATCGAGGCCATCCGCAGAGCCCGGAATGGGGAGCCCCTGGAGAAAATCACCAACAGCCGCCCCCCCTGCGTCATCCTGTAGCCCCCCGGGGACAGCGGGGACCCCCCGCGCTGCCCATCGCCTCCTTCCTTAAATCCCTGCACGGCTGGGGGGCACGGGGGGGGACCAGGGGCGTCGGGGGAGTTCAGGACCCCCATCGTGGTGCTGGGAAGGGCGGAGCTGTGGCACTGGTGGCACTGGGGGTCGTTCTGTCCCCTGCCTGACCTGCTGTGGGGTGTAGCCGTGGCCTGGGGTGGGGGGGGGGGTCTCCCTCCTGCTTTTGCCTCCTCCCCTCATCAGCTGCACCTCCCTGGGGGGCACAGGGGGTCCCCAGACAGGGGGGTCCCCATGGCACCCCCATTTYTCTGCGCTGGCCTCTCCCCTCCCTGGGAATTTGGGGGTCTCCCACGAATGGGGAGCCGGGTGCTGGAGCAGCTCCCAGCAGGTTGATTCCAAGGGGAATCCACTGGCTGTAACTTCCCCGGGATTCGTTAATGATTAAAGTCCCTCTGTCACTGTTTAATCCGGGGCAGGGGCCGGCCATGGGAACCCCCAGCCCGGCCCCACGGCCACAGGTGTGTCCATGTCCCCCCCTGGCCATTCCCAGGCTCCTGGCTCCTGCTTCCTGCCTGGAATGACCCTGCCCTTGGCCTCGGGGCGGGGGGCCCCCCCTATTTATTCTATACTGTGTATAAACCCGACGGCCCCGGGCGGAATAAAGGATGGAGAATGTGGCTCCTCTGGTGTCCCTCGGGAATGGGGGGTGGGAAGTGGTCCTGGATCCTGCCTGGGATCGGGAATTTTGTCCTTCAGGCAAGTGGTGGGGGGTGGTGACAGAGGGGAGGGGAAGGGGAAAGAGGGAGGAGTGGGGGAAGGAGAAAGAAAGGGAAAAGGGAAGGTGAAAGGGGAGAAGGGAATGGAAGAAGGGGAAAAGGGAAGGTGAAAGGGGGGATGGAAAAAGGAATGGAGAAGGTAAGGGAGAAGAGCAAAAAAGGGAAGAGGGGAAGGAAAAAGGGGAAAGGGAGGGAAAAAGGAAGGGAAAAAGAAGAGGGGAAAAAAGAAGGGAAAAGAGGAAAAAAGGGAAAAGTGGAAGGAAAAAGGGGAAAGGGAGGGGAAAAGTGGAAGGAAAAAGGGGAAAGGGAGGGGAAAAGGGAAAGGAAAAAGGGGAAAGGGAGGGGAAAAGGAAAGGAAAACAGGAAGGAAAAGGGAAAAAGAGAAGGAAAATGGGAAAAAAAGAAGGGAAAAGGGAAGGGATACAACTTGCTGGTCCTTGGGAGACAGAGCTGGATCCGACAGAGAAGGAGGAACCAAACAGACCACGAGAGTAGAAAAAAAACCAACCAATGTACAATTATCAAATATACATCCCGGTGCTTCCAAAGAATCCCGGAGCAGCCGGGACTGCTCTCAGTCCAGCTGCTCTCAGTGCAAGTCCATGTGTCCCAGGCACTGGGACAGCCCTGGAATGGGGGGGGTGGCACAGGGTCCGTCCTTCTCCGGGCCGTGCTGGCTCCGAGCTCCCCGGGCTGCTCCGGGCACCACCCGGCTTGTGGGCCACCCCCGCCAGTGCCACCCAGGGTGACCCCGCTGTCCCCACTCTTTGCTGCCGCGCTGCCCCACAGCGTCCTGGGCTTTCCCAGCCCTCCGTGGTCGGTGCCACCCCCGGGCAGAGGGGACGGACCCCCAGCCCCACGGCCGTGGCTCGTCCCTCCCTGAGCTGCCTCGGTGAAGTTGGGGGGGTCTCTCCTACACGGCCGCGGCGTCGGGGCCGGCCAGGCCGAGGTACTCGGGGTTCTCGGCCGTGGGCGTCGTGCCGGGGCCGCCCTCGGGGCCCCCACTCTTGGCGGGGTCCTGGTTCCAGTAGTAGGGGTTGTCAAAGGCCTGGCTGAAGGGGCTGGGGGCGGGGGGTCCGGGGGGTGCCAGGTACTCGGGGTTCTCCACGGCGTGGCCGAAGGGCCCTGGGAAGGAGTTCTTGGGGTCCTTGATGAGCCCATTCTTCCCCTGGTGCCCCTTGGGCTTGTCCGGCGGGGATGGGGGAGCACGGGGCGGACGCTCCCCGGCCTGGTTCACGTACTCTGCGGGGTGAGTGACACGTTAGGGACCCCCCAGGGGTCATGGGGCAGGCAGACACCCCCCACCCACCACCTCCCCGAGGGTCCGGCCGTGCCCTCCCTACCTGGCATGGTGCTGTGGGGGGCCGGGACGGTGAAGCCCTCAGGGTCCTCTCCATCCTCACCCACCAGCCCGGTGGGATCCTCGCTGTACCGGGGCAGGGTCCCAGGCTCCCGCCCCGGGGGGCTCTGCAGGGCCACCTTGTCCCCCTCTGGCACCTCTGGGACAGGGCCCTCCGGCCCCTCTGCCAGGCCCTGCGCGGGGAAGGGGAAGGAGGCCAAGCCCTCGCCCTCCTCCACCTTGGCCGGAGACTCCGCCGTGCTCTGGGTGTGGGAGAGGACACAGAGTCAGGCACTTGAGCCCACCCCAAAGACCGTCCTGGCCCACCCCAAAGACCCCCTGACCACGGGGTCACCCCACGCCTGTGCCAGGACCAGGGGTTCCCTCCCAGCCCTCCCCACGTACCCGCACGGAGGAGATGCGGCTGCGGTAGGTGGTGGAGGTGTCGGCGCTGAAGAAGCCGTGGTGAGGCACCAAGTACTCCTCGGCGTCCACCAGGTCGTCCATGTCCTCCTCATCCAGCAGCGCCCGGTAGAAGGTGCTGTCCATGGAGCCAGGCAGCCCCACCAGGTCATTCTGGAGGGGTCACACCGGTCAGTGCCAGCCCCACGGCACCGGAAAGGGGACGGGACCCCTGGGGACCCRCGTACCTGGATGACCACGAAGCGCTGGGGGTCGCGGGCCATGCGGGAGAACTCTGTGACCAGCTCTCGGAACTTGGGCCGGCACTCGGAGTCGATCATCCAGCCTGGAGCAGAGCCGGGCGCCATCAGGGCCGGGAGYGGGGTGACACCACGCCCTGTCCCCTCCCCGTCCCCGCGTCCCCTCCCCGTACATTTCACCATGATCATGTAGACATCGATGGTGCAGATGGGCGGCTGCGGCAGCCGCTCGCCCTTCTCCAGCAGGTCCGGGATCTCCCGGGCAGGGATCCCATCGTACGGCTTTGCCCCAAACGTCATCAGCTCCCACACGGTGACGCCTGGAGGGGGCGAGCGTGGGGGTGAGCAGTGCACTGRGACCCCCCCAAGTCCCCCCGGGGTGGGGACACTGTGACACACCGTAACTCCAGACGTCGCTCTGGTGCGTGAAGCGCCGGCGGAGGATGGACTCCAGCGCCATCCACTTGATGGGGACCTGGGACAGGGCAGATGGAGAGGTGAGCAGGCCCGGGGGGTGGCTGTCACCGAGGGGAGGACCCCTATCCCCAAGTCCCCCAGCCCCACCTTGCCACCATCAGCGTGGTACTCGGTCTCATCAATGTCGAGCAGCCGGGCCAGCCCGAAGTCGGTGATCTTGACGTGGTTGGGGCTCTTGACGAGGACGTTGCGAGCGGCCAAGTCGCGGTGCACCAGCCTCACCTCCTCCAGGTAACTCATCCCCTGGAGGTGGCACATGTCCAGCTGTCCCTGGCCTCCCCCGGGACCCCCCAGAGCCCCCCAGGTCCCCCGTCCTACCTTGGCGATCTGCACACACCAGTTGAGCAGGTCCTGGGAGCCGATGTGGTCCTTGTTCTCCCGCACGTAGTCCAGGAGGCAGCCGTAGGGCATCAGCTGCGTCACCAGCTGCACCGTGGAGGTCAGGCAGATGCCCAGCAGCCGCGACACGTAGGGGCTGCCCACCCCTGCCATCACATAGGCCTCCTGCGGGCAGCAGGGGGGTCAGGGTGGGGGTCAGGGTGGGCAGGGACTGCTGCCAGCCCCGTTCCCCCCCAGTGCCACGGCCACACTCACGTCCAGGATCTCCTTGTTGGCTTTGGGCGACGTGTTCTCCCGCAAGACCTTGATGGCCACYGGGATCTTCACGCTCTCCCCGTCGGGGATCCAGATGCCCTGAGGTGGGGACGCGCAGGTGAGGGGGTGCAGAGCAGGGAGGGTCACGTCCTGCTGTGCTGCCCCCACCCCTCTTACCTTGTAGACGGTGCCRAAAGCACCAGAACCCAAAACTTTCACTTTCTTGAGTTCCGTCTCCTTGAGGATCCTCATCTGGGCTTGGTTGGGGAGGGCCCCGCTGGGCGTCAGTGGCTCCACCAGCTGTGGGGCACAGAGGGGTGAGGGGGGCCGGGCTCCTGACTCCTCCCAGCCRCTGAGGGTCCATCCCTGCCCCCCGGGAGATCCCCACCTCAGTCTCCTGCAGCAGCCGGCGCATCGTGTGCTTGCGCTCCTGCTGCCGCCGGCGCTTGACGCAGATGACGGTGATGAGGAGCAGGACGATGACCAGCAGAGCCCCCACCACGCCGGCGATGATGGACGTCACCTGGCTGAGGGGCAGGAGGCCATTGGCAGGGGGGACCCCCGGCACACAGCGTGGGGGTGGCACAACACAGCCACACTCCTACCTTGGCTTCTGGTCCACGGGACATCCGTCCTCATCCCGGATCGTGCACCTGGGGACACAGGGTGTGGCCCCCCCCCGCTGTCAGCAGCCCCCTGCAGCTGCCAGCACCCCCCTGGTCACCCCCTTCTCAGCCAGGGACCCCCRACTCACGAGTGGGTGCAGTTGGTGGGGCAGAGCTGGCACACGCCGAACTCGTCCGGGTATTTCCAGACGGGCACGAAGGAGGCGTCGGCCTTGACGCCGCTGGGGCAGCGCCTCACGCACTGCTGGGCGTCCTTGTAGTGGGCACAGGCCACGCACTGGTCCGGATCCTGCAGGAATCGGGGCGGCTTGAGGGACCCAGATGTCTGGGGGCACCCCCCACCCCACCCAGCGCGTGTCCCCGTCCTCACCGATCCGAAGCAGGTCTCGGTGCCGTTCTGGGGCTGGCACTCGGGGTGGCACGGCAGGCACCGCGTCCCGTTGGCGTGCTCCCGGAYGGCTCTGCAGGGCGAAGGGGCAGGGATGGGGTCCCGGCCCCTCCCTGCAGTGTGTGTGGGGGGCTCCGTTTGCCATTCCCGGGGGTCTCCACTCACCCATCCAGGAGGTTGCAGGAGGCCACGCACTCCTGGCCGCGCAGGAACCGCTCGCAGGCCACGCACTGGGTCGGGCCGGGGCCCCAGCAGTGCCCCTGGGCGCAGAGGTGGAAGCAAACCAGCCCCTCGCTCTCTGCAGGGAGCACCAGGGCGTCCATCAGCACCAGGCGGTCTCTCAGCAATAGGGGGGGGGTCCACCAGCTCCCTCCACCCCCACGGGCCCCGCTCACCGCACTGCTCGGGGGGCTTGTTGTGGGTCTGGAAGAGGCGCTGGCGGGGGTTGCGGAAGATGCTGTGCCAGGGCACCTTCTGGAGGAAGCAGAGCTGGGGGTTGTGGTGGACGAGCACCATCCCGCTGCTGATCTCCCGCAGGGCCCGGAGCCCCAGCGCCTGCACCGCCAGGTCCTGCAGCGTCAGCGAGTAGGCGCCGCTGCCGAGACACCCACGGGTGAGTCCCTGTGTCCTCCCCGTGTCCCCCCACATCCTCCATGTCCTCCCCGTGTCCCCCTGCATCCCCCTGTGTGCCCCCTCATGTCCCTGTGTCCCACCCATGTCCCCCCTGCAACCCCTGCATCCCACCCGTGTCCCCTCGTGTCCTGTTGTCTCCCCACATCCCGCAGTGTCCCCCACGTCCCCACGTCTCTCCGTGTGTTCCCACAACCCACTGCACCCCACCGTGTCCCCCTGTGCCCCAACATCTCCCCACATCCCCCCACGCTCCCTCTGCGTCCCCGTGTCCTCGTGTCATCCCGTGTCCCTGTGTCCCCTCTGTGACTCCCAGTGTCCCTCCCCATGTCCCCGTGTCCCCCCCACATGTCCCTGTGTCCCCCTGGCATCCCTCCATGTCCCCCCACGTCCCCCTGTGTCCCCCCACATCCCCAGCCCCGCTCACTTGTGCAGCACCCGGCCCCGGATCACCCGCAGGTTTTGGAAGACTCCCAGGTCCTTCATGTCGGGYGGCCAGGCCGCGATGTAGAGGAAGCCTGGGGGGAGCTGAGTGTCACCACCCCATGTCCCCCCCAAACCCAGAGCCCCTGGTCCCCCCCAGCACCCCCAGCTCTCACCCGTCAGCTCCTCCAGGCTCTCGAAGATCCGCAGCAGTTTGGGGTCCAGGGGTGGGGTGTTGGTGCTGGGGTCCCTGCCAGGGGTGGGAGGGAGGTTAGGGGGGTCCCGCTGGGGGTCCCGGTGGGCTCAGGGAGGGGAATCAGGCGCTCACCCAGCAAAGGTCTCGGGCAGGAAGGCCAGGCTCCCGAAAATCTTGGTGCAGCCGGAGAAGTGCTGGATGTTGGAGGCGTTCACGGCGCGGACGCCCTTCAGGAAATCCACTCCCAGCCCGTAGCACACTGCGGGGGCACAGCAGGGCTGGGGTGCTCCACCAGGACCCCTGAGCCCCCCAAAACCCTGCCCCTCCAGCCATGGAGGAACCCCCACAGCACATAGCAGCACCCCCACACAGCCTTGGGGTCCCTAGACTGCTCACCCACATCCCTGGGGTACCCAGAGCCACCCTGGGGGGCTGCTCACCTGCACCCCTGCGGTCCCCAGAGCACCCTAAGATTTTGGGAGGCTGCTTACCCACACTTTTGGGGTTCCCAGAGTCCCCTCAGCCTCCAGGAGACTGCTCACCCACATCCTTGGGGTACCCAGAGCCACTCTGGGGGGCTGCTCACCTGCACCCCTGGGGTCCCCAGATCTGTCCAGATACTGGGGGACTGCTCACCCACAACCTTGGGAACCCCATGAGCCCCCCAGGACATTGAGGTGCTGCTCACCCACAATCCTGCCCTCTCCAGAGTCCCCCCCCAGCCCCTGGGGACTGCTCACCCCCATCCCCAAGGCTCCCAGAGCCCCCCCAGACCCCGGGGCAGGGKTGTTGCTCACCCTCTGGGCAGGGTTTGCTGCACTTCTCACACTTCTGGACGTTGTTGACCGTGACCTCCTGGCTGTTCTGGGGGCACACAAGGGTGCAAGACCCCACCTCCGTGGCGAGGTAGTTGTCTGGAGGGGGCGGGAGGGGGGGTCAGGGCCACGCTGGCTGCCCCTGGCCCCCCCAGGGGTGTCACTCACAGGGACACTGGCTGACACAGCTGGCACCRAAGGTGTAGCGCCCGTCAGGGTTGGGCATCGACTCGAAGGTGTCCGAGTTGTAGACGACGAGCGGGGGGCAATGCAGCTCACAGATCCCGCTCCGGTTGAAGTTCAGGCACGCCTGGGGGGGGCACACGGATGGTGTGAGACCCCTGCTCCCCCCCAGGACCCCCGGGGCCCCCGTCCCATGCGCACCAGGCAGTCGGAGTGCTTGGGGCCGGTGCAGCCGGCGGCGCATTGCTCGTGGCAGCAATCYGTGGGCTTCGTGCCCTTGCAGCGCGGGCAGCCGTGGCAGATGCTGTTGGTCACTGCGGGGGCACAGAGGGACACGCTGGGGACAGGGACCCCCGTGGATCCCCCTCCTCCAGGTGATGGGGAGGTCCCCAGGATGAGAGGCTGGAGGGTAGGTGGGTTCCCAGGGCAAAAATGAGCGTGGTGGGGATTCAGGTGCCAACTGGGGGCAGTGGGACAGGAAYCTGGGGGGGCAAGTGGGGGTTCCCAGGGATGGGATTTGGGGTGTAAGGGGRGGCTCCCAGAGCAGGGATTTTAGGGGMTCTCTGGGGCCAGGATTTGGGTGCCATGTAGGGCTCAGTGGAACAGGGATTTGGGGAATAAACAAAAGGTCAGGGTGCTTCTGGGGGCAAGATTTAGGTGGCAAATAGGGGTCAGTGGGGCAGGGATTTGGGGGGGCAAATGGAAGGTCCAGGGAGTGTCTGGGACAGAGATTTGGGTGCCATGTGGGGATCAGTGGAGCAGGGGCATACAGAGGGAAGGGAAGGAAAGGGGATCTCAGGGGCTTTGGGGGTCGCTGGGGGGGTCAGAGCCTGTGTGGGCCCCACACTCACACGTCTGGCAGTCCTGTTTCCCCTCGCCCCAGCAGCGCCCCTCGGCACAGAACGCCCGGCAGTCAGGACCTGCGCAGGGGGAAAATGTGAACAGGGGGTGCCAGGGGGGYTGGAAACCCCCAGACCCCTCCTTGGTACCACCACAACCCCCCYGGGGCGCTCACAGCTGCGGTTGCGGGCGGTCTCCACGTAGATCTCGCCACGGAACTCGTTGTGCCGGTGGAAGATGTCGATCCAGAGGATGGTCTCCTGGAAGCAGAGCTCGGGGTTCCTCTCGATGCGCACCCCTCCCTTCAGGATCTCTGTGCRGGGACAGGTAGGGGGGTCAGCACGGGGACAGGAGGTCCTGAAGCCCCGTGGGGACTCCCAGTCCTTGGCAAGGACCTGCCACTCCATGGGAGCACCCAATCCTGGGTGGGGACCTGCCATGGGGACGCCCAGACCTGGACAGGGACCTGCCATCCCGTGGGACCACCCACCCCAGACCGGAGCCGGCAGCTCCCAACTGCAGGAGCAGCGACCCACACCCCTGAGCACCCCGTGCCGGCCTCAGGTCGGGGGGTCCCCACCTGTGAGGTGCCTCATGCCGAGCTGGCGCAGCCCCGGCGCCCCGGCGGAGCCGGCGTTGCCTATCACGGCCAGGGCGTAGCGGTCCTGGAAGAGCTGCGTGCCGCGGATGATGCGCAGGTTCTGCAGCTCCAGCCCGCTCACGTTGTTCTCCGCGATCAGCACGTACCCCTGCACCTCCTTGATGTCCTGGGGTGGGGGGACACGGGTGAGGGGCCGGCCGGACCCCCGTCCCTCCCCCCCTCCGGGTGTTTTCCCGCTGCGCACCTTGAGGAAGGCGGTGTCGGCGTCGGCGGGCAAGTAGGTGAGCTCCAGGTTGCCCTGGACCACCTGGCAGCCCTGGTAGAGGTGCCGCAGGGTCTCGTAGTGGCTCTCGGGGCTGGAGGGACGCAGCAGCTTCATGTCGGTGCCGGTGCAGACTGTGGGGACAGCGAGGGCTCAGCGGGTCCCCGACCCCTCCTCTCCCCCGCGGGACACCGAGCTCCGGCCCCCGCAGGAAACGCCGCGGATCCGGCGGCCGCCGTTTATCTCCGGGGCTGCTCCCGACAGCTTCCGATGGGTTTCCTGGATCGTGGCTCCCCCGGCTCCCACCCCGGCACRCGGCAAAGCTGCTCCCGCTCTGGCACCGGGCCCCGCTCGAGGGACAACGGGGACCGGCGTCGCCCCGTGCCCGCTGTGGGCGTCGGGGACTGCTGGGGGCTGGGTCGGGACCCCCGGAGCCGCGGGGCCGGAGCGGGGGCCGCGGGCAGGAATGCGCTGCCCACGCCGCCGGGGCGGCCGCGCCGAGACAAGACCCGATTGTTGAGCGGCGACGGCTGCGGGGCCCGGCCGGCCCCATTGTGGGGGGCTGCTGGCCGGGCGAGCATCCCCGCGGCATCCAGGCGGGGTGGGGGGCGCGGGAGCCCGCCCTGGGTGCCAGGCCCCGGGCGRGTGAGTCACGGGCGCGGGTGGCACAGGGCCCCGGCCGCCCGCTCCCGGCTGGAACCGCCTTTTCAGGTCGGGCGTGTTTGGGGAGCAGCGGTGACGCAGGGCTGGCGGGCACGGCCCAGCCCCGGCGCGCCCGCGGCCCCCGGCGCCCCAACACCTCTCCGGAGAGAGCCCCCACGCCAGACCCCAGCCCCGCTCCGACACCGGCCCCGGCGCTGACCCTGCCGCCACCGCAGTGTCGTTCCCASAGCCACCAGCCCCGAGCCGCTGCCGTGCCAGCGCGGGGCAGGGGGGCACACGGGGRTCAGGCAGGGGTTCGGTGTGCCGGTCCCCGGCTGCTCTGCGGCTGAGTGACAGCCCCCGGTGCTGGGCAGCTGCTGGCGCGGCCCCGTGTCCGGGGRACCCGGCTGGCACCCGCCTCCCCCGCCTGCTCCGAGGCCTCTGAGCCGGGGAAAACACGGCCAGAAAGGAGGAAGCCYCCCGAATTTGAGGTGCAGCTCTCTCCCAGCCCACCCACTGTGCGACAGAGGGGGACCCCAGGAGCGAACGTGCCGTTGTGTTGGGCGGCCAAAGCTCAAGGTCTCTGCCCACACCTGCTGTGGCACAGGCACGGGGTGCTGAGGCTTCCCCGGGGCAAAGGGCAGGTGGGACAAGCGAGCGGCAGCGCCAGATCCTGGTGGGATCCCGGCTCGGTGCCCTGAGATTTGGCCCTGCCTGCTCCCCCAGGCCCCTGGCTGGGCACCGGCAAGGGCAGCGAGYGATCCATCCTGCCTGGCTCACTCCGGCGGGCAGTGCCACCATGGAGCACCTCGGCTGCCCACGGGTGTCCAGCAAAGCCCGTCGGCCACGTGCCCACGGGGCCGCCCTGAGCCGGGGCTGCCGGACGTGAATCCGGCCCCAGGGATGGGGGGACACCGGGGTGTCCCTAACCAGGAGCTCGCCCCACACAGACCCTCCAAGCAGAGTGAGCTGTGGGGTGCCAGGAGTGGAGGCCACCCGGTGTGTCCCCACGTCCCTGTCCCACCACCCCACACCGGCTCAGTGCCACCGGGCATTCACTTTCCAAACCCCCGGTGCTGGAGCTGCCCCCCAMCAGGGAGGCAGCGGGGTCCAACTTTTGGGGCTGCTGGTGCCCACTTTGGGGCCACCAGCCCCGTCCCCTGCTGGCCCCGTTCCTGCCAGCCCCGCCGCGCTGCCTGGCCGAGGCCCGGGGGCTGTCGGGCCGGGCTCCCCGCTCCCCCCGGGGCTGGGCTGGGTGCGGCACGTCGAGAATGTGGATGGGAGCGACGGGGACGCACCCACCCACCCACCCAGCCGCTCCGTGGGGCACCGCGCCTGCCCCGCGCCCCGAAGCCTCTCGGTGCCCCCGGGAAGGGAACCCCCACAGGYTGGGGTCCCCCCCGTCCCCGCTTCTCCCGGCGGTACCGGAGCCCCGGGACCGGCTGCAGCAGGGGGGTCCCCGCTCCGGGCTGCACCGGAGCCCCTAAATTCCTCCCGGGACAACGGCACCGGAGGTCGTCCCGTTCGGGGGGGCCGGGGCGCAGCGAGCGGGGCCTCCTCCTCGGCCCCAGCGCCTCCCAGTATAGACCAGTTCGGCCCGCAGTCCTGGCGGGCAGTCGCGGCGCGGGGACACCGGGGTCGCGCTGCCCGCGGCGGGGAGAACCGGGGGCACCGAGGGGGCAGCGGGGGGATTGGGAAAGGACCGGGGGAGGCGGTCCGGTCACTTCCAACCGAGCAGCCCCGGGCACACCGGACCCCGCGGCCCGGTGGCCCCCGACCCGCTCCCGGAGCTGCCCGGTCCCACCCCCGGTGCCCTCCTCGTTCCCAACTTGGGGCCCGCTCGATCCCCTCCCGCTGCCCCCTCGGTTCCCCCCACGGTAACCCCTCGGTCTCCTCCCGGTTCTCCACTCTGTCCCACCCCCGACGTCCCCCCCGGTGCCCTCTCGGTCACGCCCCCCGTGTCCCCCCCTCCCTTTCCCGGTTCCCCCTCTCGGTGCCCCCCCCGGTCCCGGTCGGTCCCGTGCAAAACTTTGCGCGAAGTCGCGGCGCGGGGGACGCTCCCGCGGCCCGGGGTCCCCCCGATTCCCGGTGTCCCCGGTGCCCCCCGGAGCTCCCCGGTGGGACCCACCTTCAGCGGCGGCGGGGGGGCAGAGGGCGGCGAGCAGCAGCAGCCCGGCGCCGAGGCAGCCCCCGGCCGCGATCATGGTGCTCAGCGCGGGCCGCGGCCCATGGCCCCGCCGCCGCTCCGGGAAAGTTTGCGGAGCCGGAGCCGCCGCCTCCCGCCGCTCCCGGGCTCCGCCTCGCGATCCCGATCCCGGTCCCGGCCCCGGGCGAGGGCGCGCCGCGCGCTCCCGCCGCCCCCGCGCGCTCCCGTCGGCCCGGACCAGGACAGACCAACCCCCCCCCATCCATCCTCCCGGAGCACCGGGGACCCCCCGCTCCGGATGCCCCCGCGTCCATCCCCCCCAAGAGCACCGGGCACCGATCCCCCCTTCCCTCTTCGCGTCCTCCGTAGCACCGGGAATCACCGCCGTCCATCCCGCGGGAGCACCGGGGACTCCTCCGTTCCCCTTTCCCATCCCCCGGACCAGCGGGTGCCCCCCGCCCACTCCCCGGGAGCACTGGGGACCCCCTGGCTCCGATCCCACTTTCCATCCCCCGGAGCACCGGGGACCCCCCACCCCGGACCCTCCTCCCCTCCAATCCATCCCCCCACAGCACCGCGGACTGGGGACTTCCCATCCCGGAGTCCCCCGTTCCCACTCCCTGGGGAGCACCTGGGACTCCCCAACCCCGGAGCTCTCGTGTCCCGGGGTCCTGCTGCGATCCCGGGGGGCGGGGGTCGCCTGAATGGGGGGGTGGGGGGGGAGGTCACGCCCTCCGTCCGTGTCCCCTCACCTGCCCAGCTGGGGCTGTGACTGTCACCCGTGTGAGGGGACGGGAATGCCACTCGTGGGTCTGGGAGGAACAATCCTGGGTGGGGGGACAGACCCGGCATCCAGGGGTGGTGCAGGGGRTTGGGGACAGTCCTGGGGGTTGGGGACAGTCCTGGGCAACAGGGACAGCCCAGCAGCATCTAACGGGTCCCCGATGAGGTGACCCAGAGCTGGCACCTGTCCCCCACCTGTTCCACCTTCACCTGCTGCCCTGGGCACACAGAGGGAATTGGGACGTGGGGCTCTCCACAGGTGGGGACCTCATCCGAACCCCCCGGCCGGGCAGAGCGAGACATCGCACCACGAGCAGTGGGATGGGGGGCCAGGATGTGAYCCCTGCACAGGGCAAGCTCTGCTCCCCCATGTACCCTTGGGTCACCCCAGCCCGTGCTTCCACGTGTGCCACCGAGGCTGCCACGAGGGAGGAGCCCCCAGAGAGGGGCACTCTCGGTATTGGGGTCCCGCCTGCCACGGGGGCAGGAATGAGGACCCAGCACATCACTGTCACCTCAGGCCAGGCCGCCACGGGGACTTCATCCCACGGCCGCTGCCGGGGGTGCCGCATGGCCGGGACCACTCAGTTCCTCAGGCCGCGCTGCCCCCGGGCCCTGAACTGGCCCCGAGCCACGCATGACACTGGGGGGTCTCCGCATSCCCCGGGATCCCCGGACCCTATGGGGGATATATCCCATAAGCCTCTGCAGAGCGTAACCGAGGGGGATATATCCCATGAGCCTCCGCAGAGCGTACACAGGGGGGATATATCCCATGATTCTCCCGCTCGGGGGACTGTATCCCAGCACCTCCCGCGGCCGGCGGGGGCGGTATATCCCATAGTKCCCCACGCCGGCCCCATCTCCGGGGCGGGCCGGAAGCGGCCGGGCCGGGCGGCGATGGCGGCGCGGGCCGCGCTGCTGCTGCTGCTTCTCATGGCGGCGGCGGCGCCGGGCCCGGCCCGGGGCTCGCAGGGGGACCGGGAACCGCTGTACCGGGAGTGCCTGAGCCGCTGCGAGCGGCAGAACTGCTCGGGGGCGGCGCTGCGGCACTTCCGCGCCCGGCAGCCGCTCTACATGGGCCTGACAGGTACCGCCCCCCCGCGCCCATTGGCTGGCGGACCCCGAGACCACGCCCCCTTATTGAGAGGCCTCGCCCCCTCGAAGACCACGCCCCCTTTAAACCACGCCCCCTTTGGGGCCGGACGGGCGGGGGGCACTGGGAGAGACTGGGAGGGACTGGGGCCGAACTGGGAGGCACTGGGAGGCAGTGGGGCCGAACTGGGAGGTGCTGGGGAGCCCTGGGCTGGCCTGAGGCTCTTGGGCCGTACTGGGGCTGGACTGGGAAGCCCTGTGTCACGCTATGGGGTCACTGGACCACGCCGCTTCTATACTGGTGGCTACTGGGCCGTGCTGGGGCTGCGTTAAGGGTCACTTGGCTTGTCACTGGGTCATGCTGGTGGCTACTGGGTTGTTCTTGGTCCATACTGGGAGTGCTGCGTTGTGTACTGGGGTCACTGGGCCATACTGGGGGCGGTCACTGAGCCGTACTGCGGGGACACTGGGCCATACTGGGAGCTACTGGGCCGTGCTCCTGGTCACCATGGGGACAGCTGGGTGTCCTCCCAGATCGTCCCGTGATGCCCAGTGAGGCGTGCGGGGTGTCCCTGGTGCCACGGGGTGAACCCCACCCGCTCCCGGTGCCCTGAGCCGGGCCCTGGCGCTCCCACCGCCCACTGGTGCATACTGGGAGGCACTGGTGTGTCCCGCAGGCTGGACGTGCCGGGATGAGTGCAAGTACGAGTGCATGTGGCTGACGGTGCGGCTGTACCAGCAGGGCGGCCACCGCGTGCCCCAGTTCCATGGAAAGGTGAGCGGTGGTCCTGGGGGGGGGGCTGGAGGGGGGAGTCGGGGTCCCCCCGTGCCCGCTGA
>RAHM01000477.1:223504-238581 GCA_003713295.1 Parotia lawesii | reverse complement strand
GGGGGGGGCACGAATTGTGCCTTCACCTGCTGGTGGAGGGGCAGAGCCCGGCACGGGGCTCAGCTGAGTCCTCGCCCCGACATGGCCAACGCCTCTGTCCCCTCTTCCTCACGGAATTGGGGCGCGGGGACAGGAATCTGGGGGTCCCCGCTGAGCCCCCAACCCGTGTGGGGGGAGAGGGGGCCGGCCCAGCCCCCGGGGAGGGCAGGGCAGGGGTTTGGCACGGAACAGTCGGGTCCAGGGCCCCGATCGGGGGCAGCCGTGGTGGGAGGAGGGGCTGAGCCCCCCCTGGCCTCAGCCCAGGGCTGGTAGCGGGGGGACCCCTCCTTGGGGGGTGCAGGGTGCTGTCCCCACCCCCCGCAGAGCAGAGAGGGCAGTGGAATGTCCTCAGGGCTTGGAGCAGAGCTCGGCCACGCGCTGGCGCAGGTGGAAGGCGAACTCGAACATGGTGGCGGCCAGGCTCTGGTGGATCAGGTACCGGGGCAGGCGACCCTGCGGACACAGGACAGGGACACGGGGCCGTGAGGGACGATTCGGAGCTGGGAGCTGCCCCCATCCCACCCCAGAGGGTTCCAGGGACAGGGATACAGGGCCAGGAGCCAGGGCTGGGGGCTGCCCCCATCTCACTCTGGAGGGGTCCAGGGACATCAGTGAGGGTTTGGGGCTGGGGGCTGCCCCTGTCCTATTCTGGAGGGTTCCAGGGACACCAGTGAGGGTTTGGAGCTGGGGGCTGCCCCTGTCCTATTCTGGAGGGTTCCAGGGACATCAGTGAGGGTTTGGGGCTGGGGGCTGCCCCTGTCCTATTCTGGAGGGTTCCAGGGACACCAGTGAGGGTTTGGGGCTAGGGGCTGCCCCCATCCCATTCTAGAGGGTTCCAGGGACACAGAGCCATGAGCAAAGGCTGGGGCTGGTCCCATCCCACTCCAGGGTGTTCCAGGGACATGAGGATTTGGGGCTGGGAGCTGACCCCATCATGCCCTGGGGGGATCCAGGGACAGGGACACGGGGCCATAAGCAAGGGCTGAGGCTGGGGGCTGTCTCCTATCCTATCCCATCCCATCCCATCCCATCCCATCCCATCCCATCCCATCCCATCCCAGCAGGTTCCAGGGATGCAGGAGCCATGAATGAGGGCTGGTGTGTGCCCCCATCCCACCCCAGAGGGATCCAGGGATGCAGGAGCACCGCTGCGCGGAGCTGCGGCTCTCAGGGAGCTTCGATCCGGGGGAGGAACTGCAACGTGGTTGGATTTCTCTAAAAAAGCCCTGCACGACTCACCCCCCACCGCCTCGGCCTCGGCTCCGTGGTGGGAGAGCCATGAAAAAATAATAATCCTTGTCTCTGGSGGGCAGGGAGCTGAGGCAGGGCCGGGAGCCGCTCCAGGGGCACGGAGGGATGACTGCCCACCTATCCCGGGGGTCAGGCGGGCACAGGACGCGCCCCTCCCCTGGGGCTGGGGTGGTGCAGCACAGATCTTTTCCTGGAGCGGGTTTTCCCTCGGACACAGGGGCAGGAAAAGCTCGAGGCCGCTGCTCCAGGGGCCATTTCGGCCGCTTCCCGACAGCAGCTCCGGACCCAAACACGCACACGTGCGGAATCCTCCCTCCCCCGAGGAGCAGGAAGGGATGAGCCACGGGCTATAAATACCCGTGCAGGGCCGAAGGGAAGAGCGAGGAGCTGCGGAGGGGTCTGGGCGCTGGCAGAGCCCCTCGGGAAGGCGCYGGGAGCACTTGGGGGGTTATTAATAGCTCGGCATTCCTTCCACGGCGGAGGCGGCGCCGGGAGCACTCGGCCCGGCAAGCACAACCTCTTTTCTTTCCGAGCCCCACCACGGGGGGTTTGGTATCCCCTCAAAACCTGCTCAGGTTGGCGCAGTGATGGGCGCCAGATCCCCGAAAGGAAAACACATCCCTGGCACAACGGGGTGGGAAGGGCACGCTCTGCTCYGTCCCACTCTCGGCGCTTCCCAAACCTTTCCCGAAGCGTTTGGCAAGACAGGCAGGAGCCGCTGGGCTCTGGGGGAGGGGAGGGGACCGTGGGAGGGGAGGGGAGGGGAGGAGAGGGGAGGGGGCCGCAGCGCTGCAGCACAGCCGAGGGATGAATGGAGCCTTTGTGCTGCTGCGGCAGCGCCGTTACCACGTCAACCTTCCGCGGAGGAAGGAACGGGGCCAACTCCGCTCCCGCTCCCGCATTCGCCCCATCCCGGTCCCTCCGTGCGCTGCCTTTTGTCYGGGACACCGGCAAGGAACTCGGCAAACAGCTCCGGAGCCGGGGCAGCTCGCTCCCCCGGGGGTGGGTATGGGGTGGTTGTGGTTGTGCCAGGGGGTTCGGGAGCAGGGAATTGCCCCTCTGGAGGTGTTCCCGGGAGCGGTCAGGCACAGAACTTCCCGTGCCTCAAACTGGTTTTGGGCATCGAAGAGGATAAAAATCTCCTCTCCCTCAGTCCTGCGCTCAGAGGTGAAACCCCTGAGTGAGATCTTAGGTAAGGAAGAGCTTCCAGGTAAGGAAGAGCTTCCCAAACTCCCACCGTGAAAGGAGGGGGATTTTTGGGTAGTTTAACCCYCACCTGCCAAAGCTGAGTCCCTTCAGGGCAGTGCTTGCTAAGGGGCCACTCCTATGGCTGCTGGGATCCTGGAGCAGGCCTTGGGATGCTGCATCCCAGGGGAGAGGGAAGAGCTGTGCTGGGGACGGGACRCAGCCGCCTCACCCAGGAACTGGCTTTACCTTCAGATCCGTGTTGAGAATCCAGATGAAGGTGCAGACCTTGGCATTGCTGGGACACTTCAGGACGATGAATCCTCCAGGTCCGTTCTCACCCCTGCGGGGGAAAGCCAAGAGGGTCAAGGCAGAGGCAGGCTGGAATTCAGGCTGGGATTCTCTGTGGCTCTGGGATGCACCGCACGGAGCTGAGCCTGGCAGCGAAGGCCAGAGCCCGGTGGGGCAGGAGCAGATGCTGGGAGCCCGGGAAGGTGTGTGCCTTGGCTCCAGGCACACGAGCCAGCACGGCAGGGCAGCTTTCCCACAGGTGCCTTGGCAGCAGCGGTGCCAGGGCCGCCGGTGGAGCAGCAGCTCTGCCTCTGGATCGTGCCAGCTGTTCCCCACGGGAACCTTTCACCAGGCACAACCCTGGGTGCAAACAAGAGGTCCCAGGAAGCTCTGTGTGCTCAGGACAGGCTYGGCTCTTGTCACTGCAGCCCCCAGATCCTTCCCCGGCACCATCTGATCCGTCTCCGAGACGGGAGCTGTGCACACGCAGCCCAAATACAGATTTCCCTTCTCCTTCCCTCTTCAGAACACGCTATTTTTGCTGTGTGCGTTTGTTCAAGGATTTTTCCAGGCCCTGAAAGTCCCCGGTTCCTAAATAGACTGAGGCAGCTCCAACGGCTCCGAGATAAAATGTCAATTACTTTAACCAGATTATTAGGAAAACCAAAGTCAGAGCACAGCAGCACAGCTGGGCCCCGGCAGGAACAAGGAGTCCTTGTCTGATGAGCCCGACCCCGCCRGGATCCATCACCAGCCTGTCCCTTCGGAAGGGGAGAGGCCAAAGCCCTGCTGAGATTTTGGGGAGCTGCTCCATCCTCATTTCACCCACGGGGCCATCTCTCAAGGCCTCAAATTTGGTGAGTGAGTGGCTTACGAGGAGCAAAAAGCATGTGAGAGGCTYGGAGCCACAGCCAGCTGTTTACTGCCCCTCAGAAACTCCTGCTTGGGAATTAACTGCTACATAAACAGGATGTGGGACTGGGATGGAGTTCGGGCTGTTACTGGTCGGCACCTCCACTCCCCCGAGCTGGGAAACGCCCCAGCACCGCTGACAGCTCTGAGAGTTTCTTGAACAAAGGGAGACGAACAAGGGAAGCGAGGTTCAGCTCCACAAATAGCTCAGCTTCCTGCAAATCCTGCCAGGAAGGCAGCAGGGCTTGCAGTTAAGTGGCTCTTTGCCTCGAAGCTCTGGAGAAGTGCATGATCCCAGCTAAAAAAACAGCACCTGCCTCTCACCTGACATACTTGGAGAGCGGAGGCTTCAGGCTGTGCGTGGTCGACATCCCTGAGGAAACGTACCTGTCTCTCCTCCTCTCGATCCGACGCACGTTCACGAAATCCCTGCGCAGAGAAAGGGCTTAAAAACACACCTGGGATGTGGAGGGGGCAGATCCCGCTCTCTGGACTGCTGGGAAAGGCTGTGGCAGGGCTGTGTCAACACAGGGACAAAGCACAGCCAAGCGCTGTTATCTGGGAGCCCGACCGAGCGGGGTTTGGAGCTCTGAGAATCCTGCCAGGAGCGTCTGGAGGAAATTTCAGRGGCTGCTCGCCCTTGGGAGCGTTACCTGCAGAGCCAGCCAGCCCTGCCACGGTGACACYGGAGCTCCTGGCAGCCCAGAGCATTCCCAGTGCCCCCCAGAGGGGTCTCCCCGTGGTTTGGRGGGTGTTTAGGGGCAGAGTGGGATGAACTGACCTTGGGGACACCACCCCGCCGGCAGCTCCGGCCGCCACGTCGTACGAGACGATCGTGTTGTCCTCGACCCGCTGCAAGATCTGGGGAGGGGGGGGAATAAACAAAAAGAGGAGAGATTTGCTCAGATTGTGCCTCCGAGCCTGCACGTGCCAAGAGGGTGCAGCCCCTCCCCCAAATCARCACCGGGATCAGAGCAGAGGCTCTTTCGGGGCAGAGGGCGATGCGCACGGGTTTGTCTCCCGAGTTTTYGGGGGGCACAGGTGTCACCTCCAGCTCCCCACCACGAGGCCCAGACCCTCCCACCAGGCAGAGGCAGGTTTGGCTCAGCCCTGGCCCCTTTCCCTGCCCTCCTCTCGGGCTCTTGGCCGGGCACAGGCGTGCAGCCGGCTGCCGCGGAGCGCGCGGAGCGCACGGATGAGCGGCGGAGATTTAACGCCTCGGTGACTGGGATCCAGCTCGGCTCCAGCACCGCCAGCAGCCTCTGTTGGACAGGGAAGCTCCAGCTCTCCGCTCCAAGGAGCTCCTGTGATTAAGCCATCTTTGTCCAGCACGCTCACCTGGCAAGCTGCCACTGTTCTGTTCCACAGGATCATCTTCTCGGGCTGCAGAATCACCTCCTGGTAAACCATTTCAGGAGAGCACTGCAGGAAAGCCTGAGGACGGAGCCAGAGCAGTCAGCCAGCCCCTCTGCTCCCCTCGGGGGAGATTATTTTTAAGGAAAACAGGGCAAAACACAAAGGACAAGTGGGATCACAGCAGAGGGGAGGGGTGAGGCCAGCCTGGCTCCTGTGCATGCAAAGCCACGGCTGTCACCCCTCTGTCCCAGCRCTCCCACAGGCCTGGAGGGCACAYGTGGGGTCAGGGAGGACACACAGACCTCAGGATCTGGGAGTCACTCAGCTCAGCCTKCCTGTCTGCCCCTCTCCCACCCTCAGCAGTTCCCCGTGCACCATCGCTTCGGCAAGTTGCATTTTTGACTGGTTTTTTTTTTTCTCCAAGCCATTCCAAGCTCCAGCACACACAACATCCATTTCCCCCCCAATCCCCACGGGACCGGGGATCTTCGGAGGCAAAAACGGTTAATGCAGGAAAGTGGGACCATCCAGCTTTTGCTGGTGAACACAGAGCTGCTCCACTGGCAGCTCCTGCCAGCGAGGCAACATATGCACTGGAACAAAGAAAAGCCACGGCAGCACCGACGCTTCATTAAAGCGTGGTTCCCAGCCAAGCCACTCCAGCTTGGGAGAGGGCACGGAGCAAGGCACTTCCGAGCGGCTCTTCCCGGTGCCAGGCAGCAGCAGACGCACGCTCAGCCCTGGCCTTGCTGGCAATTAGTTCCAATTAGCCTCCTTGGTCAGATTAGTCCGAGATGCTGGGGTTGGAAGCGAGTCTTGCAGTCACCTGCTCCCGACTCTACCAGCGGAGTCTGGGGCCCAGGATATTTACTGGGGAGTTTGTCTGCCGGCCAAGGGGTTTTCCTGGAGAGAYTCCCTAGTGCTGTTCATCTGTCTCAAGCACGGGGAGCGTGTTCTGCAGCCTGACCTGTCCTGAAAGCTGAGCCGTGGCTCTTCCCCCGTGCCAAAGAGACCAAGGAACCGGCCCAAGGATGTTCTTACCTTTAAAATAAAGGTCTTGCCGTGGAAAGGGATTTCAAAAGTGTAAACAACATCACCAAAGTCCTGTGCAAGAGACGAGAAAGTTGTGTTTCTGTCAGTAAAAGGGAATGTTTCTATTTGGGGTGAAGTTTGCTAAAACCCTGAGGCTCCTGTTACCCCCTCCAGCCCCCAGTCACCCCCTGCCCCCCACACCAGGCAGCGACCCCGGCGCGGAAACCGCCCCGAGCACATTCCAGTTGGCCATGCCTAAATTTCCATCAACAAAACAATATCCAGAGAGGCAGCAGGGATGAGACAGAAAAAGAATCCGCCCCGTGCCAGGCTGCAAACCCCACGTCAAGGTCACATTCTCTTTGTAGCAGCACCGGGGTGCGAAGGGGGTTCGCTGCCAGCGCTGCTGGTGTTACCTACGGCTGAGAAGAGCCTCCCCGGAGGGGCCGGGGATGGGCAGATGAAAACCTTTCATCGTTAGCCCTGTGTTAAACTCTGATTAGTCTATTTAAATCCATCCCCCTTTGGAAAAAGAAAACAATCTGCCCAGCTAGTTTGGCATCAGACAAAGGATCACTTGACAGGGGAATTTGAAACACCAGATGAGACAGCAGTTTGCAGGATTCGCACCCCCCCCCCAGCCGTGTTTCAACTTCGTGAAACAAGGTTGGGTTTGGGGGGTGAACCCCTCCTCTCTCTCTGYGCTCTTCAGAGAGAGAAAAGAGCTCTGGGCACCCCAGAAAAGTCTGGAGTGGGCAGAGTCACATCCCAAATTTACACCTCAGCACCCAGCAGGTTCCAGGTGCTGGGGAAAGGGGGACACCAGCGGCTTTGGGGGTGGGAAAAGCAGTTTGTGCCCCACACTCTCCTGTGGCCACATGGGCCAAGACCCCAGTCTGGGCCCCCAGCAGGCTCAAAGGCACTGGGCCAYGGAGCAAGGGCAGGGCTGGAGCTGTGAGATCAGCATTCCCCTGCTCCTTCCCATGGCTCTGCATCCCAAAGGTGAGCTGGCCACACCAGCCCACCCTCTGGACAGAGGGAGGAGGGAAGGGCCCTTTCCTGTCAAACTGCAAGGCAATTAAACGTCTAATTAAATAAGAGGGGATTTTACATTTAACTGAACTGGAATAGATTCCTAATTCAATCAGGTAATTGTAACGCTTGTTAATTTTTCATGGCGCAAGGAGGTTTCCAAAGCCTCGTTTGTCCCGGTTTTTGCTAAGCCATCCATGCCCTCTGCCAGCTGGGGAGGAAAAACCACACTTGCATTGTTTTTCTCGAACTTCCAGTTCTCCTCCTGGGCGAGGATTTGGTCCACAACCTCCATGGCCTCTTTGCCTTGTCGGACATACTCCTTTTCCTGGGAAAGAAGGGAGGGTTTCATTAGCCGGGCGTGCAGGAAGCTCGAGGAGTGTGTGTGAGCCTGCTCCCCCCCTCCCTGGGCTGGCAGAGAGAAAGGGGATCAGAAATCTCTTAATTTGGGTCACAGAGGCCTCATTTTGGAGCTCCAAGTCACACTCCCCGCCCTGGCTGGGATCCACACACCAGCTGCTCCCGGCGGCTCCCGCCTTAGCAGGAGGGTTTCCAGCAGGCAAAGGGCTCTGGGATGTGCAGCTTCCTTCCTGGAGGAGCCAGAACTGGAGCTGAACAGCAGCAGGATCACTTGGAAAAGGGCACAAAGCCTGTGCCCAGCCAGGTTTTGGGGAGGTCAAGGGCCACCTCTCAAGCTGCAGGGACAGGTGAGGTGATGGCCATCCCAGAATGTGACCAAAGGACCAGGGACGGGATGGGGAAGGGAGAGGGACAGGCAGGAGCAGAGCCAGAACACCTCCCTGTGGGATGCTGCAGGGAAGAGCACACAGCCATGGGGAAGTGGGATAAAGTTGGGGGGCTTGGATGACCCCTCCTGCAGCGGCCACGATGCCACCGGTCCCGTGGCACAGAGGGGGCTCAGCCACACATCCCCAGAGCTGAGGGGTCTGGAATGGGGGGGCAGCAGAACCTGATGGGACTACAGGACTGGGGAGACTCCCACAGCCCCGGATCAGCCTGGAGCTGAGGGCAGCGCCAGCTCTGAACGGGCTCAATCCAGCACRGGGATGTGGGCATGGGATCGATTTGGCACACACAGGGACGTGGGGATGGGATCAAACCGGCCCACACACAGGGATGTGGAGATGGGATCAGTCCAGCATCCAGAGGGTTGTGGGGATGGGATCGATTCGGCACCCACAGGGATGTGGGAACGGGATCAATCCAGCACACACAGGGATGTGGGGGTGGGAAGAACCTGGCTCGTGGAAGGGTGGTGAAGGTTTACCTGAGTTGTCAAGGCCTTCCTGCCCACACCTTCCTCATCTGACTCGTTGTCCGACCCTACAGGGAAGCACCAATTAACTCACAGTTAATCAACACCCCACTGGTACCACCTCCCTCCCTTCTCGTGGGGGACAGTGTCCGATCCCTGTCCCTTATCCAGTGGGAAGGGCTGTCACGAAGGATGACTCCAGCCCTGTCTCCCTGAACACCTGCTCAGCTCTCCGGAGGGCTGAGCTCATCCCGGGTGTCAGCTATACCAGGAACAGTGTTCCAGAGGGCTGAGCTCATCCCGGGTGTCAGCTACACTGGGACAACTGCTCTGGAGAGCTGGGCTCATCCCGGGTGTCAGCTACACTGGGACAACTATTCCAGAGAGCTGGGCTTGTCCTGGGTGTCAGCTATACCAGGAACAGTGTTCCAGAGGGCTGGGCTTGTCCTGGGTATCAGCTACACCGGGACAACTGCTCAGGAAAACAGGGCTAATCCCGGGTGTCAGCTACACTGGGACAACTATTCCAGAGGGCTGAGCTCATCCCTGTGTCAGCTACACTGGGACAACTGCTCTGGAGAGCTGAGCTCATCCTGGGTGTCAGCTACACCAGGACAAATGTTCCAGAGGGYTGASCTCATCCYGGGTGTCAGCTACACCAGGACAACTGCTCTGGAGAGCYGAGCYCATCCCAGGTGTCAGCTACACCAGGACAACTGCTCTGGAGAGCTGAGCCCATCCCAGGTTTCAGCTACACCAGGACAATCCAGCTGAGCTGTCCCCACTCCCACGCCAGGAGCTCTCCGGTGCCAGCGCAGGGCAGTGATGTGCCACCCTTATCGTCACCCGCTTGTGACCACCCATCCCTGTGCCCTCAGCCCCAGGGCAGCATTTTCCAAGCACGCAGCTCAGAGCATTTAATCCCAAGCCCACACAAGGCTCCAGTTCCCCACGGAGCTGCTGCCGGGCTCGCAGGGCCGAGGGCGGCTCCGATAAAAAGGTGTCATGRGGAGAGCGTGGCAGTGCCACCCCTGCCCAGGTGCAGGCACAGAGAGGGGAGAGGGGACCCTGCTTTGCAGAGTCAGCTCTTGGAGGCTGTGCCAAGGGTTGGGATAACGAGGCAGAGCTCATGGAAGAGGTGATGGAGGTGAGGAATTCCATGGTGGGATGAGCATGGGAAGCGAGGTGATGGCACAGGTGATCTCACCTGCGAAGGACTCGGGTGGGGAGTAGAACTGTCCCTCGGAGAGGGCTCGGGGGTACAGCAGYGGCCTCGAGGCTGCAGCCTGGGCTGCCAGGAACCCTGGGAATGGGAGCACGAGGATTTAACACCTGGCAGGTTCTGGGACCCCAGCCCTGCCCGAACACCCTCTTGTTTCCCACGTTTTCCCACGTCTTTTCCCACTGACACCAGCCAGCCTCAGCTCCTATTGCCTCATCTTTTGTCTGAGACGTTTTATCTGCCCCGGAGATCAATGGGCTCTTCTGCCTGTCAAATAATCCAAAGGCGATTAAGCATCTAATTAAATAAGAGCTTCCCCTGGAAGCAATTTGGAACCTGAGCCTAATCCAATAGAGGCATTAAACACTTGATCATTTTTCATCTTACAGCCTCCTTGCAAGACCCAAACATCCTCTGGTGCTTTCCAGTCAGAGCATTTCTGACTGAGCCCCGCCTGACAAATGCCCCTTTTAGTTTAGTGCCACTTCCCAGCCAGCGACTCCTGGGAGAGGGACAAACTCCTTGTGCTGCCACAGGAATGGGCAGCTATTCCAGGCCAGGCCTAGGAGGACCCTGGGAGTTACAGGGCGWTGTGTGAAGCATTAGGTCAGCCTCAATCCCCGCTCGGTGTGACCTGAGAGACCACAGGCTGCAGAATTTCACACCCCATAACTCACCCCRTGCCACATAATGTGTCTGTGACTCCAGCAGCCCTCCTGGAAAGGGCTCCAGCCAGATCCAAACASAGATATCAGGGACAGGGAGTCCAACCCTCCGCCTGGCATTTGCCTCACTGTTTCCAAACACTTTCCCCCATGCAGAGGTGAGCTCTGTCTCCAGCACGTCTGGCTGCAGGATCCAGGCATTGGGAAATCTGGCACATTTTTCTCCCCTCAATTAAAAGATGCTTTTTATAATCTGGTATTTTCTTCCCCTGAAGGGACTTGTTGACCATAACAGAACTGAGTCAGGCACTTCCCATCCCAGCCAGCCTGGAGATCCCTTTTCCAGAAATGCCAGAGCAGCAGCAAACCCAGGCCTGGTTGGTTTTGTCCAACTCCTACCAGAGAGGAGCAAAAATACTCACATCGTTCCTCTTCTGCTTCCTGAGTTAGGACTTTAAAATCCAGGAACCAGGTCTCTAGCCAAGCAATGACAAAGGAGACGATGGGAAGTAAATACCCAAAAGCCCCTTTGGTCAGAAGCTGTGTGGAAAGAAGCAAGAGTGGAAGCACAGGGAATGACCCAAACAGGGAATAAAACAGCACTGAGAAATCACAAAGCAGCTCCCTGCGAGCCCAGGGAAACCAACCTCGGAGAGGATGACCTTCACAATCAGGAAGGCACTGGATACCAGTGTAGTGACCTGAAAAACAAATGGACGGAGCTCAGATCCCTGAGAAGTCCAGGAGGAGAGGGAAAACTCCCCAGGGGAAAGCCCGGAGTGCCTCCTTACCGCGATGACCCACCAGTGGCGCAGGCGGACGATGGCGTAGCCCAAGAGCAGCACGACAAAGCGAAACAGAGCCAAGAGCTGCAAAAACAAACAGCCAGCGACACCAGTCACTGCCCTTGTCCCTCTGCCAGCTGCCGGGAGGGCAGGGACAGGCGCCAGCTCCCGGGGAACTGATGGGTCAAGGCTGCACCAGGAGGGATTCACCGAGGTGGGCGAGGGGAGACCCCGGACCCTCCCGGCCCCGCCGAGCTCCAGAGCCCTGCAGGAGGCTGAGATACTCACAAAGATATCAAAGAACGAGGTCTTGAATTTGTAGTTGATGATTTCACCCTTCAGGTTCTCCTTGATGCCCTCCTTGGTCTGAGGGAGACAGGGAAGCAGGAAGCTGCTGAGTGCACTGATAAGAAACTAATGGGAGAAGGAGCCAGGCAGTGCCCAGGGTTATGGCCAGGTCAGGGAATGCACCTGGAATACAAATGGTCCCATAGGCCCTGCTGTGGGCTCCTCTGGCAGCACAGGACCAGGGAGGATCCCATGGCACATTTCCTGCCTGGATTCACACCACGTTTCCCCCTGGGATTCACACCGAGGAGCGTGGGTGGGGCAGGAGGGACACTTAAACACTTCGAGGGTGGTGATTTCCAACACCCAAATCCTTGGCCACCAGTTCCTCACAGCCTGGAGCCCCTGCATGGTCACCTCCCACTGCTGCCCACCTCGTCCAGGTCCCAGATTTCGGAGGAATGGCAGGAGAYATGGGAAAAATGGAAAACCACAGGAAAAATGTTTCTCGAGAACCTTCACTAACGCACTGAACACCTTCCTGCGGGGGCTCTCGGGGTCACTGAGCACCTGGGGGGATTTAAGGATCCTCCTCATGCAAAGCACTGAGGGGTCCCTTCTCCCTCCAGCTGGCTTCCCACGGCTCACAGCAGTGCTCCGGGAAATCTGATGGAAGAAGGGAACCAGCAGGTTCAAAYGGGCTGGCAAAGGAGAAGAGGGAGGAGAGGGGGATGCACAGCCACGGGCTGCGAGGGAATCTGAGAGAGGCAAAAACACCCTCTGGGATTTACAGGAGTGTGGAAAAAGCCCATCCCGAGATAATCCAGGGTCTGACAGCCCCGGTCCTTCGGACACCATAAATCCTGGGAGCCTGGAATGGCTGTCTGTGAGGAAGTGGAGGGCTCAGGTAACTGGAACAAATGCTTCACCTTTAGGCTATGGGTTTGGACGGGGCCCAGCTGGCCGGGAGCTGGCGGAGCCGGCAGCTGTTGGATGGGCTGTGAGGAACAAGCTGCTGGATCTCGGGCCAGTCCTTGGCAGCCGGGGTGTCCTGGCACTCCAAGGGCAGCCACTGGGAAAGGATCCCTCTGGGTCAAAGCTGTGCCTTAAAATCTAGGGAGAGGGAGGCAAAAAGAGGGGGGCGAAGCTGGGCTGTGCCTCCAGCTGACCTGTGGCCACAGGACTCGGGCCAGCTTTGCTGAGTGGCCACTGAGAGCCTCTTCCCCCATCCCTGGCTCCACGGGATGCTGCAGGAAGGAGGAGACACAGGGAAAGCTTTGGGTGATGGATTTTGGGGGGTGTTTTCTGTTGGATGGGCTGTGAGGAACGAGCTGGTGGATGCCAGTCCCTGGTAGCCAGGGGTGCCCTGGCACTCCAAGGGCAGCACAGGCAGCCACTGGGATTGGGAAGGGATCCCTCCGGGGCTGGGATGGAGCTTCATATAAAACAAAGGGGCAAAAAGAGGGGGGCAGAGCTGGACTGTGCCTCCAGCTGACCTGTGCCCATGGGACTTGGGCCAGCTTTGCTGAGTGGCCACCGAGAGCCCCATCCCCACAGCCCAACTCTGTTGGGTGCTGCAGGAAGGAGGAGACACAGGGAAAGCTTCGGGTCATGGTTTGGGGGCTGTTTTCAGCTTAAACACAGACTGTGCACCAGGCAGATGAACCACCTGAGGCATCTCCCTGGCTCTGAGAGCACCCAGCCTGCACAATTACAGTTTGCTTTTAACGAGAGGCAATTTGCTCGGCTTATCTCGCAGCGAAGGAAAGCGGTTGGATAAAAAAAAAAAAGGCAAAAAAAAAAAAAAAMMCCAGGCATTAGTCATGATCTCAAATCGTTGCTCTTCATAACCAGGCAAATAAGCTGCTCTAATGGCTTTAAATATGCAGCATCTCGGCTCGGGGCCCAAATATCAGCACTTAGTCACTCATTAATGGCTACCTGCACGACCCACGCTCAGCATCGCCCTGGTGACCGCGCCAGGATTATCTCCCGGGGGGCTGGAATTCTGCATTTTGTGGGCAGCACCTCTCCGTGAGAGAGGACTGGGACAAGGGCAGGGGGCCGGGGTCCAAGCTGGGCGGGCAGGACACCGTCGGCATCGCTGGAATGCTGGCTGGGAGATGGTTTTTCCTAAGGGGGGTGGGGGGCAGGGGGCTCGGAGCTGCTGGCCCGGACAGTCTGTTAAGTGCAGACACCCAGAGATAAGAAGGGCAGAGATAAGAGCTGCTAAGGGAGCAACAGGATCCAGTGCTGATAAATCCAGGCCAGAGCCCAGGGTCTATCTGTTCATCTCTGCTCCGGGTGTTCCAGGGGAGGACATGGAGTACCTGAAACCGGCCAGGGCCAGTTGAGGGAAAATAAAAACAAAACATAGCCCAGGGAGGGATTTGGACTTGGTGGGACTGAGGTAAATAAACTGGATTTTCCCTGTTACTGCAACACAGAGCAAACACAGCAGCTGGTGAGTCGCTTTGGAGAGAACCAAACCACTCACATCCCCCTCAACAATCCCTTGCGAGGTGGAGCAGCACCTCCAGCTTCCCAAAGCTGAGATTAGCAGCAGAATTTTGGGATCAAAGCCCCTGGAGGATCCTCCCCTGCTCCTCTGGTGCTCTGAGAACACGACAGCAGCAAACCCAGGGAGCAGCTTCAAACCCAGGGAGCAGCTTTTCGTCAGGCCAGGGGAGCAGGAGGGAAATTTGGCTCAAGTTGGTGATTCCAGAGGCCCTGGATCTTGTTACAGCACAACAAAGGGACGGTGTTAACAGCCCTGGACAGCCCCGACAAAGCCCCGGGGCAGGAAACGAGCTGGACTTTAGTTTACACTAAAGAACAGCGGCTCCTTGGCCAGCGCTGGGAACAGCAAACAAAGACCTGTCCCAGGAGTGCTGGAACAGAGCAATTAACGGAGGGAACYGAGCTTAAAAAGGGCAAAGATTCCCCGCTTTGCTTCCTCCAACTCACATTCAGCTCGATGATCCACAACAGGGAGATGAAGAGCAGGTCGAAGGTGACGAAGAGGCAGAAGGTTCTCCTCACATCCGAGATGGCTTTTCTCTTCTCCGGGGAGAAGAAGTACGGGGAGAAGCCCTGGCTCTGGGACAAGGAGGAGCTGATGGAGGCGATGGCCGGGAGGCTGCGTTCCAGGTCGTGCTGCAGGTCCGTGGGCTTGCTCATCCTCCGGGATCGGCTCCGGGGACATCGGCCACGGCAGCGTCACCTGCGGGGACACACGAGGGGACCCTCAGGCCTTGCCACACCCCCGCTTCTGTCCCCCTCCGATGGCAAATAATCCCAGGAGCAAAGCAGATCCCAGGGAGAAATTCCTCCCTGTGAGGGTGGTCAGGCCCTGGCACTGAGGGTGCCCAGAGAAGCTGTGGCTGCCTCATCCCTGGGAGTGTCCAAGGCCAGGCTGGACGGGGCTTGGAGCAGCCTGRGCTAGTGGAAGGTGCCTATGGCAGGGGGGTGGAACAAGATGAGCCAGCAGGAAAAGGGGCTCCAAACCCCATGGAGATGCTGTGGAAGCAGGAAAAGGGGTCTCAGGATGTTTTGGGAGCACTCCCTGGAATCACAGAGCCACCCCACCCTCCCCTCTGCGGGGAAGGCAAAGCCTCGGGAGCCGATCATCCCACTGGGCTCAGATCCCAACCTGCACAGCCAGGACAGGGTCTGATGCCCAACTGGGCCAGGCAGAGCAGCAGGGAGGCTGCAGGGAAGGAGCTGCTCCGTGTCCCAGTGTC
>RAHM01000477.1:209101-223131 GCA_003713295.1 Parotia lawesii | reverse complement strand
TGTCCCGGCCCCGCCTGGCAGCGCCGGGCACACGATCCCGGCACGAGTGAGGCGCTGGAAGGCCGGGGCTGTTTTCCTGCAGCTGTGCCAACCATTGTACTGAGATTTTTCCTCTCYGTCAGCGCAGCACAAGGAGGCCCCTGTGGGAAGGGAGCGTGACGGGAGCGCACGCGGGAGACAAACACGGAACGAGGATCCCAAAACAGGTCGGGCCAGGGATCTGTCAGCCCCGGCCCCGCCACCTCCGAGTCACCCACGGCAACGGCACAGCCACCAACTCCTTCCCTGCCAAGTCTTCCTGCTCAAGGATGTTTTGCCTCCAAAATAAAACCCCCCGGACTGTTTGTGGTGTGAGCTCCTGCCCCGGCAGTTCAGGATCCCAGTGAGGTTTGTCCACCACAGATCCCACTCGTGACACCCAGGAGGCTGCAATGCCCAGGGAAAAAGGTCACGAGGTTATGCCCAGATCCGTGGGAAGTGGAAATTCCCAAGGAATGTGAAGCCAGGCGTGCTCCAGGAGCACCTGCAGGAGCCGAGCACAGCCCGATTTGGGGCGATTTGGGGCAGTTTGGATCCCTGAGCCAGCGGTTTTTTGCATCCCACCCCCGGGAGTGCCGGGGCTGGAGAGGGAACAAAGCTGGACTCCCGTCAAGTCCCTGTTAGTCCCTGTCGGAGGCGCTTGGGAAGGAGCTGGAATYCTTGTCACTTTGGATCAGCTGCTCCACGCGCTGGGCCCGGCTCGAAGTGACAAAAGTTAAGGACATCTGTGAGGGATAAATAATAAATCCCCCCACGCCGGGGCTGCCGCCGCCTCCTCCTCCCCTCCAACAGCACTTTGCACTTAGGCAGCCCCTCCCCAACTTTCACAGCGCTTTAAAATCACCCGGAGAGGCTCCAGGGACCTGATCCCGGGATGCTGAGCGGGGTCACAACGAGGGTGTTGGGACGTGGCAGGACACGGGGACGTGACAGGACACCAGAGCACCCTGGTGCAGCCCATCCACCATTAACCCCAGCCTCCCCAAGGAAGTTTCGGCTGTTTTGGACACACGCCCCTCCCAAACCATCCAATTCCCGAGGGAGAACCCGCACCCTGGGGCACAGCAGGAATGTTTGAATCCCAGACAAACCACCCCCACCCCTCCACTCCACTGGAGCTGCTCCCTCCRGCAGCTGAGAGCTCGGAGCAGGGGCTGGATGTGGAGAAACGTGGCTGTTCCTGGGTGACAGATGAATTATTGAGCGCCCCGGTGCTCCATTATGCATTCCAGCATCCTCCGCATCCCGCTCCGGCAGCCCAGGGGCTGGGAAGGAGGGAGTCGGGGGGGGGGTGGGGGGGGGGGGTCAGGCTCTGCTCCCAGGGAATGAGGGATGGGATGAGAGGGAATGGACTCAAGCTGTGCCCAGGGAGGGTCAGGGTGGACATCACGGGGGGATTTATTCACTGAAAGGACAATCAGGCAGGGAATGGCGGAGTTGCCATCTCTGGAATGGTCAAAAAATGTGTGGATGTGGCACGTGGGGACACGGGTTAAGGGCTGGGCTTGATGATCCTGGAGGGCTTTTCCAGCCTAAATGATTCCAGGATTCCATTCCAGAGAGGGACAAATGCTGCTGGGGGGCTACCCTGGGTGACAGATCACAGCCCGGGGAACACTCCAGGGACCCTTCCAGGCTCCTCTGCCTTGAAAAAGGGGGATTTTGGGACTCTGCAGAAGGATTTTTGCTGGGGAAACCTCCTGGTTTGGGGATTAGGAGGTGACGGGGGCTGCAGGGGCGAGGGTGACGCCACACCCTGCAGATCCCAGCAGAAAGCAAACACGGAGGAGAGGCGGGTGGTGAAATCCTGATCCAATATCTAGGACCAACACCCAGCAAAACCCTGTCAGCCCAGTGCCACCAGCAACCCAGTGCCACCACCCCAAAACCCTGTCAGCCCAGTGCCACTGCAGCCCAGTGCCACCACCTCAAAACCCTGTCAGCCCAGTGCCACTGCAGCCCAGTGCCACCACCTCAAAACACCATTAACCCAGTGCCACCACGGCCCAGTGCCACCACCCCAAAACCCCACCAGCCCAGCTCCAGCAGGACACTGACCACCGAAACATTCCCAGGGGCTGTGCCAAGGCCCGTCCCAACCCTGCCACAGCCCCTCGAAGCCCTGTGCCACCCCCTCCCCGTGCCACCTTCCYGTGCCATCCCCAGCCCCTCGTTAGCCCCGTTTGCTCATTAATGACCCATCTCCCGGTCAGGAGCTTTTCCCACCCCGTGACACCACTTCTCCTTCCTCCCACGCTTCCCCCGGGCTCATGTGACAATTCCTCCTGTCCCCTCCCCTGTCCCCTCTCTCGGGAAGTGCAGCCCAGGGCGGGGAACACCCACAGTGGGACCCCCCCCCAAAACCCCTGCAGCCCCCTGAGCCATCCCAGGGGYGAAGGACACGGGGTCACTGCGGGATATTCCAGAGGGTGGGATATCCAGGTGAGAGAGCACCTGGAGAACCAGAGGGATGGAGACCCCGACTGCTCCACTGGGCACCGAGAGGTGTCTGAGCTTCCCTTTAAAACAACAAAAAAAGGTCAATGTTAAACCAGACACCGAGCCTCCGTCCAAAAAACAGCTGGGAAGGATCCAACGGCTTCGGCAAAGAGCTGGAGAGGCCTCGGTTCAGTGCAAAGTGGGGGCACCGAGACCCCCGGGAGGCTGTTCCCCCCCRGCACTGCAGGGAGAGACGAGGAAACTCGGGAGAGCCTCGGGAAAAGCGGCTTTATCCCGGCTCCTGCAGCACCCCAAATTTCCCCTCACTTCCAGAAAGTCTGGGCTGAAATTTAGGGCTTTCCTCCCTACGTCCCAAAGGCAGCAGCAAGCACAGCCCAGCCCAGCCCAGCCCAGCCCAGCATTTGGGGGTTTCGGTGCTCGGAGCCCCCGCGGGACCCCCGTGCTGTGACCCCTCCCCGGTCCCGCGGGGCCGCTCTGGGGGTCGGGGTGTGGGTCTGGATTTGGGTCGGGATGTGGGTCGGGATGCGGGGAGGGATGTGGGGCGGGATTTGGGTCGGGATGTGGGGTGGGATTTGGGTCGGGATGTGGAACCCTCGGGGCACAGCCAGGGAGGGGCTTCACGCCGCCCCCTCCCCCCAGCAAAAGCGTCCCCGGGGTGGTCCCGGCGTTGCCCTTCCCTCGAGGACGGGATGAAGCCCAGCGGCTTTTCCAAGGCCCCGGAGCAGCGGGAAGAGCCCGGGATCCCAGCTCAGACCCACCCCTCGCTCGGAGCCCCCACCCCGCATCCCCCTGACCCCCGGCTCAGAGGGACCCCCGCGGGTACCGCAGAGCTCGAGTTTGCCACGGGATTGAGGGAAGGGCAGTGCCGGGACCCCCGGGAGCCTCTCGGGCCCCCCGAGCCCCTCTGCCCTCCAAGGAGCCCCCCCCGGCCCCGGACTCCCGTTCCCCGCAGGTTACCGGGGGTGACACCGGTGAAAGGCGCCCGGACCGGAGCGATTCTCGCCCCTCGGCCGCGCTCGGGGCTCCCCGCGCCGGGGTCTCGCTGCCGGGACAGCCGGGATCCGCCCGAAGGGCTCCGGGAGCGGCGCTGAAGCGCGGCCAGAGCGCATAACGGGACCGCCCCTGCCCTGCGGACGGGGCCCGAACGGGACCCGCGGGGCTGCCYGAGGCCTCCCGGAGCCGGTAACCGGGTCCTGAACCGGGACTGAGCCCAGAACCCCCAGTGACAGCCCCGCCCCGTCCCGTCCCGCTCCCACCGGCGGCTGCGCGCCCGGGCCCGGGAGCGGCACCGAGGCCCCACCGAGGCTGAGCCACGGGGGCCCGCGCACAGCGCGGCACCGCCCGCCCCAGAGCCGGGAATGGACGCGAGCCCCCGAGGTGCCCCCGGAGCCCGAGAGTCCCCGCCGGTACCTCCCGGTGCCGGTGCCGGGTCCGGGTCCCGCCGGGCGCCGCTTCCGGCGCCGCCGCCACCTCTGACCCCGGAAGGGAAACTCCAGAGCGAGGCTGCGCCGGCACCGACCATCGCCGGCCGCGGGGGGGGAGGGGGGAGCGGGGCACAGACCATTCACCGCGGGAGGGGGGGTCAGTGGGGCTGGGAACGATTACTTCCCACGGGAGGGGGAATCACTATGGCTGGGAGAGACCATTTCTCATGCGGGGGATCAATAGAGATCGATGACCACTCCTCGCGGGAGGTGGAATCAGTAGGGCTGGGAGGGACCATTCCAAAGGGGGGAATCAGTGGGGTGAGGGCAAGACCATTCCCCGTGTGGAGAGGGGGTGTCTGTGGGGCGAGCAAGGGAGACCCTTGAGGGGTGTCAGTGGGTCTGGGAGAGACCATTCTCCGGTGGGGGGCAGCCGTGGGGTTGGGAGAGACCATTCCCCGGTATGGGGGGTGTCCATGGGGTTGGGAGACACCATTCCCCGGTGTGGGGGTGCCCATAGGGTTGGGAGACACCATTCCCCACATGGGGGGAATCAGTGGGGCGAAGGACAGACCATTCCCCGTGGGAGAGGGGGGTTGTTCATGGGGCGCCCCATGGCCCTGTCCCACATCTGCTCTGGCCCCCAGGTCCCCCTCCCCATCCCCTGCCCCACACCCCCGGTCTGTCACCCCCCCAACAGGGGTCAGCCCCCCCCGGAAGAGGATCAGAGCCCCCAGCCCCCCATGGCCGCAGCCCCCCCAAACACGCTCCAGCCTCTGTACAGCCGTTTATTGCGGGCGGGGGTCTCTGCTCGGTGGGGGCCGGGGGGGCAGCAGCCAGAGGGGGCCCAGACCCCACCAGCGCCCGGGGGTCCCATCCCCGGCTCCTGCGCCGGCAGCCGGGGGGGCACAAGGCCCGTGGGGAGGGGGCGGCCGTGGCCGGGGGTCCCGACGCGTCCCGGCGCGGCCCAGCATGGCGCGGCACACGGCACATGGCGCACGGCACGTGGCGCACGGCAGACGAAGCGCAGGCAGCGGGCGGGGGGCAGCCGGGGGGCACAGGCGAAGCTGCGGGGGCCGGGGGGGCCGGGGGGCCGGTGCCCGGTGCCCGGTGCCAGCTAACTGGTGCCCAGCGGGTAGGTGGGCGAGTGGCGCTCGGTGCCGATGGGGCGCGAGGGCACCTCGGCGAAGCCAACGTGTCGCCGCTCTGGGGACAGAAATGGGGCGTCAGCACCGGGCACGGTGGCACCGGGGACAGCAGGGACGGGGGGTGGGGGGTAATGCCCCACGTACCCCCGGTGCCACCGTCCTGCTCCTGCCCCGGGTCCTCCTCGTCATCCTCCGCTCCCTCGGGGTCCTCGGGGATCTCCGACACCGTCAGCGACTTCAGGTCCTCCTCGCGCTCGTCGATGCCGCCGGCAAACGACACCTTCTGCCCGCCTGGAGGAGCCAGCACGGTGACCCCGGGGATCCCCAGTGTGAGGTGACCCCGCTGAGGCGCGGGGGGGACGGGACCCCGAGTCCCGGTGCCTGCCCGGCATCCCCAGGAGAGGGGATGCAGCGGGCGAGTGAGCAGCCACATCCCCTCGTTGTCCCTGTGTCCCCACCATCCTCATCCCTCTGCCATCCCCATTCCTCCGGCCACCCCTGTCCCTCCGCCATCGCCATCCCGCCACCATGCCCATGCTCCTGCCACCTCTCTGCCATCCCTGTTCCTCCCACTGTCCCCATGTTCCCGCCGTCCCCATCCTTCCTCCATCCCTGTCCCCCCGTCACCCCCATCTCCATCCCTCCGCCACCCCCGTCCCCATCCCGTTACCTTTCCGCTTGTGCGCCTTGAGCCCGGCGGGGAAGTAGCTGCGCTCGGCTCTGCCCTGGCTCCCCGGGGCTGCCCGGGCGGGGGTCGATGAGGCCGGGGCACCGCGAGGCACGCGCGGCACCGGGGCACCGCCGGGGCCGTGCGGTGCCGCGTCACGCAGCGGCCGGGGGTCCGGCTGGCGTCACCCGRCCCCGCGGGGGACGGGGACACGGCCCGGCAGGGGGACGTGGTGGCCTCGCCGGCGGGCGAGTGGGCAGCAGGGACAGGAAGCACCGGCAGCAGGGACAGGCAGCAGCGGGAGCAGCCAGTCCCTGTCCCAGCCCCGGCACACGCCCTGTCCCCGAGCGCTACAGGGGATGATGACCCCCGTCCCCATCTCCCCGTGTTCCCCAGGCTCCAGCAGTCCTATCCCCACGTTCTCTGGGTTCCAGAAGCCCTGTCCCTTTGTCCCCACATCCCCTGGGCTCCGTCATCCTTGTCTCTGTGTCCCCGTGTCCCCTCGTCCCCTGGGCTCTGGCAGTCCCCTGTCCCCATCCCCCAGACTCCAGCAGCCCCATCGCCACATCCCCACATCCCTCGGGCTCCAGAATCCCCCTCCCCATATCCCCGTGCCCCCCAGGCTCCAGCATCCATGTCCCCCCATCCCCTGGGCTCCGGCAGCCCCATGCCCACGTCCCCCCGTCCCCCTCACCAGACTCGAGGGCACTGTCGGGGTCGCAGCCGTCATCGGGCTCCCCGTCGGAGCTGTCACCCCCGCCCATGCCACTCTCCAGGTGGGACTGCACGATGCGCTGCACCGCTGGGGAGACGCCAGTGTCACCGGGCACTGGGAGCACTGGGAGCACTGGGAGCACCGGGGTGTCCCCCCAGCCCCCCCGGCTGCCCCCGAGCCGCCGTTCCCCCCGCGGGCGGTACCTTTGAGCGAGGGCGGGGTGTAGGCACACGGGTTGGTCCTCTTTGGTTTGAGCAGGCAGCCCTCGCCCGACGAGCGCTGCGGGGGGAGCGGCGTCGGGATGGGGGGGGCCTGGTGTCCCCCCGGGAGAGCCAGGAACCCCCCGGCCAGGTGGGGAGGGGCTGCGATGGGGGTCTCAGGATGGGGATCCAAGGCTGACACCCACCCCCTCCCCAGCAATGAGGATCCTGCTAAGAGGATGTGGCACYGGGGATGTGGTGTTGGGGACACCGTGATGGGACCCTGCCATGGAGGACCATGCCGTGGCGTTGGGGACCCCATAATGGAGACCCTGAGGTGGAGACCTTGCATTGGGGATGGGGTACTGGGGGCACCGTCCTGAGGACCCCTCCATGGGGATCCTGTGTTGGGGACCCCCATTATAGGGACACTGCCATGAGGACGTGGCATTGGGGTCCCCACGATGGGGACACTGCCATGGGGACGTGGTGTTGGAGTACCCCTGAAGGGGACACTGTTATGGAGACCTTGTGTTTGGGACCCCTCCATGAGGACCCCACCATGGGGATGTGGCACTGGGGACACAGCACTGGGGACACTGGGGGGAGTGACCCCACTACGGTCACGCGCTGGTTTGCACCGCGGCCAAACTCAACAGCCTGGCTCGGCTCCATGTCCCCGTCCCGTGTCCCCGTCCCCGGCCCTGGCGCCGTGTGCCCGTGCCGGGAAGGAGCCGATAAGCTCCAGGCGCGGGGACTGGGCCCCGATAACCCCCCCGGGGGACACGGGATGGGGGAGCGGGGCTGTGTCGGGGGTCCCACTCACCTGGTAGGGCAGGTTCTCGTCCTCTGCGTCAGCGGCGCCGGGGAGAGAGGGGTGAGTGGGACATCGGCACCCAGCAGAGCCGGGCAGGGCCCTGCCCACCCTCGGACCCCCCTCCAGAGGTTACCCTGCCCTCCGGGGACCTGCGTCCCCTCCCTGCCACCCCCCTTCCTTATGTGACACCTCGTCCTCTCCCCGCCACCGTGTCCCATCCCAGACATCCCATTCCACAGGTGACACTACATCCCACCCCCCCACCACGTCCCCTCCCTGCCCCCATGTCCCATCCCAGGCATGCCACACCATGCATGACAGACACCGTGTCCCATCCCTGCCACCACCTCCCGTCCCTGGACCAGACGTCCCCTGCCCCGTGTCGCACCCCTGCCCCGCTCACCTGGGGAGGAGTGTTCGGAGAGCTGGAAGAGCATGGCCGGCGTGGGCCTCCGCCGGCGGATCTGGGGCACAGCGGGGTGTCACCGGCTGGGGACGCCCCGGGTCCCCTGTCCCCTGCCCTGCGCCCCAGGGACACGTGTCTGCACGTGTGTGAGCGTGTGTGCGCCTGTGGGTGCAGGGCCGCGAGCCCACCCGGCGCGGGCTCCCCGGGCTGTCCCCAGTCCGTCCCAGCCCCACGAGAGCCCCAGACCGGCTCCTCCGGGGCGGCTCTGGGTCCGGCGTGTGCTGGGGACGTCCCCTTGGATCAGGGACAACCGGTGGGGGTGGCTGCACCGACCCCCAGCGTGTCCTGTCCCCTTCATCCCATCCCTGTCCTCATCCTGTCCCTCTGTCTCATCCCTTCCCTTCTCTCCTGTGCCATCCCTGTCCTGTCCCTGTCCCTGCCCTGTCCCCCTGGCACAACTCTCTCTGCGCGGGGACCTTGGAGCTCTCTCGTCCTGTCCCCGTCTCTCCCCCACCCCGTCCCTTTCTGTGTCCCCCACGCAGTCCCGTCCGGTCTGTCCCTCCCGTCCTATGCCCTGCCCACTCGGATCCCCCTTGTCCTACTCTGCCGGTCCCATCCTCTCCCTCCTGTCCCCTCTGTCCCCTCCGATCTCCCCCCGGATCCATCCCCTCCCTCCCTCTGTCCCCTCCCACCTCCCCGTTGTCCCATCCCATCTGTCCCGATGCATCCCCCCCGTCCCCTCTGTCCCTTCCATCCCCTGCCTTGTCCCATCTATCCCCTCCGATCCCCCTCGCCCTTCTCTCCCGGTCCCATCCCGATCCTCCTGTCCCCTCCGATCCCTCTTGTCCCATCCCATGCCTTGTCCCTCCCCTCTGTCCCCTCCGATCCCCCTTGTCCTGCTCTCCCGGTCCCATCCCGTCCCTACTGTCCCCTCCAATCCCCTTTATCCCATCCCCTCCCTCCTGTCCCACTCCGTCCCCATCCCGTCCCCACCGTCCCCGTCCCTCCTCGCCTCCCTCCAGCACCCTGGGGCTCTCCCGTGTCCCCGCTCCCGTCCCACGCGGTCATTCCGGGGGTCCCTCCTCGCCCCGAGGTCACCGGCAGCGCTTTGCCCTGGGAGCGAGGAGGGACCCCCGGGGTGGCCCCGCTCCCCGCTCTCCCCCCTCACCATCTCGACGGCGCGGGGGTCCAGGTTGCTGGGGGGGGCCGGCACGGAGAACTGGATCTTCTTGCGCTCCTTGGGGTCCATGGCCTTGGCCGGGAGTCACCGGAGCCGGGGGGTCTCTGCCACCGGTACCGAGCGGAGTTCGCTGGCACCCGGGGCTCGGTACGGCGAGGAATGAGAGTGGCGGGAGGTGGGGAAGGCAGAGCCGGTGAGGAGGAGGAGGAGGAGGAGGAAAGAGAGGGAGGGAGGACACGTCTTCCTACCAGGCGCTGAATTATTCATCCCCCCCTCCCCGGGCAGGGGGGCTGAGGCCGCGGTAATGAGTCCTTGGGGAGCCCCCCAGGGGGTTCAGCCAACCTGTGGGGGGTCCTTAACCCCTTCCCTGCCGTGGGGGACCCCGGCTGCGGTGGCCGGTTGGGATGGGACAGGGACGGGTGGCTCCATGTGTGTCCCTGTCCCTTGTGCCTGAGTGTCCCCAGAGGCGGGGGGGGGGGGGGGGGGGGGGGGCAGGGGACAGGGGGACAGCCGCTCCCACCCCTGTGTGGGCAGCGGCAAAATTCCCACCCCCTCCGGCTACTCTGTGCCACGAGGGACAGGGACACCACTCTGGGGATATGCACAGGGGACATCCGTGGGGACACAGGCGTCCCAAAACATCCCATCGCCTGTGTGCCGGGGGTCCCCCCCACCCCCAGCTGCAGCCGCCGGGACGCCGGGGGTGGGGGGCTGTGTTTTCACCCAGGGCTGTGCCCACCTGCCCTGGCTCTTCCCCAGCTTTTGGAGATTTTCCCCTATAGAAAATCCTACGGGGCGCAAAATTTTCCCCCTGGGGAAGCGGGGGCTCATCCCCCAGGGCAACGCTCGGCACCAGAGCTGCACATTCCAGGCAGGGACCGGGAGACATCGAGGGCACCTCTCCAGACCCCACCGAGGGGGCACAACCGGGGGGTCCCCATGGAGGGGGACAGCGGAGTCGCCAGCAGCCGGAGGGGTGGCTCGTCCCCTCCTGGGATGTCCCGGGGCGGTGTCGATGGAAGCCGCCTCTGGGCAGGAACGAGGAAGGGGGAGCTGGGAACTGGCTCCGTCCCCCGGATCTCCCGGTGCTCCAACGGCTGCGGGTGGCCGTGGGCCAGCAGCCACCGCTCCAGCAAAATATTTACCCGAGTGGCACCGAGCCATGGACCAGCCTCCCGCCCGCCCGGCACCACGCGGCAAAGCTCGGCAAAACACGGCRCAGCCCGGCTCTGGGTGACAAATTCTGGCTCTGGGTGACAAATCTCGGCTCTGGGTGGCACAGCCCAGCTCTAGGTGACAAAGTCCATCTCTGGGTGACAAATCTTGGCTCTGCGTGACAAATCTTGGCTCTGTGTGACAAAGCCGGGCTCCGAGTGACAAAACCTGGCTCTGGGTGACAAACTTGTCCCTGCGGCACAGCACAGCGACCACCCGGCTGGGGACACATCAGGGACAGGCACCAGCAGAGCCCAGTGTCCTCATGAAGGCCAAAATCTGGCGACAAGGTGAGGGGCCCTCGGTCACCGTGCGCCCGGGCTGGCCCCGTACCGGGTGTCCCCGTGCCAGGCTCTGAGCACCGTCCCCATCCCGGGACCGGAGTCGTTATGGCAACAGGTTCCCGGGCTCCATCCCGCTGCTGTTCCCGCTTCTCCCACCCACGAAGACGCCGTGTGAGGGGGTGGCCGGGCCCCCTCCCCTCCCTGCGCTGCGGCAGCGCCGGCACCCGCAGCCCCCCGGGATCGGCACGCGCCGCCCGCGCCCGCGCCCACGCACCGTCACCCGCGGGTGGCACCTGCAGCGTGGCACGGGGGGGCCGCACCGGGCCCGGAACACGGGGGCACCTTCCAGGCACACGTGTGGCACACATGGCCCCGGCTCGTCGCCGGGACAGCACCGTGGGCACCCCGTGCCGTGCCCGTCCCCGTGCCGTGCCCGTCCCCGTGCCCGTGCCGCGGTGCCGCGGGGGCTGCAGCTCCGCGCAGCAGCGAATCCTCCCGCAGAGAGAGTAAAAATAGCAGCAGGTTGAGGGAAGAAGCGCTCGCCCCCCGCCAGCGGGCACCGGCGAGGAGCCGGAGCCTGCGCCCGCCGCGGAGCCGTGGGGACGGACGTGGCGCGGTGTCACGGGGGCAGAGGGGTGCGAGGATGGAGCGTCGTGGGGACAAGACGGGGACAGAGCTGGGGACGGAGCGTCGTGGTGATGGGGCACGCCAGGGACGGAGCATCGTGGGGACAGGGTGCCACGGGGACAGGGTGCCACGGGGATGGGGCACCACGGGGACAGGGTGTGCTGGGGATGGAGCGTCGTCCCCAGCAGGGTCCCATGGGGACGAAGTGTCCCAGAGTTGGAGCATCGTGGGGACAGGGTGTGCTGGAGACAGAGTGTTGTGGTGATGGGGCACGTCAGGGACGAAGGATTGTGGGGACAGGGTGCCACGGGGACAGGACGTTACTGGGACAGGACATCGTAGGGACAGGGCCCTGTGGGGACAGCGCAACGTGGGGACAAACACACCGGGACGATYGCCCGGCCCAAGGGTGAGTGTCGGGGGGGCGGGGCCTGTGCAGTGAGGGGGCGTGGCCACATGGTGGGCAGGGGTCGGGGCGGGGGTGCCGAGACCCCCCCCTCAGTGCCCCTCACCCCGGTATCCCCCTCCAGGTCCTCCACCGGGCCCTGCGGGGGTGTCTCTCACCCCGCTCCCGTGTGTCCCCTTCCGGGTCCCCCTGGGCCGAGCCCCCCGAGACCCCCCCGCACCCCAAGACCCCCCGTGGGTGCAGGCCCCCCTCCCCAGGAGCTGCAGCGGGGGCGGCGGGTGGGGGCCGGTGCTCCCCCGGGCGCAGAGGAGATGCCGGGAGTGGGAACACGCGTGGGAGCAGAGCACGCGTGGGAGCCCAAGGGGGCGGTGGGAGGGGGGGGCGCAGGGAGGGGGGGGCGCAGGGGGCTTAACCCTTTCGCTGCTGGGAACCCCCCCAGCGACAACCCCGGGGGGCGGCAGAGGGGAAGGGGGACATGGGAGGGAGTCCCCCTAAATGGGGCTTCATGGGGGGCTGGGGAAGGAGCACCCCACTGTCCCACTCAGGGGCACTGGGCAGCACCTGGGGGGTGCGATGGGGAAACTGAGGCACTGACCAGCGCTGGCAGGACTGGGGGGCTGCACCCCTATAACCCACCGCGACTGGGGGGCTCCAACGGCCTGTTCTCAGCACGATGTGGGGGCGTCTGCAACCCCCTATCCCTGGAAAAATGCGGGGGCTCCAACGSTGGCACGAGGAGGGGCTGCGTCCCCGTATTCCCGGCAGGACGGGGCSTTGTGTCCCCACACCTGGCAGGACAGGGGTGGCCGTGTCCCCAGCACGACGAGGAACCCTGAACCCCCAGCAGGGTGGGCAGGGGGCTGCGACCTCCCGGCCCCCTCGGGCTGTGCCTGGTCCTGGTGCCATSGGTGCCCTCACCAGCCCCGTGTGCCCGTCGGCGCCGCGACACGCGGTGGCAGATGTCACTCCCGACGCTGGCATGGCCAGGCTGGCACGGCCACCCGGGGCTGGCACGGCCGCGTGGGCCGGGCAGCGGCTCAAGGGCTTTGGCACGGGGTGGCCGGAGCGGAGCCGCGGCTGGAAGCGTCCCGGTTGGCAGCCACCGGCCACCGGCCACTGGCCCACGCCAAGCCTCGCACCCACACCACGGGGTGGGATTGGGGGCTGGGGGCACTGGGGGGTCCTGGGGCAGCACCCCCGGGGTGGGCACCCACCTAAGCGGGGGCTGCGCTGGTTCGGGGGGGTTCGTGCACCCAGAGCCCGGTGCCAGGGTGTGCCTGGCCCAGGAGGGGCTGAACGGGCGAAACCTTGGAGGGGGGAATTTTGTGGGGGGATATGGGGAGGATAAAGGAGGAATGCGGGGGGTCCGGAGGGTTCCAGGACGGAAGGGGTGCAGTGGGGAGACTCGGAGAGGCAGCCCTGGGGGACATCACGTGCCTCAGTTTACCCACCTGTAGCACGTGCCCTGCACAGCCTGAAGCCCCGCCCTCCCCCTTCCCTGCGGAGGTGAGACCCCAAGGGACCCCAAAACTCATCCTGGGGCTCCCACGGAGCCCTGCCAGGGTGGGCTGGATGCGGGCTCCCAGCCCCGCTCCCCCCAGCCCATCGCTGACCCCCCCGGGGGGGTCCCGGCCGCCAGCACAGACCAGTTTGCTGCCTCCATTCCCAGAAGAAAGAATAAAGTTAAAACATCTGTTAATTTATAAACCAATTTAACCATGACTGGTTAATAAATAGCTTCCAGCTGGCACCCCCACCCCGCGCCGGGCGAGGGGGGCCGAGGGGGCACAGCCGGGCTCGCCGCTCTCCCGCAGCCCCCCGGGGTCATTGTCACTTGTCCCCGTGGGGGTGTGGGGGTGTCCCCGGGGACTCGACGGGGAGAGCTCGGTGCCCGCGGGGAGGGGGCACGGCCACGGCGCCTGGCACAGGGGGATCCCAGAGGGACGTAGGGGACAGTGCGGTGCCCACGGGGGGGCTCTGGTCATGGAGGGGGGTCGGGGATGTGGGGACACGGTGAAGGGGGGTTACCCTGCTGCGAGGGGAGTGTTTGGGTGGGGGAGGAGGGAACAAGGAAGGAGGAGTCTGAGGGTGTGTGGATGTGTGTGTGAGGCAGGGATGGGCACGTGTGTGTTCATGTGTGTGCCAGGGCTGTGCCATCCCTGTGTGTCCACATTTCCATGTGTGTGTGCCAGGGCTGCGCCAGGGCTGTGCCATCCATGTGTGTCCACGTTTCCATGTGTGTGTGCCAGGGCTGTGCCAGGGCTGTGCCATCCATGTGTGTCCACGTTTCCATGTGCGTGTTCATGCGTGTGCCAGGGCTGTGCCATCCATGTGTGTCCATGTTTCCATGTGCGTGTTCATGCGTGTGCCAGGGCTGTGCCATCCATGTGTGTCCACATTTCCATGTGTGTGTGCCAGGGCTGTGCCATCCATGTGTGTCCA
>RAHM01000477.1:194680-208981 GCA_003713295.1 Parotia lawesii | reverse complement strand
TGTGTGTGTGCCAGGGCTGTGCCATCCATGTGTGTCCACATTTCCATGTGTGTGTGCCAGGGCTGTGCCATCCGTACATGAGCAGTCCCCACTCATCCCCCCACCCCGCTGGGGCCGTGCGAGGACACCCCGTCTCTCCCGCTGTCCCCACGGATCCGTGGGTGGGTGACGCGTCCCTGGGCCTGTGGATCACCACCCTTGCTGCACACGGATCCACGATGGAAAAGGGCCTGGCCCCGGCGCTGGGGGGTCCCCACTCCTGCCCCACACCCCCTCTCCRGGGGCCGTGGGTGGAGGTGCAAGGGCGTGAGCCCCTTGCCGGCCGCGGCGCCCCGACACGTGTMGCAATAGTAATGTAATTTGTCCGTTAACAATGGGCAGCTTGAGGTTTATATTTAATTACACCGATCGCACCAACCTGAACTCACCCTTATTCATCAATAATGCATGGGTTTGTGTTTATCGCTGCTTAATTAATCTGTGCTTACGACAATTAAAGGCTCGCAAAATCCCCCAAGGTGGCAGCGGGGAGCGGCTGCGCTGGGCTGGCGCGAGCACGGTGCCGGCGTGGTGGCGGTGCCGGCGTGGTGGCAGTGCCAGCCTGGTTGCGGTGCCAGTGTGGTTACCCTGACAGCGCGGTCACTGTGCTGGCATGGTGGCGGTGCCAGAGTGATCGTGGTGCCAATGTGGTCACTGTGACAGTGTGGTCACTGTGCTGGCGTGTGGTGGTATGCGGTCACTGTGCCACTGTGGTCATAGTCATGGTGCTGGCATGGTCATGGTGCTGGTGTGGTGCTGGTGCCAGTGTGGTCACGGTGCCGGTGTGGTGGCAGTGCTGGCGTGGTCATCATTCTGGCGTGGTCACCGTGCCAACATAGCGGCAGTGACCGGTGAGAGCCAGCCCAGCTGCCAAGCAGGGTGACCCCCCCAGGTACCCCCATCCTTGGCTGCCAGGAGGGGCCTGACACCCCCAGGTGAGAGAAGACCCCCCCATGCTGGGGTGCAGCAGTGGGGACCTCCAGCCCCACCCTCCCTGCCTCAGTTTCCCCACCAGGAAACAACCGAGGCCACCACATCCATCACCCCCCTCCCATTACCCGCCCCCAAACCACCCCCATCCCTCCTCCCCGGTGCTTTTCCCCTTGATTTTGCTTTTCCCTGCCCACTCTGCACGCCCTGACCCCCTCGCCATGGTGGGGCCGGGTGGGCCGGTGCCCCCCACGCCGTGCCAGGCCAGCTCTGTGCCTTTAAGCGCGGCAGCGCGGCTGTCCCGGATCAGCCGGAGCGCCTATTAAATTTTTATGCGAAGTGTAAATGGGCCAGGTCTCCAGCTTCCCGCTCCCTCCGAATGATTTATTACTCGCAAATACCACAGAACTAATTAGTATAGTAATTAATTAATACGAATTTGCATATTTGCATGTGCAATTAGTGCAGTGGAGTGATTACTCTGAAAATGAGAAGTTGGGCCTGTCAGATGGGAGTGTGAACTGGAGTGGAAAAGCCTCGTGAAAATGATCCCGGGCGGCGGCGGCGGCACCGGGCACGAGGCGGCACCGGGCAGGCGGCGGCACCGGCGAGGCCCCGCACGTGGGGTTGGGGGGCTCAGCCCCCGGGACAACCCCGTTCCCCCATCCCATCCCAGCCCCGGTCCCCAAGCCATGGGGACCGCTCCATCCCTCGGCCATCTCCATGGCGACTCGCTGTGCCAGGCTCATCGCCATGGCAACGGGCCGGGCCACGCAGCCTCGCCATGGCGACTGTCGTCATCGCGCTCTGTCGCCATGGAGACCCTCCCCATCTCCCCAAATCCACTCCCTGCCGGGCCCCCCCACCTCGGGGTTGAGGTGGGGGCGCTGCTCCTCGGGGTGGGGGTCCCCGAAGGCACCCAGGAGGTGGGATGGGGGTCCCCAGTGTCCCCAGGGATTGGAGCACCCAGGGATGGGGGGAGCACCCCGGGGTGTCCCACACTGGGGGTCCCCTGTGCTGTGGGACCGGCGGGAGCAGCTGAGCTCTGCGATGGCAGCACTGGGCTGGACCCRCTCCCAAAGGATGTGGCCTGAGACCCCCTAGGATGGGGCTCGGCACCCCCAGCCCCACAGCTCCGAGTCCAGCCCTTGGCCTTTATCCCTGGTGCCACCTCGGTGCCCCCTCACCTGTGCCCACCCATCTGGCTGAGGCCTGATGCACTCAGTGCACTTCTGGGAGGGCCACCAGCCGCCTGTCCCTGGTTTTGGGGGGCAGGCGAGCAAGATGGGGGGCGATGGAGGGGGACATGGCTGTGGGCAGCCCCCACCACCCCCACGTGCAGTTTCAAACCACGACATTGCCCCAGCACCGGGCCCTGGCAGACCCTGAAATGGGCCCAGGCAGCTGCCTGGGGGGCCGGGGCGGGGGGGCCGGGGCTGCTGCCGGCAGCACCCACTCAGCCGCACCTGCACTGGTGGCACTGCCAGTGTGTGCCCCCCGACCCACCAGGGCAGCCATGGAGGGGCTGCCGTGGCCACTCCTGAAGCCTGGTGACGTCACAGCCCAGTTGTGATGTCATCGACTTTTGTGACATCATCAGGGTGGCCGTGTTACCTCACCAGCTGCCAGCTCTGCTGGTGGCGCGATGGCAGCTCCCTCCAGCCCTGGCTTGGGGTCCCCTGTCCCAGCCCCCYAGCTGTCCCCAAAGGACATCCGACCCCAGCAGGGGCGAACACAGCAGGTGACAAAGGAGCATGGGGCAGGGGGGGACAAGTCCCCTGTGTCCCCATGCTGTGATCGTCCATCCCCAGCCCGACACGGAGCCGCGGCTCCAGCAGTTTCCCACTGGGCCATTCCCAGGTGTCGTTTTCCTAATTAACAACGTGTGGCTTAAAAAGCACCTGTCAAATCCCTGGCCTGTGTTCGACTGTGGGGGACAGGCTGCGGGGACAGGCTGAGGGGACATGTGGGGGACACAGGTCGGGGATACGGGCAGGAATTCRGATGCCCTGGGAGAAGGAGCCAGTGGGTGAAGCAGCCACACCACAGCCCCAGGGCTGGCACAGCATCTGCCCATCCTCCTCTGGCAAAGGATGAGGGGGTTCCCTAAACCCCCCCGATCCCAGTTCAGCCAGGCCCCCCTCTCTTCCCTCGGYTTCCCTCCTCCATCAGCTTCCTCCTCCCAGGCTCCCCACCCGTGACCCTGTGTCACCACTGCAGGGACTTTTAGGGACACGGGGACAGGCAGGGCACCACCCACCCCTCCCCATCCCCCAGAGCCCCCCACCCGCAGCTGGGGCCCTGCTCACCCGGTGACTGGAAGATGCCCAGGGATGGGTCCTAYGAGGGAGGAGCTGCTCCAGGGACCCGGCCCGAAGGCAGCGGGGACAAGGATGGGGACAGGGATGGGGACAGGGATGGGCTCAGCTCCTGCTCCCGCCGCTCTCCTCCCCTCAGTGACATTCCCGGCGGTGGCTCCGCCGCACGTTAGCGCATCCATCTCTCCCCAGCCTTCACCTCCCAGAAATATTGCAGTGCAGAGCCGGCTCCATCTGGCAGCGGCCCCCGCCTCCCCCCGCCACCGCTCGCGGGGAGATGCCGGAGCCGGATCCATCGCTYGGGCCCCGCATGGATCGGCCTCGCTGAGGGGCAGCAGGGACCCCACCGGCGATGGGGGCTAGCTGGGATGGCCACACCGGGGCCACACCGGGAAGGGTCAGCGTGGCCTGGCTGAGGCAGCGGCCGCGGTGCCGCACGCTGGCCCCACGCTGGGGATGCGGCAGCGGCTGAGCCCTGGCAAACTCGCCCCACGCGGGGCCCCTGCAGCCGCCACGGGCCCAGCTGGCTCCCAGCCGGGTCCCGGCACCACCCAGCACCCGGCTCCCACCGCCGGCTCTGCCAGTGCCGACGGGCCTCCGTGCCCTCACCGTGTCGCTCCCCATGGCACACGTCCCCTGGCACGCACCTCGGGGATGGAGCCGCAGGCAGGGTCCCCGTCTGCATCCACCGCCTTCCTGCCGGAGGGAGGGAAGGGACACAGAGGATGGATTTTGGAGGAGGAAAGAGCTTCACGCCTCAGCCAAGCTCCCCACTGTGCCTGCCAGGCACCGAGGCCACCAGAGACATAACTGGGGTGGCCAGGGAGCAGAGGTGGCAGTGCTGGGACAGCCCCTCCCTGCACACACCAGCGGGATGGGGAGCAGAGCTCCGGGSTCACCAGGCCCGTCTCCCCAGCCCCCACACCCAAAAAGGCAGCACCCAGCCCTGCCCCTGCTCCTCCCTGCTCCTCCCTGCTCCCACTCTGCTCCCCGAACTGTGCCTGCTCCTGGGTTCACCTCAGCCTCACCTGCCCCTGCTGCACRGGGCAGCCCCAGTTCCCGTGGGATGGATCCTGCCCGTCCAGCCCCTGCTCTGCCAGATCCCTGCTCACCTCTCTGGGTGAAGCCCCCTCCCAAAGTCACCCAGGGACCAGGATGGGGCTGCCCCTGCCCCGCTGTGCCCTGTGCCATCACCGGCCATGGTGGAAGGGACAGCACAGGGACAGCACCGGGATCCCACTCCTGCCCTCTCTGTGGGCCGTGTGTGGGCACAGTCCAGCTCAGGGCCCTTGGCATTGCCTGGCCATGAGGCAGCGGTTTGGGTTTTCATCTCCCTGCTCCCCTTTCATCTCCTCTCCTCGTTTCATGTCTCCACTTTCTTCTCCCTCCAAGCGCTGCGCATGCTGATGAGCCTCACGCCGGCGCCCACCCTCGCGCTCGCCGGCTGCTAATTAGGCTGTAACGGGTACACTGGGCCAGGGGCTTGTGGCTTGTCCCTGTCCCCATCCCTGTCCCCGCACGGGCCAGCTTGGCCACTCACACTGTGGCATCTCCTCRGCCTCAGGCAGACTGAGGGTCCCCACGGGTCCCCCACGGGCTGTAAGTCTGATGCCAGGAACCAGGGCACCGATGGCTTCGCTGCCCTGACACCTGGGGAGTGGCCACCCTCTAAGGGCTGGGTGTCCCCTGGCCTGGGGACCGATGGCAGGGGAGTGGGGCCTCACCCAGAGCTGGCTCTGGTGTGCCACGGGCATCAGGTGAGGGTGGGCTCCYGGTGTGCGGTGATACCTGCAGGTCACCCACCGGCAAAAGGAAGATGGCAGCAACAGAGGGAGCTGGACGGTGCTGCGGCAAAGGGATGTGTTGTGCCAGGAKGATGCCCGGGAGTCGGCGCCCAGCGCGGCACCGGCACTGGCAGGACCACGGTGGGCCCTGCCTCCCTGCGGGCCAGCTCCAGCCCAGGTGCCATCTGCTCGGCCGCAGCCGTGAGTGACAGTCGGAGGGTTCGGCAGCGGGAGTGCCGGGGGGACGCTCACCACCGGCAGAGCCCCTCTGTCACGTGCCAGCCCCGGCACCTGCACCGGGGGAAGGGGTACCGCCGACGGCCCTGGCACAGCCCCGGTGGCCGGGCACGGCCAGCCCTTTGTCTGCGTGTGGGCACAGCCGCAGCCACCACCATCACCGTGTCCACGCCGCGGCCGTGCCACCCTCGCCTACCCTGCGTGGCCAGTGTGCGGCACCCAACCCCTGCCCGCACCCCTCAAGCCAGGCAGGTCCTGACCCCCCGGGTTTGTGGGGACAGAGGAGATCCAGGACACGGCATCAACCTGAATGGATGCAGCCAGGAGCGGGACACTGGGTGATGGGATGTGGCTTCTGGGGCCACCGYGTGCCCGTCTGAGTTCCCTGGCCCTGCTGCTGCCCACCAAAAGGGCAGCAGCGATTTCTGGGTGCACAGACGCTGCGGTGGGGRCAGATTTGGAGGCCGGAGGGGGACAGAGCAGTGAGGAGTTGCCCGACAGACAAAGGCCTCGTTGGCTGCGCCGTGGCACTGCCAGGCCTCGGCCACCGCCAGCGTGGGACCGGCATCCRTGGAGGCTCAGCCCCCGCGTGCATCGGGGAGGGCGTGAGCGTGCAAGGGGGTGTGTGTGTGTGCGTGAGTGTGCACAGAGGGTGCCAAAGGCTGYGTGGGGCTGTGCCGTGGGGTGGAGGGACCTTGGCATGGCTGTGCGGCCACAGGGGTGCCAGCGGGTCCATGCGCCACCCGTGTGGGGACACGCAGCCCCGCAGCCACCAGCCCTGCCCACGCCACACCTGCAGCCCCCCGCCAGCACCGGTGTGGCCAAACTGGGCACTGCCATCACCACCACCATGCCCGGCCGCAGCCCCCAGCCCGCGCCAGGCCCTCGCCACCGCAGCCATCGCCGCTCGGCTGCCGGCTGAGGGTGGGGACGGACCCGGGCGAGCCGCCGCGGCATTTTGCGGTGAGCCGCAGATGCCAGCTCCCAGCGAGGGTCCCCGTGGCATCTCCCCCCTCACCCCAGCGCCCGCCTGTGTCCCCGCCACGCTTGGCCCAGCCGGGATGGTCGGTTTTCCCGCTGGCTCCATTGTTCCTCCCGGCCCCGCCATCGCCTGCATCTCGCCCGGGTCCCATTTTGCGGCGTGTAGGCAGAGCTGGAGATTTGGAAGAGGTTTTTTTTTTTTTTCTTCTTCTTCTCTTTTTTTTTTTTTTTTTTTTTTTTTAGAGTACAGAGTGACAGATGGCGAGTCCTCCTTCCCCAGAGAGACAAATCTCCCTGAATGCAAGCGCATGTCAATCATTAGCTCTCATGTGATAGCTCTCGCGCATGACGTGCCAACCATATGGCACTGGCAGCAGAGCTGGTACCCCCTTTGCTGGGTAGAGATGCCACTCTCGCCTCCTTTTGGATAGAGGACTGCAGGAGGCTGGAGCACCTCAAGGAGCCGCGTCCCGCTCCCAGAAGATGCTGGGAACAATGAAATAAGAATTCCTGCGGTCCGCCCGAAGGTGAGTTATGTAAGAAGTGGAGGGTTGGGAGGGCAGCGGAGGAAACTTGAATGGAGAAAAGGCAACTTCCATGTTGATTTTGTTTCTCCGCCACGTCTCGCCCTTTTTTCCCCCCATCTTTCGTTCTCCCCCGGCCCTCGGTTTTCCCGCTCCCCGCCGGCCCCGCTGATGGGGTTTTCTCCCCCCGCCGGAGCCCCCCCCAAGGGGGATTGTTGGGGTTTCGCCGCCCCCGGTCCCCCCCCCCAGCCTGGGCGCGCCCGGGGCGCCGCGGTCCCGGTGGGACGGAGCGGGCAGCGGCGGCCGAGCGGCATCAACGAAATCAGCGCGGAGCCGCCGCGCCGCCGCCCCGGGGGGGCCCGACCTGGCGGAGCCGCCCCCCCGCTCCCCCGCGGCGCCCTCGGCCCCCGCCCCGGGCGGTGCCCCCCGCCCCGGCCCCGCCGCGCCGCCCGGCCCCGGGGGCGCCCCCGGCAGCGCCGCCGCCCGCGGCCCCCGCGCTCCCCCGGGGGGGCCCCGGCCGCCCCCGCCGCCCCCCGCCGCCCCCCGGTTGGTGCCGCCGCATTTTACGGGCCGCGCTCCGGCGGCCGCGGGGAGCCCCGGGGCGGGGAGGGGGAGCCGGGCGCGGCTGACCGGGCCGGAGCGGGTACGGGGGGTACCTGGGGATGCCGGGGGGGGGGCGACGGCCTCGCCTCGACCCCCCGGCTCCGGGACGGAGGCGGCGGAGCCGCGGCCGGCACCGCTCCGCGCCCGCGGCAGGGAAAAGTTGGAGGCGTCAAAGAGGGACCGGCGACACCGGGCCCGGCCCTCGGGGCACCGTGGGGGGGGGCATCGGGCGGGCCGGGAGCGGCGGGGGCGCGGGGGGGTTGTGCAGAGGAGCGGGAGCGGGAGCGGGGCGCGGGCGGCGGCCGCGGGGACCCCGGCGGTGGGGCTGGGGGGGATCGGGGCGGGGGGGGAATCGCCGCGCCCCGAGAGAGCCCCGGTGGCCCCGGGGTCGGGCAGCCGGGGCAGGGGGCAGCGGCGGGCGGCCCCGCGCCCAATTCGTTTTCGCCGGTCCCGGCGGGTGGGAGCGGGGCGGGGGAGGGGGGGCGGGCGGCGGGGCCGCCGGTAACGCCTGGCTCTTTGCCCCCCGCTGCAGCCACCATGTTGACGCGACTTTTCAGCGAGCCCAGCCTGGTCCCCGAAGTCCCGAAATTCCCCGGTTGGGCCGAGGAGTGCGAGGAGGATGCCCGGAGCGAGAAGGAGGAGCGGGCGGGGAAGGGCTGCGCCCTCCCCGAGGAGCCGCCCGAGGGCTCGCTGGGAGAGAGCAAGGAGGAAGGGGAGCTAGGAGGGGACGAGGAGGAGGAGGAGGAGGAGGAGGAAGGCCTGGAGGAGGCGGAGGGCGAGCGGCCCAAGAAGCGCGGCCCCAAGAAGAGGAAGATGACGAAGGCGCGGCTGGAGCGGTCCAAGCTGCGGCGGCAGAAGGCGAACGCCCGGGAGAGGAACCGGATGCACGACCTGAACGCGGCCCTGGACAACCTGCGCAAGGTGGTTCCCTGCTACTCCAAAACCCAAAAACTCTCCAAAATCGAGACCCTCCGCTTGGCCAAGAACTACATCTGGGCTCTCTCCGAGATCCTGCGCTCGGGCAAGCGGCCCGACCTGGTCTCCTACGTGCAGACTCTGTGCAAGGGGCTGTCCCAGCCCACCACCAACCTGGTGGCCGGCTGCCTCCAGCTCAACTCCCGCAACTTCCTGACGGAGCAGGGGCAGGAGGGGGGTCGGTTCCACGGCCCCAACGCCGCCTCCTTCGCCGTGCACCCCTACCCCTACCCTTGCTCGCGGCTGGCCGCGGCGCCCTGCCCGCCCGCCGCCGGCCCCGGGCCGCACGGGCTGAGGACACACGGCTACTGCGCCTCCGCCTACGAGAGCCTCTACGGCAACACCTCCCCCGACTACAACAGCTCGGAGTACGACGGGGGGCTCAGCCCCCCGCTCTGCATCAACGGCAACTTCTCCCTCAAGCAGGACTCTTCATCCCCCGACCACGAGAAAAGCTACCACTACTCTATGCACTACTCGGCGCTGCCCGGCTCCCGCCCCGCCGCCCATAACCTGGTCTTCGGGTCAGCGGGGATGCGCGGGGGGGTCCACTCCGAGAACATCTTCCCCTACGACATGCACCTCCCGCACGAGCGGGGCCCCATGTACGAGGAGCTCAACGCCTTCTTCCACAACTGACCCCCTCCCCACACCCCTCCCCATCGCCGAGGTGGCGGGGAGCGGGGGCGACCCTCCCCCCCCCCCACACACACACCCCCCACCCGCGGCGGCCCCGCGGACCGGCCCCCGGGGCTCCGCCGTGGGCTTTGGTGCAATATGGGGACCCGGCCCCGGCGGCGGGTCCCCGCGCCCCGTGGGGACAAAGTGCTTTTTCGGGAGGATTTTCCCTTTTCCTTAAATTTTTTATTATTGTCGATTTCGTTATTTTTAAAATGTTCGTTATTTATTGCTATTTCTTTGTTATTTAATATTATTTATTTAGTTATTTTATTATTATCGCTATTATCGGCACTATTATTATAATGACTATTATTATAATAACTATTATTATTATAATAACTATTATTATTATTATTAATTATTATTATTTTCCCGGGGGAGACGCCTCGCACGGGCCGACCCCCCCGTCCAGCCCGCCGGAGCCCCCCCGGTGCCCAGCACGACCCTCTGGGTCGAGCCGCTTCGTTTCATTTTTAATTCGTTTTGATTCAATTTTCTACCTTTATTTTTAATTCTTTTTTTTTCCCCCCCTCCCACCCCCATTTTGGGCCGTTTCTCCCCTCCCCAGCCCTGACCCCGACCCCCCCGCACCCCCCCGGCATTGGACACCCGCTGCCCCGGCCCGTGGGAGCGAGAGGAGCCCGCGCTGCGGCGCGGAGCGAAACTTTCCGAAGCAATAAAGAGGCGCAGGGAGGAACGAACCCCAATTTCTATCTATGCAAGAGGCCCGGCCCGGCGGACGCTCCGAGATGCACTTTGCTTTGGGGGGGCCCCGGCCCCGCTCCCCGCCCCCGGGAGCTCCTCGCAGCGCGTGTGTCAGGACGTTTTTTACCTGTTTTAAAAACTTGAAACGGAGAGAAAAAAAAAAAAAAAAAAAAAAAGGACCAAAAAAAAAAGGAAAAAAATAATGATCATAATGAAAAAAAAAAAATAATGACCATCTCACCCCCCCCCCGCGGAGCCGCCCCGGTTTTCCCGAGCTGGCGGAGCCGGGAAGCGCAGCCCGCAGCTATGCAAGCGGGGCTCCGGGGGGGCTGGCGGGGCTGCGCCCCCCCCGCGGCGCCCGGCCCGGGGGTCTCCGTCCCGGTTTGCCGCATTCCTTCAGCCGGGAGACGCCGGGAAGCCGATAATGCTTTTTTTTTCGGTTGGGTTTTCTTTGTTTTTTGGGATTTTTTTTTTTTGTCGGAACCTGCCCGCACCACCTTCGAGAAACCAGCATTTTTAGAGACCAGGGAGGAGGAGAGGAGGAGGATTTCTGAGAAATGTTTTGAAAACGAAAAAAAAAAAAAAAGGAAAAAAAAAAGAAAAAATAGGGGGGAAAAAAAGGAAAGAAAAAAGTTTTGGAAAAAAAAAAACTAAAACGGGAAAAAACAAAAAAAAAAAAAGGGAAAAAGAAACAAAAACCCACAAACCGTTGTAGCAAAGGGGACCCGCTGCCCGACACCAGAAGTGCTTTCGTGTTTCCGTTCCGTTTCATTTCGATTAATAAATATTTATGGCCAACGATATGCAAGACCCCCCCCGCGCCGGGCGCCGCTCCCGCTCCCCGGTTCCCGGTTCCCGGTCCCCGTCCCCGCCACCCGGACACTGCTCGGCGGCGGCGGAGCGCGGGGGCGCGGGGCCGGGGGGCCCGGCCGTACTGCATGCACCGGCCCCCTCCCCTCCCTCCCGGGGCCGCCCCCCCCCGGCCCCGCCGGACGCTCGTCGCCCGGTCCCGGCCCCGCCAGGACTCGTCGGCCGTGACGAGCCGCCGCCGGTGCGATCGCGGCGAGGCTGTAATTACCGAGCGTCCTTCGACGGYGATTAATAAATATTCAATGTTGACTCCGCCGCCTTCGCCGCTTTCCTTCCGCCCCGGGGGCACCGGGAGCACCGGACCGACCCCCTCCCAACCCCCCGGCGGTGCCACCGCGGCTCCCGCCGCCCGAATGCGCGGCCCGCGGGGCGGCGGCKCTGATATAACGCGGCTCTGCCCCACGGGTGTCCCCCCCGGGACCGGGGAGGCGGTGTCCCCCCCTCACCAATAAAGGCACCGGGATCCGGAGCGGCGGCCCGGCTCGGTCCACCGGCGCTGACACCGCTCCGGTCCCCTGGGAGCGGGAGCTCGGAGCTTGGTGCCCGGGCCTGGCACCGGGCCGCGGTGCCGGTGGCCTCGGGAAGGAAGCGCGGTGGCGGTAGCCAAGGCCGGGTTTCTCGGTGGCGGCCCCGGGAAGCCGGTTGGCTCCCGGCGCGGTGCCCGGGGCTTGTGCCGGTTCCCGGTGCTGCTTCCCGCTGGGGCCTCGGCTCGGTGCCCGGCGCCCGGTGCCGGTGCCAGTGCCGATGCTGATGCCTGCTGGAGCCCCGGGAGCCCCGGCGAGGTGCCGGTGCCAGTGCCGAAGCTTGTGCCGGTTCTCGGCGCCGGCACCCGTTGGAGCCCCGGAAGCTCCCGTGCCGGTTCAGGGAGCCGGTGCCCACGGGAGCCCCCGGAGCCCCGATGCGGTGCGGGTGCCGGTGCCCGGTGCCGGTGCCCGGTGGAGCCCCGGGAGCGCGGCGCGGTGCCCGTGCCCGGCGCGGAGCTGTCCGCTACGGCKGTGCTGAACGGGCGCCCGGGACTCTTAACGGCCGTCGGTTCATTTACCGTCCGCTCCACCGGGGCTCATGGCCACCCGACGGCCGCCGGCACCGGGCAGGGTCGGGCACTGGGCTCCGGGTTTCGCCGGCCACGAGGGTCGCGGGGGCCGGTTCCCCACGGGATCACCGTGCGTCGGGGCCACAGAGGGGCTGCGGGGACCGAGCCACCGGTTTCCTCCCGGGAGAGGAGTCCGATACCCGCTCCCCGCAGCCCCGCGGCTTTTGGGGATAAACCGGGCCGGTTGAGGGTCGGGCTGTGACGCGCCGGGGCTGCAAACTGGGGCCGGATCCAGCGCGGCCCCGACGTGCTGGGTCCGGTCCCAGAGCCACCGGTGGCGAGGAGTCGGGCCCGGGCCGAGGAGCGGATCCGCCACGGCCCCACGAGCCGCTGCAGCGGCCCCCGAGCCCTCGGTCGGGCCCCGGCACTCGCCGCTCTCCGCAAAGCAGCGGATCCTCTTCCGACGGCTCTGGCCCGAACATCCTCCCGGGACTCGTTTCCTCGGGGAAAAAACCCGGGGGGAATCGATGGGGCCGGACGGAGGCTCCGCGGGGCCGAGGCTGTGGATGTGCGGCCCTTCTGCCGTCATCCGCAACCAGCGGCACCGGGGCCGCGGCCCGGAGCAGCGGCGGCGAAGGGCGGATGCCCCTGCGGAGGGAGGAGGGGGACGCGGGGGCCGGGGGCTGCGGGGGGGCCGCCGACATCTGCTCCCGGGGCCGGCTATGCCAGGGGGTGCCGGCCCCGGTGGCGGGGCTGYGGTTTATGTTCAATTGTCGGGATTTTTGTTTCCCCGGTGCCCGCCGGGCCCCGCCGAAGATGCGGGAACCCRCCCGGCTGCTCCGGCGAGGCCCGGCCCCGCAATGCGGCCCCGCACTCGCTGCACGGCCCCGGTGTAAAGCTCCGGAGAACAGCTCCGGTGCAAAKCTCCGGTGGAAGGGTTTGGTGCACGGTCCCCGTGAACGGTTTCGTTTCAAATCTCCGGTGCCCGGCCTCGGTATACGGTTCCGGTGCCCGGTCCTGGTGCCCGGCTCCGAAACACAGCTGCGGTATAAAGCTCCGGTGCCCGGTCCGGATCACAGCTCCGGTGCCTGGTCCGGTGCCCAGCCCTTCCGCCCGGCGGCCCCGGTGCCCGGCGTCTCTCGGGGAGAGAAGTGGGAGGTCGGGAGCCGCCGCCCCGCCGGGCTCTGCGAGTGTTTTGTGCGACCGTGGGATCGAATTCACCTCGGGGGGGTTGGGGGGTCCGGGCAGCTGCCGGGACCCCGCACGGCCGTGCCGGGGGGAGCGGAGCTCGGCCAGCACCGAGGGGACCTCGCGGTGGCGGCTCGCCTGGACACAGCCGCACTATTTCAAAGCAGGATGAGATTGGGGTGGGTGTCTCACCCCCCCTCATCACCCCCGGTGCCCGCGGTGCCCCCGGTGCCTCTGGCCCGGCCCCTCTCCCGGCCCGGCGGAGCGCGGCGGGGGCGCGGGGCGAGCGCCAGCTCCGGGTCGCCGCTGCCACCGGCGAGTGCCAGCCGGGGGGGGGGGAGGAGGAGTCATTGCTTCAGTTTAAATTTCATGGCATCTGTTCATTATTATACAGTGCGGATTTTTATATGGACAGCTAAATTAAAGACAGATTTCTGCCAAAATTGCAGATACCATAAAAAACCGGAGGCTCCCGGCGCCCGGCGCTCGCCGCGCTGCGGAGGCGGCCCCGCTCCGGGTGCCGGGGGCTGCTCGGGGGTCGGGAGGGATGTGGGGGACAGGGAGGGATGTGGGGGGCCAGAAGGGGGGGGTTGGCTCCGGTTTTGTGCCACGGGGAGCCCAGGACGCCGTCCCCCGTGTGGGAACGAGGGGTCCCGGCGGTCCCCGGAGCCGCGGCCGGGGCGGGCCGGGCTGGCAACGGTCCCCGCCGCCCCGGGGGCTGCAGAGCCGCCCCCTCCCCCGCCCGGTCTGCCAGGCTCCATCGCAGAGGAGTTAAAACAAGGACATCTGTGCCTGGAATCGCTGCGAAGCTCCGAACCTGCCAGCGCCTGCTGGCACCGGCCGCCGGCGGAGGCGGCTTCTCCGGAATGCGGCACCGCCGACAGCTCCGCCCGGGGCCCCGGCCCGGCCCCGAGGGCTGCGGGGCCAGAAGGGCCTTGGCCCGGCTGGGCAGTGTCCCCACCTGTGTCTGCCCCCATCGTGTCCCCGCCAGTCGCAGCCCCGTGGGGCTTCCCCCCCCATTTAGCCCCTGCCCCACTGAGCCCTGTCCCCCATCCCCACACTGGGTACGGAGGTGGTGGGTGATGGGAGGCAACGAGGGGGTGAGGAGAGGGCCCTGCACTCCGGTGGGGCACGGGCACACAGGCAGGGCTGGGAGGGGACAGAGCAATGGGGGGCAGGGGGTACCCAAGGGAAGGGCAGGGCTAGGGGCACCTGGGTGGTCGGGGCTCCGTGAGCAGCCCGGGGTCTGCAGCCCCGAGGTTTGTGGGAAGGTGGGAACCTGCACCCCAGCCCCTCCTGGGCTTCAAGGGGAGAAAACGGGCAAAACACAAGCAGGGGCAGAAGGGGAGGTTGGATCCAGCAGACACCAGGCCAGCTCTGGCTGGGAACATTGGAGAGCAGGTGGTGCCCACCTGAGCACCCCACAGCAGCCC
>RAHM01000477.1:176101-194325 GCA_003713295.1 Parotia lawesii | reverse complement strand
TCCCTTCCCTTCCCTTCCCTTCCCTTCCCTTCCCTTCCCTTCCCTTCCCTTCCCTTCCCTTCCCTTCCCTTTCCCCCCCCATCCTGGCCTCCAATCCATCCCCACAGCCCCTCCGGAGCCCTAGGCTGGGGGTCCCACCCTGTCCCGGTGCCCCCGGGCTGGGGTCCCGCTCCCCCTTCTCGGTGGCAGCCGGTGCCTCATTTCATATGGGAAATGTCCATTTTGTTGCTACTTAAAAGCTGATTTACGGCGGCTGCATCCCAGCCCTGCCTTGGCCTGCGTTCATCCCATAATCTGCCCATTTCTCTTGGCAGCTCTGGTTCGCCTGGGCTCGCCGGAGTCTGTGCCGGGCAGCGGGAGCCCCCGGGCCCCTCCCGCGGCCCCCGGGCCCCGGCCACGCTCCCTCGTGCTGCTGCTGGCAGCTGGATGCCATCTGTCTGGAGCGCATCCCGATGCCCCCGAGACGGCAGCGCCGGACGATGCCTCCGGGATGGAGGGACCAACACCCCCAAAACACCTTTGCTGGGGCTGGAGGGCTGGAGGGGACACGGGCAGGGGTTGGGGACAGCACATGGGTGGCTTCACATCACTTGGGACCCCCCTTCCATCCACCTGCGCTGCAGGACGGGGCGATGGGATCCGTCAGGTCCTGGCAGGAGAGATGGGGTGGGCACACCTGGGCACGGTGGCAGCAGCAGGGCCTGAGCTGAGGTCATGCCAGCAGCAGGAGCAGTGTCCCGGCTCTCCCAGCTCTCCCAGCCCTCCTTCACTCTCCTAATTCAATTTTACCCGACTATAAATCTTTTTGTCAAATGTGATTGAAAAACACACCTTTGCAATCATCACATGAACCCGGCATCGGCGTTATCACAGCGATTAAAGCCTTCCCCAAGTTAGCGCCGGGCAGGGCGGCAGGACTGTGCCGTAATCCCGGGAAAGCAAACAAGTTCTGAGCAAAACTAATTACATTTAGAGCAGCTGTGATAATAATCCTAATTCAACCCCATTTGGTGCCTAAAATCCGGCGATCCGGCAGCGAAAGCCGGGGGCRGGGGGGTGCCTGTGGCCCAGCTCTGCCCTCCAGGTCGTCCTTTCACAACAGAGGTGACAAAACTGGGGCTCTCTGGGGGATCCCCCAGTGACCCCTTGGGGCCGGGGTCCACGGGGACATCCCCGCCCTCGGCCACCAAATCCGCGCTCCCCACCACCCTGCCTGACCCCGTCACCCCTCCGGCGCCGCGTGCCGTGGCTCTGCCCCGGTGCCCGTGCGGTGGCACGGTGCCCAAGCCCCCCCTGCTGTCCCCGGGGACAGGGGGATCGGGCGGCCGCAGCTGGCGCACGGAGCCGTAATGGCCACGGCTGGGCTGGCACGGCGGCCCCGCGCCTGCGGGCACGCGGGCAGGAGCAGCTTGTGCACCGTTTGTCCTTGACGAGTCCCCGCGTGGCCGCCCCTGCCTGGCGCTGCCACCCCGGCACAAAGCCCCCCGCCAGCGCCGCCGAGACCCCCGGCTCGTCACACGYGTGGCACCGTCACCAGCGCCGCGAGCCGGGCAGGGCACCCTGGCGCGTGGCTCCGGTTGGAAGCAAAGCCTCTGTTGGCATCTCCGCTGGTGGGCACGGCGTTGGCACCGCCGCCACCACGGTCGCTGCCACCGCCAGCCCAACGGGGTGGCATTTCCACCCTGCCCGTTACCTTGGGGAACGTTCGCCGCAAAACGTACACTGGAGCTTTTTTATTTATATTTTTTTCCCCCCTTTTTTATTAAAGTTGCCAAAAATTTGTGTTAGCTAATGGCTTCTTAATTCCGCCGAAACCGAGGGAAGGAAAATGATGCCATTCATCTTGTATTGGTTTGAAATCACGTCTGACAACTAATCGATCATACTGTGGGACATTAACTCCTTTGGATGGGGGCCCAAGCGCTCTCGCAGCTCCTCGCTCCCGTGCTGGATCCATTTAACTACTTTACTGCTGGTATTTTGGCACGTGGCTCCGCGGGCTGGTTCCTCTCCGGTTGGTGCCGCTGAATTATTTGCCTTTCTCCGGGTACAGCTGGCACGGTGCGCCCGCAGCTTCCCCCGCCCCTCCGCCAGCGCCCTTCACCCGACCTTCGCCCCACCGCCCCCCCAAGGGGTCCGTGCCCCCCCTTTTCCATGGATCCCCCCCATTTTGGGCATCACCGGGGGATTTTTTTCCAGGTGTGAGCACCCAGGGATGCCTGTGGGGTCCTGGGGATACAATGGGGGGGTGGCTTTGTTCCCTGGCCCTGTGGTGACCCCAGGTGACCCGTGCCTCAGTTTCCCCATTGCATCCCCATTTCTCCACGGCGATGTCCCCCAGTGTGGTCATGGGGACAGACAGGTCGGGGGCAGGCTGGTGGCACCTCTCAGCCATGAGCAAACATGGGGTGTCCCCATCCCTGATGTCCCCCCCCACCTCAGTGGGTGCTGGTGACCCACCCCCTGCCACCACGATGCCCCAGCAGCCGGGTGACACCAGAGAGGTTTGTGGGGACAGGGATGGTGGCTCTGGGCTGTGTCCCCCCGTGGGTGGGGACCCCGAGGCACAGCTGAGGTGCTGGGGGCACCCCCACACCCAGGACAAGGGGGATTGGGTCCTGCCCCCCCTCCATCCTGCCGTGGGTGGGGAGGGATGTGGGCATCATGATGGGGAAGGACCTGGAGGGACAACAGGGACCCCAGAGGGACCCAGGGGGACTCAGGGCACCCCAGGGACCCCCGGGCACAGCTCGGGCAGGGGCTTTATATACGCAGGGTGGGCGGGACCAAATCCAGGGAAGGCTGTGATTGGTCAGCAGCACCAGCCCTGGCAGGGGATTGGCTGCCAGCACAAGCCCTGGATGGGGATTGGCTGAGGCCTGCGCCCATCCCAGGTGTCTGGGTGGTCCTTGGTGGCCTCCCAGTGATGGGGGACACGTGRATGTCCTGGGGACCCCCCTCATTGTCCCAGCCCTGTCCCAGGGGACGCAGCCTGACCCCGGGGTCACACCCTCATGTCCCCTTCCAGGCCCTGGGTGCCACCAAGGGGTCACAGAAGAGTCCCTCCCCTCTCTAGGGGGGAACATAGGGACAGAGTTCCCCCAGTGATGGCTCCTGGCCGAGGAAAGCCATCATGTCCGTCCGTCTGTCCAACCCTGCGTGCCGGTCTGTGCAGCCACACACTTCCCAGTCGGCCACCCTTCTGTCTGTCCCCCTCCTGTATGTCACCTGTCCATTCATCCACCCATCCCATGTGTCCATCCATCCATCCATCATCCATCCATCCATCCATCCATCCATCCATCCATCCATCCCTCCCTCCATCCATCCATGATTCATCCATCCATCCATCCATCCATCCATTCATCCACCACCATCCATCCATCCCTCCATCCCTCCATCCATCCATCCATCCATGGATCCATCCCTCCATCCATCCATCCATCCATCCATCCATCCATCCCTCCCTCCATCCATCCATCCGCACTCGTGTGCTCTGTGGGTGACACCTCTGTGTGTGTGTGCACATCCACGTGTGGGGGTGGAGCCAAGCAGGGTGTGGCCCATGTGGGTGGAGCCAAGCAGGGTGTGGCAGGGATGGGAGGAGCCAGCAGGGAGGGGCAGTGGGGTCTCCTTGGGGGCACGACTTGCTCGATGTCCCCATCAACTCCTTCATCTCCTTCATCCCCATCATCCTCATCATCCTCATAGTCCCCTTCATTCCATTACCCCCATCCTTCCCATCATCCCTTTCATCTCTTTCATCCCCATGACTCCACCATCCGCTTCATCCCTCATCATCCCCTTTATCCTCATCCTCCCCATCACCCCCTTCACTCCCATCCTCTCCATCATCCCCATCGCCCCCATCATCCCCTTCATCCTCATCATCCTCATCATCCTCATCATCACCTTCAACCCTATCACCCCATCACAACCTTCATCCCCACCATCACCTTCATCTTCATCATCACCTTCAACCCCATCTTCCCCTTCACAACCTTCATCTCCATCATCCCCATCTTCCCCTTCATCCCCAGCATTACCTTCATCTTCATTGCCTGCATCACACCCATCACCCTCATCATCCTCATCATTCCCTTCATCCCCATCACCCCTTCATGCCATCCTTCCCATCATCCCCCTTATCCTCTTCATCCCCACCATTCCCTTCACCCCATCATTCCCATTTTCCCCATAACCCCCAATATCTTCATTATCCCCTTCGTCCTCATCACCCCATCACTTCCATCATTGCCTTCATCCCCATCCTTGTCAGCATCCCAATTATCCTCTTCACTCCACCACTGTGATCATTCCCTTCATCCCCATCATCTCCTTCACCCCAACACCGCCATTGTCCCCATCATCCCCTTCATCCCTATCCTCCTCCTCACCTCCATCATCCTCTTCATCCCCATCCTCCTCCTCACCTCCATCATCCTCTTCATCCCCATCCTCATCACCTCCATCGTCCCCTTCATCCTCATCCTCCTCCTCACCTCCATCATCCCCTTCATCCTCATCCTCCTCCTCACCTCCATCATCCTCTTCATCCTCATCCTCCTCCTCACCTCAATCATTGCCTTCATCCCCATCCTCCTCCTCACCTCCATCATCCCCTTCATCCTCATCTTCCTCATCACCTCCATCATCCCCTTCATCCTCATCCTCCTCATGTCCATCATCCCCTTCACCCTCATCCTCCTCCCATCACCTCCACCATCCCCTTCATCCTCATCCTCCCCATCACCTCCATCATCCCCTTCATCCTCGTCCTCCCCATCACCTCCATCATCCCCTTCATCCCCATCCTCCCCATCACCCCAATCCTTCCCTCCATCCCCCCATCCCCTTCACCCCCACCACCCCCACCCTCCCCACCGCCCCACCACCCTCCTCACCCTCCCTCCTCCACTCTCCACCGATGAAGACGCAGACCCCGAGCGTATGTCAGGAATCAGTGCCTGTCGCAGGCGCCTAATCTGTTTTTCTAAGCCGCCCACGAGCAGCACGTTTGCCGAATTAGGCCGACAGCTGCTACGGGTCCTTCTCCCCCTCCGCGCCCGCTCCGCGCCGCCTGCCGCAGATGCCGGGGCCGGGAGCGGCGGGTACCGGCACGGCGCCGTGGCCTCGCGCCTCCCGCCGCTGCGCTCCGCGCCGGCACGCGGACCCCGGCACACGAGGCCCGGACCCTCCCCGGGACACACACCCCACCCACCACCCGTCCCCCGGGAGCGCCGCGCGGAGCACACGCGTGTGCATCCACCTCTTTTCCTTGTTTTTTTGGTTTGTTTTTTTTTTTTTCCCTTTTTTTTTTTCCCCTTTTTTTTTTTTTTTGGATAGCAGTAGAATGCAATATGCAAATGAGATGGTTATTACCGCAATGTTCGTCAAGCTGAGCTGAGAAGACATTAATAGCCTGATGAATATGCATGTGAATTTGTTAATTAAGTTAATTATTCTGCTGAAAATGCATTCGTCTTCCAAGGACATTTTCCCAATGATTTTTACATGCTTCAGTCATTAGTCATGCTGTATTTTATCAGGGAAATGAGTTTGCTTAAGTTGCAAAAAAAAAAAAAAAAAGAAAGAAATGGGAAAAGGGGTGAAAGAAAGCAGGAAAACAGTAAAAACGGGAGGAAATAAAAAAGGAGCAAAAAAAAGGGGAAAAAATGGAAAAGAAGGAAAGAGAAGAAAACGAAGCGCAGAGCAGGGCAGGAACTGCAGCTCTGGGGGAAACTTTGGGGAAGAACCAGGGCTGCAGGTGGGTGCAGGTGGGTGCATCCCCCCCACCTCCCCCCTTCTTCCCCTCTGATGACAAACTTTTTTTTTCTTTTCTCTCTTTTTTTTTTTTCCAGTGCCAAATTTCCAACACATTAATTAATTGTTGTAGCCAATTAACTGTAGTTGTGCAAATGAGTTTAGCACTAATTACCATGCAGTGCCTGTAATCACATAAAAAACTTGCTGAGAGGTGGAGGGAGCGGAGGGGGGGGAGCGGGAGCTGTGGCGGGGGGACACGGCGGGGGGACACGGCGGGGTCCCGGCTCCCGGTGGCCCCCGGTGCGGCGGTGCTGGGCTGGGGGCTGTGACGGGGACAGCGGTGTCACCAGGGCCGGCCGGGGACACGGAGGGAGCGGCCGCGGCCGGGGTCACGCGGGGGCAGATGGCACCTCCCGTGCGGTGCCGTTCCGGGCCGTGCCATCCCATGCAGCACGGAGCCGTGCTGAGCCGTTCCCTGCCAGGCTGTGCCGTGCTGTGCCACGCCGTGGCAGCGGGAAGGAGGAGGAAACGTGGCACCGAGTGGATGCCCGCGGTGAGAGCCCGTCCTGCCCCTCAGCGCCCGGCATCTCCCCCGGCTGTGTCCCCTCTGGTGACATCCTGGGACGTGTGGGGACCCTCTCGTCCCCCTGACCGGCGGTTTCAGCAGGGCTGGAGTGGCCAGGCGAGCGCTGAGCCCCCAGGGACCCCCAGCGCTGGGCTGGCACCGCCCGGCCGGGGCAGGGGACGGCCGGGGCCGTGTCCTCTCCAGCAGCCGGGCTGGCAGCCGGCGGGCACCGGGGACGGGCTGGCTCCCTGCCCGGCCGGAGGATTAGCCGTGCCATGGATACGGGCTCCGCAGGGAACGCTGTGCTGCAGGCCTGGGGCTCCGGTGGCACGGCACGGCACGGCACGGCGCGGTGGCATGACACGGTACGGCACGGTGCAGCCTGGCATCACCCGATGCGGCACCGCCCGTCGTGGCGTCGCCTGTCCCATCCCAGCCGCTGCCCCCCGCCCGTGCCCATCCCGGTGGGCTCCCGCAGCCTCCCCCGCCGCCCCCCGCCCGGGAGGCAGAGAGTTAACGCGGGACCCGCCGCGCTATAAATTTTGCATCGTGCGGGGCTGGGGGGAGCTGGGCGGGAGCCAGGGGCGTCTCTAGGTAACAATAAACACCCGGGCAGGAGCAGCTGGTGCCCCGACCGCCTCTGCATCACAATGCCGGAATCACGCTAATCAACCGCCCGCACCGCGCCCGCACCGCGCCCGCACCGCCCGGGCACCGCGAGGGTCCGGCCGGGGCGGGGCCGGGCATGGGCAGGGGCTGGCCATGGTGAGGGCCTGGCTGTGGTGGGGGTCCAGCCATGGTGAGGGTTTGACTGGTGAGGATGTGGCCGTGGGGAGGGTTTGGCCATGGTGAGGGTCCAGCTATGGCAAGGTCTGGTCAGGGTGAGGGTCTGGCCAGGTCGAGGGTCTGGTCAGGGTCAGGGTCTGGCTGTGGTGATGGTCCAGCCATGCTGAGGGTTCTGGTGTGGTGAAGATCTGGCTGTGGTGAAGGACCTGCTGTGGTGAGGGTCTGGCCGTGGTGAGGGTCTGGCCGTGGTGAGGGTCTGGCCATGGTGAGGGTCTGGCCGTGGTGAGGGTGTGACCACAGTGAGGGTCTGGCTGTGGTGAGGATCTGGCCATGGTGAGGGTCTCACACCCCACCACCACTCACCAGGGATCAAGGCCGGTGGCACAGGCCCCGTCTACTCCCAGCAGAGCACCCAGGGATGTCAGACAAGAAGAGTCCAACCCCTCCAGCCACAGCCGCTGTCACCGGTGTCACAGGGCACGGGGCCGGGATCTGGTCACACCACACTTCCCTGGAAAACGCCAAGGCCACCGTGTGCCACCATCCCCCTGACACCACGGTTGTCCCAGCACTGGGGAGCCGGCCCAGGGCCACGGCACAGCCAGGCTGGGACCCGCAGCATCTTCCCATCCCCCCCACACGTGGCCAGTGGYTTCAAGGGCCTGGAGTTTGGCCACCACATTTCCACCTCCCATGTGCCAAGAGCTGGGATCTGTGGGGGCTGTGCCCCCCTGTGATGTGCCCCCCGTTTCTCTGGGCGGGCTGGGGGTGCACAGGGTGACGGGGGCCATGGTGGCCGAGGGGGTGTGGTGGCCGATGGGGTCTGTTGGCCACGGTGGCCAAGGAAGTGTGGTGGCCATGGTGGCCAAGGAAGTGTGGTGGCTGCGGTGGCTGATGGGGTCTGTTGGCCACGGTGGCCAAGAAGGTGTGGTGGCTGCGGTGGCCGAAGGGGTGTGGTGGCCGTGGTGGCCAAGGGGGTGGGGTGGCCGCGGTGGCCGAGGGGGTGTAGCGGCCGCGGTGGCCGAGGGGGTGTGGTGGCCGTGGTGGCCAAGGGGGTGTGGTGGCCGCAGTGGCCGAGGGGGTGTGGTGGCCGCGGTGGCCGCTGTCCCCGCTGGCTGCCGCCTGCATTCCAGCGCAGGAGGCAGCTGTGCCACCCCCCCAGTGCCACTAAATATTAATGCTGCCCTACATTGCGCCGCGGCACCTGCCACGGGCGAGCCCCCCCGGCCCTCGCGGGGGTGGGCAGCTGCCCCGGCACCACCGCCCGGCCCGGCCCCCCCAGGGCTGTGCCAGAAGGTGGGGGGAACACATCAGACCCAGCTGTGTCCCCTCCCCAGAGCCAGGCAGGAGGGACAAAACAACGATGGAGGCACGGAGAGCACCGAGAGCCCTCGTGGTAGGGGGAGCAGAGGGGTTGGGAGCCCCCCAAGTGCTCCTCGTGACCCAGGGATGCCCCCAAGAGCAGATTTGGGGCAGRATTTGCTGGCAAAAGCGGCGGCGAGCGGCTCTGCCTCCGCCACCACCGTCGCCAACCGCGGCTGAGGACGTGCCGCTCGTCACACGAGTGCCAGGCGGCAGCGGGGGGTGGCCCCGGCGCCCGCCTTGAGCCCCAGCCAAAAGTCCAGAGCCGAAAAGTAGGGGGTGATTGATGGCAGCGTTTGGCGCGTAAGGGCACCCGGCGGCCCAATCCTCCCGCGGCCCCAATTCCTCCCCTGCCCCTATTCAGAGATCATGTTGTCTCATGTTGGTCCCAGAGGCGCCATTAATTAAAAATACATCCAATTAAATGGCAGGTGAAAGCGTGCAGGCACGGCCCCCCCGCGCCTTGGCTCAGCTGCGCCCGTGGCAGCGGGGAGGGCGATGTGCTCGCCCCGGGTGCGGTGCCAGGTCCTGTCCCCGATGCCACCRCGGGCACGGCAGGGCCCTGTCCCCATCCGGGTGCCCGCCGCGGTCGCTGGGGTGCTGGGGTGGGGTCACCCCGCCTGTCCCGCTCCCACAGGCCGGGCACGGCAGGTGGGACCTGGTGGCAGCGGGCACGGCGGCCGCGAGGGAAATGTCCCCAAAATCGAGGCGTGCTCAGCGCTGGCGCGGCGGGATGGCACGGGAGCGCTGGCACTGCCGCCGCCTCGGCAGTGGGGACTGGGGCACGGGGCGGGCGATGCCAGCCCGGCTGCAGCGTGCCTGGGAGGTGGCACCGGGGGGCACTCGGGGCTGGGGAACCCCCGGGCCGCGGCGGCTCCGCGTTCCCGTTAATTGGAGCCGCTAATGGCGGGCGCTTCCCGCTCCGGGTGCTGGCAGGAGGCACCAGCTGTGCCACCGCCCGCGCCGCCGTTTTAATCAAGCTGCCAGTGCGAGGGGACGGGGCCAGGTGGCCCCATGGCACAGGGACTGTGCCACCCCCCTGCCATCCCCCCCAGACCCTGCCCGAGGAATCCCCGCTCCATCCGGGCCTGCCGAACCCAAAAACCCACCCGTGCCCTCAAAACGCGGCGTCTTGATCCCACGGGATGGAAAATGCAGGATGCCATGGGATGGATAATACTGGGGGGGCTCACACCCCCATCCTTCCCCCCAAAACCCAACCCAAACACTTCCTCCATCCCCCATCCGCAGCCTCCAACACCTCCCCGGGTTTTTTTTTTTCGGGTGGTTTTATCCTTCTCAATCCTTTTCTTCTTCCCCTCTTCCAAATGCCAGGGAAAGGTGTGAACGGATTTTTGGAAGGAAACGTCTAAATTGGATGAAAAACCTTTAATGCCGACAGCCGGAGCAGCTGGAAGGACAAATATAGCCGGAGAGGAGGAGGAGGAGGAGGAGGAGGAGGAGGAGGAGGAGGACGGGGACGCGGTGGGAGGTGGTGGCCGTGCCGAGAGCGACACCTGGTGACAGTCACCCCCCCCGGGCACGCGTGAACACGCGTGTGCCACCCCAGGTGTGTGCGCAGCCTGTGACACGCGTGTGCGCCGGGACATCCGCCCGGGAGGTGCGACGCCCGCTCCCGGTGAAGATTCTGACGGGATCCCGTGAGATCCGCGTGTCCCGCGGTGATCTGCTCCATGGGAAGGCCCCTTCCTCCTCCTCCTCCTCCTCAGCATTCCATCTCCATCCCCGTTCCCGGAGCAGGCGCTGGGCTCCGAGGGCCGTGCCTGGAGCACGGGGATGCTCCAGAAGCCGCTGCCAGCGGAGCTGGATGGTGCCACCACCGCAACCCCAACGCCCTAAGAGCGTTGCGGGGATGAGGGGGAAGGAGAGCTGCGCCAGATCCCACATTTCGAGGTGGTGGAGCCGGGAACGGTGGGATGGAGCAGCCAGGAATGTCGGGATGGAGCAGCCGCGGCTCCAACGAGCATAATCCAARCGGGAAGAGCCGAACGGCGGAGATTTACAGCGCCGGCTCCGCGCAGCCCCCGGCCATTTGGCACGGCAGCTGCTGCCGAGGAAGTTCAATGCCAAAATAAATTAAATGGGATAAAACGGCCTGGTCACCTTTGGATCGGGATGCCGCAGGAGCCGGGGCCACGTGGGGCTTTGTCTGCCGGCAGCGGGAAGGGAAGGTGGGATGGGAGGAAGCTCGGGATGGCATCGCGTCCCTTCTGCCGCGCCGGGTGAGGCCGCGGAGCCCGGCGGAGCCGCGGGCAGGGACCAGGAGGCCGGATTAGGGAGCCAGCCGAGTGCACGGGGCCCAGCTGCCCCCTCCATAAATCAGGGGAGGCCGGGTGGGCGCTGGGGGCTCGCTCCTGCTTTCCCCGGCACCGGGAAGCGCCCGGCGCCGCCGCCACCCCCCCACCATCTGCACAGGGATGTATTTTAAGAGGTGTCAGCGCAGGGATCGGAACCAGGCGAAAGGAGAGCGAGAAAGCCGGGGCTGGAACGGGAGACGGCGGCCGGGCTCTGCTGGGGTGGAGGCACGGCCACGGCCTGGGGACCCCCAGCGCCCGCAGCTCCCCCGCACCTCAGGGAGGGTCTGTCCGAGCCGCAGCCGAGCAGGAAGGAGGCGATGGCGGGAGCTCCGGCCCACACCATCCCAAATTCCTGCCCGGCCCACGAGGGCTGGGACAAACCCTGCTGAGTCCTTCAGGAGCCAGGATGGGGGCGGGAGCAGTGCAGAGAAATGGCATGGAGGGGTTTCTGTGGAGGAAGGAGATGGATGGAGGGATGGAAGGATGGATGGACGGATGGATGACACAGGCACAGCTCCCGTCCCCTGCCCTCACGGCTCAGGGCTGGAACACAATCCATCCCCTCCAGGCACCCACGCTCAGGGCTGGAGCACAATCCATCCCCTCCAGGCACCCCGGGATCCTCTCCAGTGCCCAAAGGGCTGCCAGGAGGAGCTGGGAGAAGGTTTGGAGCCAAACCTCAACCTCAGTCCTTCTTCCCTTTCCCATTCCTGCAGCACCGTCCCCTCTCCCACCTTCCCGGCAGCTCCAGGTTTCCTGCTCCCACCTGAACCAAACCATCCCGTGCTCCAGCTCGGGCATCTCCCACCAACACCCCTCCAAGTGGGGGGGAACCCATGGCTAATGATGGCTTGGAGCTTAATTAGAGAGYGGAATTTGGGGGCTTGCAGAGGCTGGCAATGCCAAATCCCACTTTTATTCCTCTCACCAGGAGGGAATAAAAGGCTTTCCAAGGAAAACACAAGTTACCATGTGATTCCAAAGGCTATGGGGAAGCAACGGAGCAAAAGGCAACCAAGATACAGTAACAGGAAATATTTAATTTTTCCAATCTCCACTTCTCCATTTTTATAAACTGAAAAGAAAAAAATTTTAATATATTACAAAATATCTGTACAGAGACAAAGGTACAACCGAAAAAAGGCGCGCTCGGTCTCCAAAGGAAACTCGGGAGAGGTACAGCAAGAGTCTGACCAGAGGCTTCTCTGCTGGGAACTGCTACAGCGGGAGAGTTTGGGATCGAACCCAGAGCTGGGATGGGGGGAAGGAGGGAGGAGCTGCCCTCGCCCCCGTGTCCGTAAYTGCACCGGCTTAAATCCTTCCAAATGCACAAATCCCACCCAACCCCGGGAATCCTTTTGTCTTCTTTGTGCAGAGCGTTGGAAAAAAGGTAAAATTAAAATAAAATTTWAAAAAAAAGGGGGGGGGTGAAATAAAAGAATGAGAGGAGCTGGAAGCCGGGAGTGGCCCCACAGCCCCCCAGGACTTGGCCAGGCTGGGCCCCCCCAGACCCTGCGTGCCCCCCTGACCCTGGCAGGGATTGAAAATCTCCTGCTGGGACCAGTTAGGAAAAGCCACTGGGAGTGGAATAACAGGTCCCTCCCCMGAGTGGTCGGGGGCTCGGAGAAGGGAATGGCAGAACCACCTTCCACAGGAGCCCCGAGGGCCCGTGGGGACAGCTGGCAGCGGCCGGAGCAGGGACAGATGCCTGGAGTGTCCATCCCTGGCTGGAGAGGGACAGGGACAGGGGATGGGGGACAGGGGACAGGGACAGGAGACAGGGACAGGAGCCCTTGCAGCCACTGCCGGGCCCTCGGCCCCTTCCCAGCCCTGCTGGAAGAGACGGAGCTGTGCCCGAGCAGCCTTGGGGAGACCCAGCTGGGAGAGGCCACCCAAAACTGGGACTGAGGACCCCTAAACTGGGACTTATCACCCCTAAACTGGGACTGAGGACCCCTAAACTGGGACTKAKSACCCCTAAACTGGGACCAGCCACCCCAAACTGGGCCCCAAAGCCGGGATGACACTGCATGAGGAGCGGGAGGTCGAGGACAGCTCGTTCCCCGGCAGCTTTCCTGGGAATGTGCCAATTTGGAAAGACAATAAATAGGCATCGGCTTCCTAAGAGGATTCAGCAGAGGAACGAGACTTTTCCTTCCAAAGCGGATGGGATTGGGAAGAAAAGGAACAGCAGCAGCAGCAGCTCCATGGCAGCCCGGAGCTGGTGCTGGGAAAAGGGAAAATAGAGAAATTCAACCTCTCTGAAGCCCCTCGGTGGGTTCAGTGCACTCTGTGTCTCACAGAGCTTCTCTTTTTATCTCTCTGCACATCAGGCATGAACTAAGTGAAAGAAAAACCAAAACAACAAACAAATCAACCGAAAAAAAAATCCCAAATCCTACAAATTTCCAGTGGGAATTCTGCGAACAGCGTCGCTCCTCAGTGCCAGGAGCCGCCGGTCCCTGCACGTCACCAGCAAATAAAAATAAAAAATATATTTATATATTTAATTTCTCTCCCTTCCTTCCTCCCACGGCAAAGCTGGGTAAGGCAGGATCTCCCCAGGTGGAGAAGCATCACCTATTCAGGTGCATTTATTTAAATCTATCTCTCTGTATAAAAAGAAATTAAATCCTGTTAGTAGCAAGAAGGTCTCTCGGCCCACCCCAAARTTCCCCTCCCCTTTAACACTCCAGAACTGTCGGCTCTAAAATTAAATGTTTTCCATAGGAAAGGCCTACTCGGAGGGGGGAAAAAAAAAAAGCTGATAAATAGGTACCTTTGTTTTATTCATCTCTTTTTAAGTCTCATTGAAATGAACAGCGCAAGGGTCTGTGGGAGGAGAAAATCCATCGTAAATACTTCCTTGACAACACCAAAAATAGAAATATGCTCATGGAAATGACACAGGAACACCTGGAAAACCTCGAAGGGCTGAGATGCGAGCGACCTCGGCAGGATAGGCAGCACCAGCCCAGGATTCCGGGGACAAATCACTCCCATCTGGTGGCAAATCCCACCAGATGTTGGGATTTTTGTTTCCTTTTTTTTTTTTTAATTCTTTAAGTGTTCTGGAAGTTACAAATTACAGAAATCCCTGTTTTTTTCAGGGAGGTGTTCTCCTCGGCTCTTAGGAAAAAAAAAAATTAAAAAAAAGACCAAAATAATTAAAAATAAAAAAAAAACCAAGACAATTCCCACTGCAAAGTTACTGCAGGAGGGATCCAACACCCAGAGACCCTTCCCAAAAATCAATGTGCTGCTGTCACGGGGGACAGGACTGGCCCCAGAGCAGAGGGAAAACCGGATGCTTCATGGGAAGAAAGCAACATCGGATAAATGGAACACAACCAGTGTCACATCCCAGGTCCCCACTGCTGGGATAACCCACCCAGGTGCCTCTGCATCAATAAATTCCCCTTTTAATTCGTTTTTTTTTTCCTTTTTTTTTTTCTTTCTTTCTTTCTTAAGGAAATGGGGAAAACAAACAAAACGACAACAAAAAAACCGCTTTGGGAAGCAGCCTCTCCCCAGCCCTCCCTGACCCGCCGGCAAACTCCRGTGCCCAGCTTGGGGAAACAGCATTTTAATTCCTTCTTCCTTCCCTTCCCACCTTTCCATCAATTCCCTCCCTCTCCTGGCTCAGTTTTCCTGCGGGGTTTGGATTATTTTTGTCACTAACCAAGCACGGGAGGCCAGTGGGGAAGGCCAGGGAGGGATGCACAGGGAGCTCTGCAGCAGCTGAAATGCGGACGAGACCTTGCTCTGGCCAAAAAAAAATTTAAAAAAAAAAAAAAAAGGAAAAAAAAATTAAAAAAAAAAAAACCAAAAAAATCAAGTCCTGTGGCTAAAGGAGGAGAGAGGCGAGGGGGGATCCCGGGGATCTCAGTAGGGAACCCCCCGGCCCCGGCCCCCCCGCGGAGGCACTCTGCCAGGCCCTCGGAATGTCTTCCCGTAGGAAGACGGTGCCTGGGTTGGGGCACCCCAGCTGTGACCTGTTCCTGCCCCACTGGAACCGGCCGTTCCCGGCCCCAACTCGCCGTAACTCTGGATTTTGGCCTCTGGATGTCCCAGCGCGTTGCTGTTGCTCCCCTCGGATTTGGCGAAGGATTGCCCGAGCGAGTGGATGCTGACGGGGACTCTGGCGAAGCGCAGGTCCTGGTCCCCCGGGAACTGCACGGAGCCCGTGCCCTGGTAGTTGCTGCTCTCCCCGAGGTGGCTCACGGAGCCCAAGAAGGTCCTGCTTTTCCCCAGGGGTTGGGCAGAAGGTTCTAGCAGAGTCTGGCCCGCATTCAGCTCCTCGGCACCGAATCCCCCCTCGGAGCTGTCGGTGCTGTAAGTCCTGGCGGGGTGGGAGCGGCCGTAGTCCGGGGCTCGCGGGGCCGGCGGCTCCTGCGTGGCGTGGCCGAGCGGCTCCGGGTCCGGCTGGGAAAGGAGCTGGAGCAGCGCAGCCGTCACGGCCGGGTTCAACTCCTGGGCTGCTCCGGAGAGATCCCCTTCGGGCACAGGAGGAGGCGGCGGCGGTCCGGGGGGCTCGGGGGGTCTCTTCTCTGGTGGGACAATGCCAGGAGGACACGCTGTGGAAGGGTGACTTCTTTTAAACACCGTTTCAAACAGACACAAAGACATTTCTTAAGCAAACCAAACCAATCCCTGCCGAGGTCGCCCGGAGCTCTGGGATGCTCTGGGAAGAGGGCGGAGGGAGAGTTTTAACGCTGGCTGGGAGATCAACGCTCATTAACAATGGTCATTAACAATGGTCATTAACGCTTTCGCCCCGGCGCCGCGCACCCAACTCGGCGGCAACAGCTGTCCTAACACCCGGGCACCCGTGCGGGGAATTCCTGCTCCCGGACCAAAGGCTCATTCCGAGCAGGAGGCAGATGCGGAGCCCCACGCCAGCCCGCGCTCCCCCCGGTGCCGCAGGGACGCGGTGCCGCCCGGCTCCGGCTCCGGAGGCGGCTCACGGAGCGCGGCCGGGATGCGCTGGCTCAGACAAACACCAACCCAGCCGCACAGGTGCCAGCTCCTGACTGCCCCAGGGCATCCMGAGGGACACCCGCTCCTGCCCCTGCCACCGCCCCCAGCCCTGCTTCCCCACCTCGCCAACAGAGTCCAACACAATCTCGCCCCCCGAATATTTTCACGAGCGTACAGACTGTCCTGAGCACCAGAAAAGCTTTCTCTGCTTCCTCCCCGCCCTGCCCCTTCAGCCCCGATTCCCTCCCGAATCAGGATTTGCTTCCCTCCTCCTGGAAGAACAAAGCTCCGTCACACGCCCGGCCCCCCCTGCTGTGTCCCAGCCCGGGAGGTGGGAGGTGGGAGAGGGAGCAGAGCACGGACCCTCCCCTAAGGCAGGGCCACAGGTGACACCACAGGTGACACCACCACGGCAGGGAGGGGACACGACCCCTGCTCCRCTCCCAAAACCAGCCCTGCCTCCTCTGGAGCAACACACCTGAGCTGCCTCCTCTCCCTCACCCGCAGGGGAAGGAATTACTGGCGATGGCAGAGCCCACGGACACCTTTGTTGGAATCAGATCCTCAAATCATTGGCAAAACTGGTTATTAAAAAGGTCAAACTTTATTGTGAAAACCAGTAGTCTTCCAGGACCACCCCTCCACCCGTATCCGTCAGTCCACTTTGAAAACTAGATTGTATTGAAATCCAGAAAAATAAAACAACAACAACGGAAAAAAAAAAACCAAAAAAACCCCAACAATCTTCAGGTAAATTTGTAAAGCCAAGCTGATCTGGGGGACAGCAAATCATTCCAAAGAATTATCAACAGAGAACAACGGCATCGAATTCCATCTGCTCTACAGTAACCTAGTTATCTTCCAGGACTAGGGCAACAACAACGAAAAAAAACAAAAAAAGAGGAGGAGAAAAAAAAAAGAAAAAAAGAAAAAAAAAAAAGCACGATCACAACTGGCTCGTGGTGGGCGGGTGTTGAAGGCACGAGAACACAGCACGTTCAGCTACATTGCAGGAGGTGGGATCGGGCCAAAACAGGCTCCCCGGAGAGTCTGAGACATACTCAGGAGGCGCTTCTACAATTTGGTGAGGTCGTCACAGGCTGTTGCTAATAAATTCAAAAAATCAACAGAAACAAAAAAAAAAAAAATGACATGGAGACATTTACACTCACCTTTGGAAAGGAAATCCGAGAGCTCACTGACACAAGCAGGGTTTTTTTAAACTCTAAGAAGCAGCAGTTTGGTTCAGCTTCAGGAGCTGCTGAGTTTCAGGGCTCAAAAATCAGCTCTGGGTAGAAGCAGGCACTCATGGATGGCCCAGGTTTTACCTACACAGCTGCCACTGTCCCTCCCTTCAGCACTTTCAACTCCTTAAAATCAYCTCTGCAGGTTTATTTATTTTTAGGGGGTTTTTTAAGAGGGCAGGGAGGGGATGGTGAAAAAGAGCTGGGAAAAAACGCAGAGATGCAGCAGCATCCTGTGCAAAAAAAACTCCTGGGAGGTGCAAACTGATTGCTGGGGGGTTTGGGGAAGAACTGACCCTCCAATCATTTCTGGGCAAACCCCAAACCCTCTAACTCATCTTCACTGGCCCACTCACAGTGGAGCAACTCATGGATTTTAGGGTAAATATTTGCCTGTTTTGGCTGTTTGCAGCTGTTCCAACCTCCTGAGCAGTCCAGCACTTACCGCAGGGAGGGGGTCGGGGGTCTTTTCTCCTGAGGTCCGACCACATCCTACCCCCCCTTCCCTCCTCCCATCCACTCCCCCAACACTCCCAAGGTCTCATTCCTGGCTGCAGCTCAACCAGCAGCACTCGCTGGGATCCTCTCACCGCTCACGTCGGGTGCGTTTATTTACCTGTGCTCTCCTCGGGATGCCTCGTCGGGGTTTTCCTGGGCCCCCGCTGCTCGCTGCTCTTCTCCCCGTTGCTCTCCTCCAGGGTTATCCCAGGCTCCTGGCTCTTCATGAGCTGACTCAGCAGAACGGCCAGCACGTTCTGCATGTCTCCCTGAGCGCTGGCTGCGTCCGGAGTCTCCTGCTCCTCCGGCACCTCCGCGGGCGGCTCCTCTACGGCTTCCTCCGCCGCCGCCGCCGGGGGCTCGTGGTGCTGCGCCGTGGCCTCGGTCAGGGCCGTGATGGACTGGTTGAGAGCCTCCAGCTGCTGCTGCATCTCGGGGTTGGAGTGGACGTTGAGCAGCTGGGCCATCTGCGGCACGCTCAGGTCGGTCTGGCTCTGCAGCAGGTTCAGGAGCACGGCCAGCTCGCTCTGGTTCAGCTGCTGGGTGATGTCGCCCAGGCCTGCGGGACACACGGGGAGCACCACCGGGGAGAGGTGAGGTTTGGGATCCTGGCGCTGCACGTGGCAATGAACAGCCCTTCCCCACGTGCCAGAGCCAGGAACGACCCTTCCCCACATCCCACAGCCAGGAACGACCCTTCCCCAC
>RAHM01000477.1:135931-175552 GCA_003713295.1 Parotia lawesii | reverse complement strand
AGCCAGGATCCACATCCCACAGCCAGGAACGTCCCCTCCCCATGTCCCACAGCCAGGATCCACATCACCCAGCAACAAACACCCCTTTTCCATGTCCCATAGCAAGGAACATCCTTTCCCCATGCCCCACAGCCATGATCCACATCCCACAGCAATAAATACCCCTTCTCCACATCCCATAGCCATGGATCCACATCTGACAGCAAGGGGTATCCCTTCCCCATGTCCCACAGCCACGATCCACATCCCACAGCCAGGAACACCCCTTCTGCATGTCCCACAGTACTGAACAGCCCTGTCCCACATCCCACAGCACTGAACATCCCTTCTCCACGTCCCCACAGCACTGAACACCCCCCTTCCATGTCCCACAGCACTGAACACCCCTTCTGCATGTCCCACAGTACTGAACAGCCCTGTCCCACATCCCACAGCACTGAACATCCCTTCTCCACATCCCCACAGCAAGGAACACCCCTTTTCCATGTTCCCACAGCACTGAACATCCCTTCTCCATGTCCCCACAGCACTGAACATCCTGTCTTCACATCCCGCAGCACTGAACACCTTTTTTCTACATCCCATAGCCAGGAACACACCTTCTCCACATCCCACAGCACTGAAGACCCCTTGTTGGTGCCCCACAGCACTTGAACACCCCTCATCCACATCCCCAGGCTGGGGGAAGGCAGGGATGCTCCGTGAGGAGGATTTCGGGATGCGGTGCCGGCATTCCCAGCCCCCGCGCCGGCGGCACGGCAGCAGCACCCCGTGGTACTGCACACACACTGCACCCACAGAGCTGCTGCTGCCGCTGCTGCACTGCCCCCAAACCTCCCCAAAACCGCAGCACACGTGCCTGCTGCTCAGAATCACCCCAGCCAAGCCAAACTGCCTCATTCCCGGGATTGGGAAGTGGGGGCATCCCAAGGACACCGGGCTATGGCAGGGGGGTGAGGGGGCACATGGCAACGGAAGCCCCGAGCCCACAGCGGGGCAATCACAGCTCGGCCCCTCCCGAGGTCCCCACAGATCCAGATCACCCCCTGCTGCAGCGGGAAGGTTTCCCAGGACGGAGCTGAGCTGCTCTTTGGGATGCAGGAAGGGCGTGTTCCCTGACGCAGCACAAGGAATTAGGTCAGGCAGAAAGCAATTCCTTGCTGGGAGCTGGCCTGGGATCACAGGACTCTGTCCTGACCTGCAAGGATCCAGGTTATCCTAAAATACATCCTGGGAGTGGCATCGCCTCCCTTCGCAGCCCAAGTGACAAGTGCCAAGGGTGTCCCTTCACACTGACAGTGACGCTGGAACTTTTTGGGAATAAGGGTGCAAGGGTTTGGTTTCAGCAGCTTAAAATGGAGCTTCTCTTGCTGGTAGGCAAGAGAGAACGGGACATTCTTTTTCCCAGCTGTTTGTTAATCCAAGCACCACCTTTTGTCCATCTGCCATGTTTCACTGAACACATGGATTGTGCATTCCCTGGAGCAAGAACTGTCTTCCTCGTTACTTGTCAGCACAGCATCGGACACAAAGGAAGCCTTAGCCCATATCTGGGTTTTTCTAAGGCTTCTACAGAACAAGCAGGGCACCTTTGTGTAAATCCACATTCCTCCCCTCCAACTCTTTTCTAGACACAGGGGGGTCGGTCACTGCTTGGAACAGTGCACAAGGCCAGGTCCTGCCAGTCTGGATGRCCTTTTCTGCAACAAAGTGCAATAATGTACATTTTTGCCCACCAGCCTGACACTTCCCACACCTAATCTTCATATAATTTATCAACGAGATCAAACTTCAGCACACCCTGGACGTGGCCCCACCTTCCAACCTATGATTCCTATGATTTGTTCCTGCACTGGCTGAAGTGACTCAACTGACTCCTTTCATCATCGAGCCTCTTTTAGAACTAATAACACAGCTCAGAACAAATTCACAGGCAGCTCATCAGTGACTTCTGAAGACCAGACAGAACCTTCTGCGTCTTCACAGCAGAGAGAGGAGGCAAAAAAAAAAAAAAGAATAAAAGAAATGAGGACAGGAAGAGCCTGGAATGCCCTTTCTGCAGAATTAGAGGTGAAAGAACCAGACTGGCTTAAAAAACAGACACAAACCTCCCACACCCAGGGAGGGAACAAACCAGGAGCCTTTTCCAGACCCAGGTGGGCACTGACCTACTGCATCTGCAGCGCCAGGCTCTGCTTTGAGCTGGGCAGGCTGGGGGGGCACAGGACTGCTGTTGTTTTTCACAGTGTCTGTGCTTGTAACAGAGGTAGTTTCTTTCCGAGAAACTTTTGATACCGGAGGCTCCTCCACGGCCATCCCGCTCTGCCGCTGCCGCCGGCGCTTCTTGCTCCACAGCTCGTGGCAATCCTGCCAGTGGGGGAGGCTGCAAGAGAGCAAYGAGTGAAAAACATGGCAGGGAAACCAAGGGAATCCTCAAAACCCACAGGGAGCTCTCGGCACAGATGGTGCTGCCCGTAGAAGCTGTGGCTGCCCCATCCCTGGAAGCGCCCAAGGCCAGGTTGGATGGGGTTTGGAGCAACCTGGGATAGTGGGAGGTGTCCCTGCCCATGGCAGGGGTGGCACTGGATGGGCTTTAACGTCCCTTCCCACCCAAACCATGCCACGATGCAACTTTATAGATCCATGTAATGCTGCTGCTCTTTTACAGATGGAGCAGTGGACTCAGGAAGGGATATTGGGAAGAAATTGATCCCTGTGAAGGTGAGGAGGCCCTGGCACAGGGTGCCCAGGGAAGCTGTGGCTGCCCCTGGATCCCTGGAAGTGTCYAAGGCCAGGYTGGGATATCTGGGATAGTGGCAGCTGCCCCTGCCTGTGGCAGGAGTGGGACTGGATGAGCTTTAACACTCCTTCCAACCAAACCATCCCGGGATTCCACGATCCCTGCCTGCAGCCAGGTGATCCCAGGAAGGGGCAGAACCTAGAGCCAGGRACGGCAGCATAAAAATCATTCACTTTGCACTGGGATCTCATCCCTGAACTCACTGGGATCTCACTGCAGGGCACACAAATCCAGTGACAGCACCAAACTCTGCGAGTCTGGGAGCTTTAGGAAAGGCCCTGCCTTGAAGAATTCTGAAGGAAACAGGGATGTCAAAAGCTGTGGCTCCACTTGCACACAAACCAGTGCGAGTTTTATCATCTGCTTGATTGGAGTGGGAGAAAACCGAGTGACACTGCTCAACCCTTGCAGCTAATTAACACACAGCCTTAACTGAGCAGCTCTCCATGGCAGAGTCAGGGATGTGCTACACCTACTCTTGCACATCTACCAGAGCTTTAGAGCATCTCACAAACATTAAACTGGGCTTTATAAACCCAGCCTGTTATCAGGCAGAAAACCAACAGCACAGGAAAAGCCATTTGCTCAACCACATGACCAAATACAAGGGCAGAGCCGAGAGAAGAACCCAGAAATCACGATYTTGACTGAAAAAAAATGCCTTGTCTCCTTCCCAAAGCTCACGGTGGGGGGTGGCAGCTGGGACTTACTCTGGAGGTGCCATTTTGCTGAGGTCAACGTCCTTCAGGAAGTCACTGTGCAGGGCCTGCTCTGCTGTGCAGCGCTTGCCGGGGTCCAGCGTCAACATGTGGTCCAGCAGGTCCAGGGCAGACGAGGGAATGCTGTGTGGAGAGTGGRAAACATGGATGAGTTCACAGAAAACATGTGGAGAAGCTCAGTGTCAGACAAGAACCTCAGGCCCAAGGGGAATCCACACAGGCAGAGTTCATTGCTCGTGATGCAGCAGCTCAAAGGCATCAGCAGGGCAGGCACCAGCTGTGGGGAGTGGCTGGAGCTGTGCCAGGGAGGTTTAGGCTGGATTTTGGGAAAGGTTTTTCCCCCCAGAGGGTGGTGGGGCACTGAACAGGCCCCCCCAAGGAATGGGCACAGCCCCGAGGCTGCCAGAGCTCCAGGAGTGTTTGGACAACGCTCTTAGCACAGGGTGGGATTTTGGGGTGTCTGTGCAGGGCCAGGAGTTGTACTGGGTGATCCCTGTGGGTCCCTTCCAGCTGAGGATATTCCATAATACTCCACTCTATATTTTGGCACTTATGAGAAGCACCTCTGCCACAACTCCCACAGAATTATCCCAAACCAGACCCTTYTCCAGAGAACATCCCCCTGAAGTCAGGCAGCGCCGGCACCCTGAGGATTCCACACCTCCAGGAGAGCTCCCAGTGCAGTCCCAGCCCCAGGGAACCTCTCTGAAGGCGGATGAGGTGTTCAGAGAGGGGACAGGGAGCCCATCCCAGCCCATCCCGACTCACAAGGAGAACTCCTCGCGCAGGCGCCGCCGGTATTGCTTCTTGGGCTTCATAGTGTTGAAGTAGGGCAGCTTGATGACATCTGGCCACACGGCTGGGCAGGGGCTCCCACAGAGCCGGCTGGGGAGCAGGGAAGCACAGTCAGCCAGGTGGAATCCAGCCAGGAGGAGAGCAGAGCCACCAAGCCCGGGGAAAACACCTTCCTAAGCAACCCGCTGCAGGAATAACCCAGCTCTGGGCATGGCTCAGATGAGGTGTTAAAAAAGGAGGTATCAGGAAGAGGAAAATGCTGAGCTTGATTGATAAGCTGAACCTTATAAACCATCCAATATAATGGAATTTTATTCCTTCTTACTACAAATTTAAAAGTGTTAATGTTTCTTACTTTTAAACWTTCCAAGCTCACTAAATTTTATTATTTTTACAGTAAGGGTGGTGAGGCCCTGGCACAGAGAAGCTGTGGACTTGACACCCCTGGAAGTGTCCTAGGCCAGGTTGGATGGGGCTTGGAGCAACCTGGGATAGGGGAAGGTGTCCCTGTCCATGGCAGGGGTGGCACTGGATGGGCTTTAAGGTCCCTTCCATCCCAAACCATTCCAGGATTAAAACTTTGAGTGTGAGAAGTAATCCAGGTTCGTGATTTTTGGACTCAGCAAACAGCAAGGTTTACTGAGGGTCCATAAATCAGCAACCACACAGCTGATGTAGGTGTGGACACCTGACCATTCCCATTTGCATTCCCAGCCCTATTTTCCAGGCAGGTTAGAGAACAAGGGCTCTTCTAACTCGCTGCCTGTGTGCACGAGCAGCTCCTGCAGCACCTCCCCTCGCGGACATGCGTGTGCAAAGCTTTACCTGATTAATTCAAGCTGAGCCAGTTCCAGATTGGCTTGAAAAATAGGCTTCTTTGTAAACAGTTCCCCGAGGATACAGCTGGAAGGAGGAAAAGCAAGAGGTCACGACAGCAAACCCTGGGGACGGGCGTCTGAACACGGCAGCGTTTGTGCTCGGGAGCAGCTTTGCCTGAGGAGAGTGATTTGCATCGGGGCTTGTAGTGACAAACTGACCTGTGTGTACGGAGTCCCCAGCCCCAGGCTCCTGGGAATCACCTCCCTGCAAGTGGCTGCTTCGTGCAGGAAGCCCCTGACACGTTAACTCTTTGCAGGGAAAGGAGGATGTGTCAACGTGACAAAGAGCCAGAGCTCTCGTTTCCTCCAGGTTGAGCTTTTGTTTGGATTTTCKACTTCCCTCTGCTGGCCTGAGCCACGCTCAGCTGCCCGTGGCTGTCAGGGCCAGCAGAGGAGCTGGGTTTGTGCACACAGAGCTCTTGTACAGCTGGGAGGGAAAGAGGGAGCARAGGGAACACCTCTGACTCCTGCAGTCCTCAACATCTCTCCTTAACCCACCAGGAATCAGTGCCAGAAGTAGATGGGGGGATGCAGGCACCTGTCTGGAATGGGAATAACCCCACACGTGTGGAACAGGAACTGAGCAGGAACTGGGCCTCCTCACAGTCAGTAATTATGATTAATTACTGGTTTTACCAACCTCTGTTTGTGTTATAAAGCCTGCTGAAGTTTAGCTGGGAATGTCCCAGTGGGAAGTGCACGCTCTGGGGAACCCAGCCTCAGTTCTGACAGCTGAATCCTCCAGTCTCTGCTTCTGAATCACTTGGAAAAATGTTCCACTTTTGTGGCTGAACTGCCCAGACTCCTGTTCCCCAGGCTTCCTATACTACTGAAACTTCCTGAAACCTGACATCTCTACTTAAAAATGTTTTAGCTGAAAAAAAAAAAAAAAAAATCAGTAGCAAACAGCAACTTAAAGAGTTTAGAGAAAAATTCTCTAAAAAAACACACTGAAGGAGCGAGCAGCACGGGGCAAACGTGTCACCCCTCCAGGGCTGTGTCACCCCTCTTGATCTCAAGGGTACATCAATATCAGGTTGGTTTGCATTTTAAATAGTGAAAGTTTTTTTTTTTTACCCTTTCTCATCTCAAAAACCAAAGAAAACCTCAATTCAAGGAGTTTTTACTAAATGGTTTGAATGAGGTGACACACTCCTATCCCTCGCAGAAGTATTCCTGTCTCATCCTAACTTCCTGTGTGGCTGGGACAGATCCAGCTGTGAGAATTGGCACAAATCAGGGAGCAGCTGCCGTGAGAATGCTCAGGAGCTGGTTCCAGAGCCAGGGAAGGCACAGCAGGACTCACCCACAGCTCCACACGTCGATGGCAGGGGTGTAACGCTCCTCCCCGAGCAGCAGTTCTGGGGGTCGGTACCACAACGTGATGACTTTGTTGGTGTAGGGACGGCTGCAAAGCAAAAAAAAAAAAAAACAAACCACCAATAAAAACTCATCCCAAGAGCCACAAAACCCCAGAAAACTGCTCGTTTTTACTTCCCAGCTGCAGTTACACCTGTCAGTGGCAGCAGGGGGGGTTTCAAGTGTCTGCACTTCCAGAGCTACCAGAGGAGTTAAAAACAGCTGAGGAGGTACCGTGGATTTTACAGGAATCAGGACTTGGAGACTGAAAATCCCTGACCCTCAGCAGGCTGCCATCACTGAATGGTGACTGACCTTGGAGCAAAAACTGCTCCAGAGCAGGTCAAAGGCAAGCAGAGAAGAAGTTTTGGCTCCTCATGAGCTGCTTTTCTAATGAAAAGTTATTAATACCAGCCAGGAGTGGATTTATCCAACAGCTGGAGCTGGATGATACCACTGGAAATCATTTGTGAGGAATCCAAGTGAGGGATTATGTGGATACAAAGAAGAAAGAAGCTCGTCCCGCCCAGGTAAGCCCTCTCCCCTTCCTCACCTCTCCTCTGAGCTGTAGAGTCGGGCAAGCCCAAAATCTGCAAGTTTGATCTGCCCACTGAAAGACAAAAAAAAAAACAGTCCCTGGTTTAAATCCCAGTTAAATCACAGAATTATAGAATGTACTGAGCTGTAAGGGACCCATCAGAACCCAACTCCTACTTAAACCCCATTTAAAGGGTAAGGAAACCCTCCCTGAAGCAGGAAAGGCCTCACAAAGCCACGTGTGCAGGAATCACTGCTGGATATGCCAGGCTTAATTCTCCACTTGTGACAGAACGCTTCAAAGAAATACAAAGTGAAAAGAGAAAAAAAAGCACCAAAAATTCAGTGTCATCTGCATTACAAACCCTTCCCAACAGGCCCGTGTTCCACAGAATTTTTTTTAGGTGGATATCCAGACATTTAATTGTAATTACGGACGAGATTCTTCTCACAGCTCCTGCTCCTGAGTGCACCCAAGGTGAGGATAGCACTGGGTGCTCCCAGCTGAACCCAGGGAGAGCACAAGGAAAAGAGAAGTGGATCCACTCCCAGGTTACCTGTTGTTCAGTAAGATGTTGGAGCACTTGATGTCTCGATGAAGGAAATTCTTTTTGTGACAGTAATCCAGCCCCTCCATTAACTGTTTCATGAAAGACTTGATATGGTCCTCTGAGAAATGTACCAAGCCAGATTCTAGCAGCCCCATTAGGTCGTGGTCCATGTACTCAAACACAAGGTAAAAGGCACCTGGGATAATAAACACAGAAATGGTTGGAAACAAAGGGAGAGAATGAAAGGAGATTCAATTGTTGAAAGTTGGTTTTTTTTGACAGTCCTGTGCTGTTTTGGGCTTTCTGAGTGTCCTTTTCCCTCAAGGGGTAAAAAAAACCCCAAAACAACAAAGTAGCCCCATCAAGCTGACATCTGAAATTAAATATGCACTCAAAATAAATTCCTTTGAAATTCTGGCCACATTTACCTACAATGCTTTGGTTATTTTCTTTCAAGAGAGTTTGTTCAAGAGATCACTGCCATGCATGGTTTGAACTTGTGTTCGGGTTGTTCCCTTCTCTCTCCTGGAAGAGARGGTCCCAAACAAGAGCCAGTGGGATGCTAAAACCGTCTTGTTCCACAGTGACTGAGGACAAAAGGCTTTTCACACTATTAATAAGTTTGTTGCCACTAATCAGTGCTAGAAGTGACCCTGTAAAGGCTTTTTTTTAAAGACTGCTTTTCCATGACTCTGCAGGAACACAATCATCCTTTGATCAACTCAAACTGGAATCTGTCCTTTGAGGTGAGGCCAGATCCAGATCCAACCTCGTAGGAGGAACACAGAGAAGCCAATCTACCCCAGAGCTGAGTTTTCAACTAAACCAAGGGGTTGCATCACATCTGTGGTGAACGGAAACCAGCCCTGCAGCCAACTCTACCTTTGTCCTTCTTGAAATCCAGTGCATCTTGTTTGTCCGTGACGATCTCCTTCATGTTGACGACGCTGCGGTGGATGAGCTGCCGCAGGATTTTGATCTCYCGGATGGCCGTGATGGGGAATCCTTCCTTCTCATTGTCCAGGCGCACCTTCTTCAGAGCCACCAGCTCACCTGCCAGGCCACAGCGGGGTCACAGCCTGCTCACCTCGCTGCCCTGCACTCCCAGGGAAGTTGGGAGCAGCCCCGAGCACAGAAAACGCCAAGCAAGGGACAGCAGAGGCAGCTTTAGTTACCTCCCTGCTCATTTTAGTTCAATTGCTCGGCCTGGAGTTCTCACATGACACCTGTGCTTTCCCTAACCTGCTCCAGCAGAAAAGGGGGAACAGAAGTTGAGCCTGGAATTTCCCCAAGCTCTGCTGCAATAAAGTCTGACAATTTAAAAAGCAGGGGTTCAGCTGGCACCGCTGACCGGGTGTCAAACCACACCCCAGGGCACAGGATCTCACCAGCAGAGCAGAGCAGGAACCTGGGCACCGAACTCAGGATTCCAGAGCTGCTGCTCTTCTGCCCCTTTCGGAAAACACCTGATGGAAGTGCTTACCCCAGGGCTGGTGTCACTTCTCGTTCTGTCACTGTGGAGCAGCAGTGGCAGCGAGTTGAGCACAGCCACAAAGCCTTGAAGTGGAATTTACCTGGAGCCATCCTCACCTGTGTCCTTGTCCTTGGCTTTGTACACCTGCCCGTACGTCCCTTCTCCGATTATCCCGATGATGTCGAACTTGTCCACACAGCGCTTGCCCCAGTCGCTTTCCGTCTGTCTCCTCTCCCCATACCGAGGACAACAGATTCTACAAGAGGGAAGAGCTCTGTGAGACACCTGAGGGCTCCAGCCCAGTGTCATCCCACAAAAAAACCACCTGCTCCAATGTGCTAACCCCTAAAAACCAAAAGAAAAGCTCAGGCACGTTGGCTTTGCGCCYCAAGAATTGGAATGTTCAGTTTAATGTGTTTTGCTGTATAATCCCARTACAGGCACTGCTGAACAGGAATATTGTCCTGGATAGCATTATCATATTAAAAATGAATGTCTGGGATGTTTTGCAGGATGCTGGACACTTGATTTTTATTTAAGACACTCTGTACAGAACATCAGGGGATTTTGCTCCTTCAACAACTGCTTGAATTTGTTATCAGGGCCAGTTCTCTATGCCTTGAACATGGAATTCCAGAATGGTTTGGGTTGGAAGGGACGTGAAATATGATCCAATCCYAYCCCCTGCASGGGCAGGGACACCTTCCACTATCCCAGGCTGCTCCAAGCCCTGTCCAACCTGGCCTTAGACACTTCCAGAGATCCAGGGGCAGCCACAGCTTCTCTGGGCACCCTGTGCCAGTGCAGTTCCACGGCCAACACTTCAACCACAAGGTGCACAAAGCAAACATGGACATCGCCCATCTGAACAACCAACTTTAGAAAGCAACAAGAGCTTTATACAGAGATGCTCATCCAGAGGTTTCCTTGGAATATGGGCATGGCTAAATTGAAAAGAGCTTTTGGGGTAGATGTGGCTGGAGATTGAACACGACACACTCCAGCAACTTTTACCACTAATTCTCACATAAATGGGGCAAGCTGCCTTTAGCTGAGGGTCCAAATGTGAAACAACCCACAGGAAACAGTCATTATACCGAATAATACAGAAATAGGAACTTGTTTTCTCCCCCATCTCACTTCCCTCAATAAAGAGCTCTCAAACAAGTCTGGGGGCTTAAGAGACTCAAACATTAGGAAAAAAAAAMCAGAACTCAGCCTTACTTTGGTCTCTTTTTGAAGGGTTGCTGAGGTGGTGTGGCTGCCTTTGGTTCCGGGGAGTCGGGAGGAGATGGGTCCCCCCCAGGGAGCTCTGGGGGGAGCGGGAGGTCCGTGAGTAAGTGTCGTGGTCTCTGCTCTCTATCTTTCTTCACAGGTTTTGGAGGAAGAATCTCTTTTGGACTAAACTCCGAAAAGTTAATACAACACAAAAGTCAGACTCAACAGCCAGGTAAACAAACAAAAAAAGCTACTGTAGGACAACAGCTCTGGGTGACAACGTGAGGTTTAAGTGTCAAAATTAGCACATCGGAATATAAAATAAAACAGCCTTAAATTTACAACGCTAAYACACCACAGAGAGAAAAGTGTCAGAGTGGAACACGTTGAATGAACACACAGGTCTGCACTAGAACTCGCTCAGTTTGCACCAATCTGTATCGGTAATTCGGAGTTTCCTGTGAGGCAGCTCAGGGGATCAGCCAGCACCCACTTTCCGACCTTTACTTCCTCTACTTACTCCATTTATCACCATGAAATTCAACGCTTGACTTGGTGAGGACCACTATAAATACAGAGCCAGAGTTAAACCTTTCTCCACAAGTAACTTTTAACCTCCTAGCAAGGGCTGAAACGTGGCTTTAACTCCTGAATGCTGCTGAGGAACCAAAAGTTGATATTTTAAATCCAATTATCAAGGAGTTTGGTTTAGCCTGGCAGGAGTTGCATGAGCAGAACCTACTTTCTCTTTCATGTATTCAGTGAGGAGAATTCTTAGGTTTGAGTAGTCACGAATTCTCCATGCTAATCTCTGCTTCACCAGGAAAAGAAAAAAAAGTTAAGAAATCCAAACAGGCCTTCCCATGTCTGTTTTTAGGGCAGGGAGCAGGTTTGGTGTTTGTACCATAAGGTCTAACGCTTCAGAATAAATGAACTGATGGAAGTAGGTCGTTTTCCCAATTATTTTATCAGACACTGCCTAATCTGCACRACAATCTCTCGTGAAATCTGCTTAAGGAAGGAGGAAGACAAGAAACACCAGACATGGGAGAGGTGGATGGGCTGAAACTCTCCCCACCATGGACAGCAAAATCCTTAGGAGCAGAATAATCACGTTCAAATATCTACAGAGAATCACGGAATTGTTAAGGCTGGAAAAGATGGGAGTCCAACCATCCACCACTAAACCACAAACAGACTCAGCCTTTTTCYAGACACCCCTCAAAAACAACTCCTTTACAAGACCGTGGTGGGAAGGGTGAAGGTATGGCTGGAGAGTGAACCTGCAGTGCCCAGCCTCTCTCCCTTTTACCAAAAAAAAATCCCCATTTTCTTGCCTTTTATCTGTTCAGTTCTCTATTTGCATAGCAGCACTTGGTTCCTGTAAGTTCAGCTCCCCCAGGACACCCGGGCAGCTCACCAGGGACAGGAAGCCAAACAGAGCCTTCAGAGCTGCCCAAGCAGAGAAAAGACCAAAGAGTGAACACCAAGAGCACAACAAAGGCTCCTTGGAGCTCCTTTCCCTCTCTCCCCTGAACCAGCAGGAATGGCAGCAGCCAGCCGAGTGCTGTGTTCCCAGGAAGCTGCACAAGCTCCGCGCCTTCGGAGCGCAGCATCAAACCAGGAGAAAATTCGTACCAATTCCTCCTGAACAGCTTTTCCTCCTCWCCTGGTGAATCACCCAGGCCTAAAAGCATTGCAGAGGGTGGTAATTCTGGAGAGGTTCAAGAGTCTCCAGTTGAATGAGGCRTGTTCTGTCCTTGGACACTTCAAAGCCCGATTTTCAACCCTGTGCTCGCCACRGGGCTGGAACGTTCCCCAGGCTCAGCAAGGACAAAAGTCCAGCTCAAAGAGTTTTGCTCATAAAAACGAAGGCAGTTGGTGAAGGGGGAGATTCTGCACAGTCAGGGCTACATGGAACTGCCACCGGACTCAGCAAAACGAGTGGGATTTCCCCATGCTTTTATTGGGAAAAAAATCACACAGAGCCATTTACTGAGCTCCGGCATCACCCTCATCACCCCAGCCCTGAGGTCAGGGATAAAACACTTTTACAGAGCTAAGCCACACCTGGCTGGTAAAAGAAGGAGCTCTAGGTATAAGTGGCTGAAAAAAATGAAATAGAGACTTGCAGGAGAACTTCTGGGATTGGAAAGGAGGGAACGCTGCAGTGGGATTTGCTTTGCCTGGCATTTGGGTTGGGAAAATCATCAGGCAGCTCAAAGCTCCTGCTCATCACAGAGACATTTAAACCCAGTAATATTTGCTGAACAACATTAAACAGCTCAGGGAGGGCAACAAACGCACACCAGCCTCACTTGTAGGTTGGAGGCAGTGAGAACATTTCCCTGATTGGCATCAATACCAGAATCATCCACAAAAATCAAATCAATTATTCAGAATATGTAACACTTCACCACAGGGTGATTTTATCAAGTCAGAACTGCAGGATAACACACTGGTCACTAAAAACATGCTTTACTCCCCAATCCCAGCACATCTTTAGTGATGGTTGGGAAGATTCAGGAGCTTTTAGGGAACTACAGACTTAGCAGGTCAATAGAAAAAAAAAAAAAAAAAATATATATCACTGATGACCTTAAGTTAACAGCACTGCAACATCCTAACAGCTAGAAAAGGAGAGAAAAAATAAATATTTGGGTTTTTTTTTCTTCTCCACTCCATTCTGGATATTCTGTTCCTTTCTTCCCACCAAAAGAAATCCCCACAATGGGGTTTCCAGACAAGTTCATCACAGAAGCCAGAACCATCCCCCAGCCCAGCCAGAGCTACAGTTACAGGACAGAGCCAAGTCTGCACRTTTTGATCAGAAATGATCAGGAAATAAAGCTGAAGTAGGTGCAGTTCCACTCATTTTTAAACTTTTTTTAAACAAACAATACCTACTCCTCAAGCAATAAAGGATTGCATCAATTACTCAAGGGTTAAGACAACACTCAAGTTAAACCAATGCTGGTTTTTACACATGGGCATGGCCTGTATGGCTGGTGAATCTGAACAGAACAAGCTCTGGTTTGTGTTCTTGTATTGGAATTGTTAAGCTTTTTCCTGTTCTTTGAGTACAAGTTTCTGAGGAATTAAGCAAACAAACAAAAAAAAAGGCAATTTTAAAGTGTGCAAACAGCTCCAACACAAAGAGAGGCATAATCCCAGATCCACGTTCCATCGCTGTAATAAACATGAGCAAGGAGTGATGTGAAACCTTTACCAAGCAGCACTAAAGCAGCAGCCAAACCTCTTGTTTCCCACAGAGATAAGAGATACCTGCATGGCACCATGAAACTCTCCACACAAACCTGGAATGGCCCTGGGACARCACCTCTGTACCAGTGCCACAGTTGTACTCTGCAGGATAAGCTCATAACCGTAAAACCAACCCCAAAAACCCCCTCTTTATTCAAAGCTTTGCTCTTAAATGCAAAGGGGATGCTCTGGTGTGACCTTACCTATCCAAGTCATCTTCCCCAACTAAAATAGGGGGGAGCGGAAGCGGAGGCAAGGTGGAAGTTTTCAGGTGTGGGATAGCAGCCGTCACAGACACTTGGGTTTTTGTAGCCACCTGGACAGAGGACTGGGAGTTCACCTGAGAGGATAAAGTAGACGTCCTTGGGTGGGAAGAAGATGGCAAAGACGTTGGGGCTGAAGTAGGGACCTGAACAGGAGTCACTGGGGCTGGAGGCAAAGGCGGGACAGCGGGTGACGGAGGCAGCGGCGGCAGCGGCGGCGTGGGAGGCGGAGGGGTGGTGGTGGGCAGAGGCGGAGGAGGGGATTTGATGGCGGGGAGGGGGGGTGGAATCTCCTTCTCCGCTGTGTCTGTCTCCTTTGGAGATACCAGGTCCTCTACCACTGCTACAGGCTTCGAGTCTTTTGTTCCCGTGGGTTTGGAATCCCTGACCGGAACAGGATGTTTCCTCTCCGAGTTCTCCTCTGCCTTGGATTTTGTTGTCTCCGCAGGGGCTTTAGGCTCTGCGTTCGTGTACAGTAAATTAACCGAGTCCGTGTCCGGAGGTTTCTCAGATTTAACAGTTTTGGTGACCTTTTTAGACTCTGTCCCAGCCTCCTTTAGTTCAGCCAAGCTGTTCTCCTTCCTAGCCAGGAAAACAGGGGAGCCCTTCGCCTCCTTCCCGTCCACCTTGGCCGCAGCTGCCGCCGCGGCCGCTCGCTCCTTCTTCTTCCTGCTGAGCTCTGCTCCGAGGCTGGAGTTCAGCGGGAGCCTGGTCGGGGATATGCTGGAATGGCGACTGCGGGAGCCAGACCTCTGCTTTTTGCTGTGAGATGAGTGTCTTGAATATCCAGGACTGCGGCTCCGGGACTTCACGGATTTCCTGAGGAGAGAACGGTGGAGAGAGAAATGAAACGGAGCTTCTCTCCTGCTCTGAGCTACTCACCAACAGCTGACTCCATTAGTGGTCAGCTCAGAGAGTGCCCAACACCTGCCAGGAGATTCTAAAGCTACTGAAAGGAGTTTATGAGTCAATCAGGAACCAGTTTTATCCCATCATCATCATCCACTCTCCCTATGCCAGACTCACCATCACACTGGGAAGAGAAACGAAGGATCAAGGTTGGACAAGCCCCAAGGTAAAGAGGAGATCACAGCTCAAACACCCAACAGGAGACTTCAGTCCAGAGGATGAGCTGACATTTTAGGAATCTTTCACAGGAATTATGTGCAACTTTAAAGGAAACCATGGATAAAACACAGCTGCCCTCACGGGACTGCTGCCTCAGGGAATCGCGCACTTCAAGCTCATTTTCCCCCCTGGTTCTTTTAGTGCCATCAGAACTTAAATTTGCATAGCGTGATTTGGGAGAAGGAAAAATAAAACCCAGGAATTTTAACTCTTTTGGTCTTGGTCTTCCCCTACAAAAAATGGGCTCTAAATCAGGTGTGTGTACAGAAATAATCACTGAAAATCTGTGCTGGGAGAGAAGCAAGGCAGGAAACACCTGATACCACATGAACCTGCTCAGGAGAGAGCAGAGACTGATGGGGAAACCAGATAAAAACTAAAATGGAAGTAGAAACTGGTACTTCCAGTGTCCATATCAAATTCCTGGTAAGCCAGAACTGTTTCCTCCACTCCAGGAGGAACTAGGACTGGGCAGGGTGAGGCAGGAAGCTTTAATGGTGTGGTGGGCTCTGATGCCAACAGGACAATCAAAAATTTTGAGCTCAGACCTTACAAATACTGTAACAGAAAGGACACTCCATGATTTATTACTCAGGAAATTTGGAAAACAAGGAATTCCCTCAAAACAGTCGCACTGCAGTTACAAAACACCCCTAACAGCAGCAGTTCAAACACAGGTGACACCGGCTCCCTCGTAACCATACTCAGAGCATAATTAACACCACCAATTAGTATTATCCCAAGACAAGAAACATTTGGAAAATAAACTGGAGAACTGAGACAGCAGAAAGTTCCTGGCTCGACACCAGCAGCACCTTCCAGGAGGAGCAGCTGTGATGGCAGGAGGTGAAGGGTCTCCCCACAGGCTGTGGGGTTCCCTCCCTACTCCAAGGATCAGCATTCCTCTCTCCCACTTGGAAGTACCACCCCAACCCTCGTGCTGACAGTGGTCAAAGAACACCAGGGCTGTAGGTAAGTCCTTACCTTTAGACTTGCAAAATAAATACACAACCAGAAGGAGAAAAAAGCGGGATCTGCTGCCACACAGCTGTTTCCCCCCTCACCACACCGTTCTGACATGGGAATGCTGCCTCAGGATCAGCTCTTTTTCCAAGGTTTCGGCTCAGTGAATCGATGGTCTGAGCTGCAGTTTGCCTGTCACCACGAGCTGGGAGAGCAGTTACCTTTTCACCAGCTCCACGACATTTGCAGGCTACGGAAAACATTCCTAATGAATCCTGGAGGATGTCACTTACTGCAACCACAAATAGTTTTGGGGTTACGGTTCCCTACTGTGATTCATCCGGGATGGATTGTTCAAGATGCTGCAATACTCCCTTTCCTGCTCCCTGTCTTCCACCCTGCCCCATGATTAACCCCAACAGTTACTCCAATTCACGGAATCATGGAATGGTTTGGGCTGGAAGGGACCGCAAAGCTCATCCAGTGCCACTCCTGCCATGGGCAGGGGCACCTTCCACTGTCCCAGGGTGCTCCAAGCCCCATCCAGCCTGGCCTTGGACACTGTCAGGGATCCAGGGGCAGCCACAGCTTCTCTGGGCAACCTGTGCCAGGCCTCCCCACCCTCACAGGAATTTAATCCAGTTGGATGCAGAGCAATCAAACCAGATCACTCACTATGTCCAAAGTAAACTTCTCCAAAAATCCAATTTTACCTTATTTAACGATGCTGATTTAGGAACAGCCACCAGGGACACCTGCCTGGACCAGGAGGCTGGGGAAGTGGTGGAATGGTCGGACCCTCTTACAGTGGCTGCACCACAGACCCAGCACTTCCCAGGGCTGGAAAGACTCCCTGACCTTCCAGCAGCAAATATCCAGAGTCCTCTGTTCTACCAGGAATAAATCCACCYGTTCCTTCCCAGTCCTCTTCACTCCACAGGCACCACTCACCTGTTTTCTCTTCCCTAACAATAACCACCTACAGTCACCACACAAACAACTGCTCTTTCCAAGCCCATTTTCCAGGCTGGTGTTTACAGCTGCTTTGTTAGACCCAAAAAAGGCCCCACATCCAGAAGCCTTCCTGCTCTCCCAGCTCCACCAACACCACCGGGAACAACATCACTACAGCAAACCTCACCTGCCATCCTTAAACCATCAACAGCCCCAAAAACACCAACACAGCCCCTGCTGGGGGGCCTTTTATCACTGCATATCTCCAAAAAACAGTCAATAAAGTACAGAAGACGCACGGGCAGGTTTTGCTTCTGGAAGAGAACCATTCTCATCCTCTGGAATGATTTTTTTGTGGCTTTACCTGCAGCCACTTAATAGCACTTTTACCCCTTCCACCCTTAATTTGTGAAGCCTTGCTGTAACATTCCACACCTTACTTGCTTGCTTTGCCAAGGTTATCCAGGATGGATGAGGGGCAATTCATGCCTTCCTCCATCTGGATAAAAATGCTCTGGGATTAAAACCCACCCTGCTGTCCCTCCAGAACTGGAAAAGAGGAATAAAAGATACCAACCACGACAACTGTGAATTAACAAAGTCAGAGATGATGGCTTCATCTAAAAATCCAAATTCAAAAGCACGATGAGATTTATTTAAGTCACACAATCAGAAGATTGGGAYAGCCTTTGGAGAAGGGAATGCTAGAACCTTCCACGCTGAGAAGGCCATGGTTAACAGGTGTCAGCAGAGGTGACCTGCAAAGCCCCACATCCACATAATTCCATGTCATCCATCCAGGATCACCTACAGATATTTCAGTATTTTACCTGCTCTAAACAACACAGAGTTAAGGATAAAGCAGAAAACAGTATCTGGGAAGCCTGACTGCTCCAATTTCTCAGGAAACAAGCTTTATTTCTTATTTTTGAATGCCCAGCAACCTTTCACCACGGCAAGGACCCGTGGTACAGCAGCCACTGCTCCAGCACGTGCACACTCACACCTCACTACTCCATCAGCACACAGCACTTCCCACCTCCAGCAAGCTGAGGGACTCTGGAATTTCATCTCCTTGTTTTAGCTGCAGTGACAACAGTTGCTACACGGAATGCCAAAGCACATCTGTTATTTTCCCTACTGACCAAATCATCCTCGTTTCCTCCTCGCTGGGAAGCGAGTTGTTTTCCACAGCCACTGGAAATGCAAACRCTCTGGATTTTCTCCAATCAGCACAGCACATGGATGCAGCTCCCTAACGCTGTGTTTTGGATGTGGAGATGAAAGAAAACACAGAATGCACTAAAACACCCCCATCTTGTCAGTCAGTGGAAAAAACTGAGCGTCCCAGAAAAGCCTGAAGAACGGCAGCTGTGGTCAGGTGTTCCCTGCCTGAGTGTGCCAGTTAAAGAGGTTTTCTCTCCCAAAAATGCTCCTGACCCCTCTGCAGGAAGCACAGAAGGGATCAGTCACTGCCCAAAGTCAGCTGCCTCCTTTCACACATCTGCAGCACATCAAGGTGAGGAGGGCTCAGCCCACCCACTCCCTCAGGTGTGCCCTGAGCCCCCCAGGTGAGCTCCCCTCTGGCTCCTGGACACACCTGACCACGACCCCCACCCCTCCCCAGTCCCACCTCGCAGCCTGGGAGCTCCACAAAGCAAAACTAAACACGTGAATTACAACTTACAATTCACCTGACATATGGAAAACACATGAAATGCCCTCTGTCCCTTTACTACAATCACTGCAGGCAGATGTTTTCCAAAGGGGATGGAATACCTCACACAGTCAGTGAGTTATCTGCCCAGGATAGAGAGAGGAGTAAGTTATCAAGTCAGAGATTCAGAGAGTTTGGTACAAGCTGAGTGTAAACAGTGAGTAACCTTTGGAACCTGTGTGGTTTGGGGTCCAGCATTTAGTAGAGAGTCAAAGATGTCCTTAAAAAGTAGGTCTGGAAGTTGAGGGAAGCAGCACAAAGTGCTCTGAAGTTGCTCCCATAAATCAGGGAAATGCAACTGCTGGATTTCTCAACTCAGAAGCAACCAGCCACTCACACAGAGAGGTTCTCCTGGGAAGTGGAGCAACCTGGGGAAAAAAACTCTTAGGATACCACTGCAGCTTCCAATGGCTTCTCTCTGCTTAGGGCTGGACACTTATCCAGTGCCATGACTCAGAGTTGTATCAGGGAACAGACACCTCCTACCACTGCATCCTTACTCTCCCAAAGGATTAGTAAATAACATGTCAGAGTAGCACCACCAGGCAAAAAGGATTGAAGGGAAGGAGGAGAAAACCATCCGGGCCTGTCCCTGAGAACCTCCCAGGTGTACACAGAGAAAACAGGGCAGAGGAGCAGCAGCCTGGAGGAAATTTTCACTGTAAAATCACAGTGGAATACAGAGATTTTATGTCAGAGCTTCCAGGGGGCTGAAACCAACACACAACTCCCAGCAAGGACAAAGGCAAGTTCTSCATGGAAGACAGCATTCCTGAAGTTCAGAGTTTTAGTAACAAAGAGCAAATTCCAAGAGCCCCCTGTGCTTGGGGAACTGCTGAGCTGGAGGATGCAGCACAGCAACCACGGAGCAGAGCATTCCTATGGCCATTACATTCCAGGTCACATCTGAATTGCCATGGAGCTCCAAGCAAAGCTCCACAGCATCCATGGAGACAACTGGAAACTCACTGAACGTAAGCCAAAGCTAGAAAAAGAAAGGATCAACATTAGACCATGTCACAGGATGATTAATGAACACCTGAAATAAACACACGCAGAGATATCTTGAAATAATTGTTTCCTTCTGTAGGAAAGTTACTGAGTAAAAGGAAAAAAAAGAGAGAAAATTAGAGTTAAACCAAAATCCAGCTGGTTGCTCCTTGCCCTTCCAGAATGCCCAGATTTCAGAAGAGAAGGAAGAAACTCTAGTGCTGAGAAAAGAAAGTTTAGGTTGAGAGATGGGAGTTTGCACGTGGTTGTCTCTAATCCAAGGGAAAAGAAAAGACAAGTCAGTTCAGAAAGAGCAAAATCCACCCCAAACGAGCCCTCCTGAAAGAAGTGGGATCAAGTTCCCACATGCACTGAACAGATAAAGGCTTCCAGAAATAGGTGAAAACATTCCCCGTGGCTGAACTTCCCGCCAGGTAAGCACATTAGATCCCGCTCCGGGAGCCGCGGAGCGCGGCCCTCCCCACGCAGGGGCCACTCCAGAGGTGGGTGTAACTTAATCCCAGGAGCTCATCCAGCCTCCCTCCCTGCCCAGAGCCAACATGGACGCTGCCTCCCGCCACGCACAGAGGCGTTTCCCAAAGTGGGAACTCCATTTCCAAGGGAATTGTCAAGGCCCCAACCAAAGCAACTCCACGCGCATCGCTCCGCGGCCAACTTCGGCACCAGTGCGGAGGAAAGGAGTCACAGAATCCTGGGATGGTTTGGGTTGGAACGCGCCTTCCAGACCATCCCATTCCACACCATGGGCAGGGACACCTTCCACTATCCCAGCTCGCTCCAAGCCCTGTCCAACCTTGGACAATTCCAGGGATGAGGCATCCACAACTTCCCTGGGCAACCTGTGCCAGGCCCTCACCACCCTCACAGGGAAGAATTTTTTTCCTAATATCCCATCTAAACCACCCATTCCCCCTTATCCTGCCACTCCAAACTCTCCTAAGTAGCTTTACTCCATCTTTCCTGGAACTCCCTMCAGCTCTCTCGCATTCCCAGCTCCATCCCAACCCCTTCCCAGCTCCCAGGGCGAGGTGGGGCACACGCACCTGGCGATGGGGCTCCGGCTCACGGAGCGCTTGGAGGCGAAGGGGCTGCTGGAGCGGCGGCGGCCGTAGGGGCTCGGGGACCTCCCGCTGTAGGAGCCGCTGCCCCGCTCGTAGCTGGACGAGCGCCTCCGGCCGTAGGGACTCACGGATCGCTGCCGCCGGCTGTAGGGGCTGGGCGAGCGGGCGTTGGACTGGTAGCCCACGGGCTCCTTGTAGGGCGGGCTGAGGGACTGCCGGCGTGAGGAGCCGCCGGGGCTCTTCCTGTAGGGATCGTAGGTGCTGGACGTGTGCGAGCGGGGCGGGCTGAGGTCGTACTCCTGGACGTACGAGGCTCCCGAGGGGCTGTCGTCCAGTTTCGGGCTGTCCGACCATTTCCTGTGAGGGCTCCTGGATTTCCTCTTCGGGCTGTCGATGGTTTTGTAACTTTTGGGAGCATCCCTTTTCCGATGGCTTTTGCTGCGCTCTTTGTGGCTGGACTTGAGCTCCCGCTCCTTCCTGGATTTCTCCTTGTGAGCCTTGGCCGAGCGCGATTCCTTGTTGCTGCTCTTGGAGGAGAGCGCCTTGGGGTGATCCTCGCTCTCCAGGAGCCTCTTGGAGGATCCCGATATCCTCTCCTTGGTGGACCTGCTGGAAGAATCCAGGCTCTTTTCCAACTTCCTATCTTTCTCCGCCTGCTTGCTCTTCATCAGCTCCCGGAGTCGTTTGTGCTGGTGGTGCCGGTGCTTCTGGGCCCTCTCGCTCCTCTCCGCCCTCCTCTCCTCGTTGTCCCTCCTGTCCAGCTTGAGGGCCACATCGTCCGAGAAGGTGTCCGAGTCCGAGCTGATGTCATCGTACTCCACCAGCGGCTTGATCACCGCTCCCAGGGGCGCCGCCGCTTCCTGAGCCGCCAGCGGGGACTCCTTGGAGTGCCTGGACTTGTGCCTCTTGTGCCTGGAGCCCGCCCGGTGCCTCTCCTTGCTGTTGGAGCTCCCGCTGCCCGGCTGCGAGGACCCCCCGCCGCCGTCCTTCTTGCCCCCATGTCTCTCCGGATTTGGCATTCCTCCCCCGCTGCGCTCGGGAACGGCGAGGGGGGGACTCCGCRAAACCCCCGAACTTCAAACTCCCTCCGCGCCCGCCCCTCGCACCATCCACCCCGGCCTCGGTCCTCCCTCCTACATGAGGAGCGGGGCCCGAGGCCCCGGAGGAGGCGGGAGGGACGGGGAGGGGAGGGGGGAAGGATCCGGGAGGGGAGGGGGAAGCGCCGCGGCCTCACCGCCTCATCCGAGGGGCCCAGGCCCGGCGGGCAGCGCGGCCGCGGGGGCGCCCCGGGAAGGCGGGGCCCGGGCCCGGAGCGCTGCCCGCGGCCTCAGCGGCGGTGGCGGGGCCTGGGCGCGGATCCCCGGCCGAAGGGCCCCGGAGCCGCCGCCGCCGCCCCCGGCCCGGCCCCCGCGCTCTGCCCGAACCCGAGCGGCGCCGACCGGGGGCACCGCCAACTCTCGCGAGACCCGCCCGCAACTCTCGCGATAGCGCCGCCGCCACTTCTCCCTCCCTCCCTCCGCGCGAGTCCTCCTCGTCCGCGAGTCCTCTCGGAGATGGGCGGGGGCGCGCGCTCGTCCTCTCGCGAGAGCCGCGAAATCGCGCCGCCGGCGGCTTCCCAGCGAACTTTATTGGGGCGCGGGGCGGGGACAGCGCCCCCTAGCGCCCGGCCCGCAACAAAGCTCCATGGCGGCGTCGCCGCCCCGCCGGCCCGGCCTCCCGCCGCTCTCCCGCTCCGCCGCGCTGCGCTCTAAAGCCGCCGGCGGGTCGCTGTCGGGCCCGGCCCGGCGCACCGGCGGGTAACGGGCGGTTAATGCTCCGTTAGGGCTCCACAGCGGCCGCCGCCGCGCTTCCAGGAGGCTGAGGGGGCGGGGCGTGCTGTCTCTCAAGCCACGCCCAGCCCTGCGCGCGCGGGCGCGGCGGAGTCTCGCGAGAGCGCGGGAGCGCAGCCGCGGGCGCAGCGATGGCGGCGGCCGCCGCCGTGTGAGGGCGAGGGCGGCCCGGCCGCCGCCCCCGCTCCCCGCCCGCTCCCGATCCCTCTCCCAGTCCCGCTCCCTCTCTCGATCCCGGCCCCGGACCTGCAATATGAAGGCAGCGCCGGGCAGCGCCGAGGGTGAGTGCGGCGCGGGGGACGCGGGGGTTCCCGCCGGCGCCGTGAGGGAACGAGGGGGGCCCTGTGGATCCGAGGCTCCGGGTCGGGGCAGCCCCGGGATGGGGCTGAGGTGCGCCCYGGAAGGCGAGACGGGAGAGGGTCACAAAGGTGATTTGAGGTCTGGGGCATCTCTGTGATGAGGAGGGACCGCGGAGCCGGGCCTGGTTACTCTGGAGGAGAGAAGGCTGAGAGGGGATCCCATCAGTCCCTACAAATATCTCCAGGGGGTGTCAGAGCATGGTGCYAGACTCGGTTCAGTGGTGCTCAGCGGCAGGACGAGGAGCAGTGGCCAGAAACTGAAACACGACAAGTTCCACCTGGACATGAGGAAGAGCTTCTTTCCAGGAGGGTGTCAGAGCACTGGAACAGCTGCCCTGGGAGGGAGCGGAGTCTCCCTCTCTGGAGATATTCCACACCCACCTGGGCACATTCCAGGTGGCCCTGCCTTGTCAGGGCTCTTGGGCTGAGGGATCTGCAGAGGTCCCTTCCAACTCTCTCCTGGGATTCTGGACAACTCACTGTAGGTAGGGGAGGGGGCTTGGACCAGGTGAGCTCCAGGGGTCCCTTCCCACCTCCAACATCCTGTGTGGATGCAGCTGAGGGGTATAAACTGCTCCCAGAATAGTTGGGGTTGGAAGGGATCTCTGGACATCATCCAGTCCAACCCCCTTGCCAAGGCATGGTCACCTGGAGCAGGTGACACAGGTGGGTTTGGAATGTCTCCAGAGCAGGAGACTCCAAAACATCCAGCACACATTCATTCATCCCTTACACTTGGATTTGGAGGACTTGGTGTTAGGTCCATGGGCTGGGAGAGCATCAATGAGGAACCCAAACCGTGGAAGTTTGGCAGGTGGAAGTCACAGSATCCTGTGAGGTGACACTAAAATGTCATGTTTGCCTTGGACCCTCCGGTGTCAGGGACAGGGTTTGTTCTGGAGTGATGTCCGCTGGGATTTTTTTGGACATGGAAGTGTGGAAAACTCTGTCTCTTGGCAATAAAATACAGGATTTGAGTGAAAGCCTGAAAGCCACATTCTCTTTGTCACCCTCCAGTCACTCATCCACTGCTTCATCCCCTCCCAGCACATGGAGCCATGTCCTGGCTCTGGAGCAGCACCGAGGGGACAGCAGCCCTCAGCTTTGAGCTGTTTGTAGAGTCATGGAACGTCCTGAGCTGGAAGGAACCCATGGGATCATCAAAGTCCAACCCCTGCCCTGCACAGACACCCCAACAATCCCACCCTGTGCCTGAGAGCGTTGTCCAAATGCTCCTGGAGCTCTGGCAGCCTTGGGGCTGTGCCCATTCCCTGGGGAGCCTGTTCAGTGCCTCACCACCCTCTGGGGGAAGAATCTCTCCCAAAATCCAACCTGAACCTCCCAGGCACAGCTCCAGCTGTTCCCCCGAGTCCTACTGTGGGGCAGGAGTGTGTCTGAGCACAGAATTTGTGACAATTGGCAGCTGGAATGACTTGGTTGAGGGTTTTGATGATGGAAGGTGTGAAGACCTTTCAAGAAGTCGGGAGAGAGAACAGAGGGGRAATCCAGGACACAAAACCCCACCTCACTTCTTTAACACCGTGTTTCCCACACTTTCCTGCACCATTGTCCTTGGACCCTGAGGATCCTGTTGGATCTTCAGACAGTGCCCTGATACACTCCTGTCCTGACAGAACTCAGCCTGCTGGGGCCACATCACTCAGGGATCGTGCAGAACAGGAGCTGGGCGTTTTCCAGACAGGCATTCCGTAGGATTTTCGTGATCCTTTAAGTTTTAACAGCTTGGGATATTCCATAACGTTTACCTCACGTTGAGGTCTGGGGTTAAACCAGCAGTAAGTAAATTCTTTGAAGTCGTCTTCAGCTTAAAGGTGGAAGGTGTTTTACTCCTAAACTGATTGTAAAACTTCCAACATTGGCTCATTCTCTTTCCTGAATATTCCTGTCTCACAGAGGCGGAGAAGCTGAACAAGATGAGCTCCCTCCTGGAAAGGCTCCACGCCAAGTACAGCCAGAACCGGCCCTGGACAGAAACCATGAAGTTGGTCCGTCAGGTCATGGTGAGGATTGCTGGGCTCTGAGCAGGAGCTGTCTGGGGCTTCTCTGGTGAAGGTTTTGTGTTGGGTTCTTAGATCTCTTCAAGGTGTTCTTGTTGTGTCCAAGGCTTCGCTCTCTCCTGGATGGGGGCACAGGGGAGGGAGGGATGTCCAAGCTCTCATCTAATTGCAGATTATTTGTCAACTCAGTGCCGGGAAAAGGATCAAACTTGTATTTTCTGCTACTTACYCTTCCAGGATATTTTGTAGAGCACTTTGTTCAGTGACACTCAACACTCAGTGCTGGCTTAGTCAAAAATGGGTTTGAAGTATTGGTGTGGGTGGGGGAAGGAGGAGCAGGAGGCAGGGAGAGCTACAGCAAAGCCTCCTGCACATACTCAGGTGTTAAAAGTTTGCCTGGCTCTTTATTTCTCTGTCACCTCTTCTAAAACTCTCAGCTTASACCTATTAAAAGTTGCTACATTCTGTTCTTCCAGCTGAGCAAGTTGCTTAAAAGAAAAGAAATCAATTCCAGGCCTGCCTTTGTAACCTGCTTGCAGACAGATACTGTTCAYCTAGAGGAATCAAGATGATGTAATTTGGGCATGAAATCTAATCTGCTTTTAATTATCTAAATAAACCTCACTTGGCTGCTCTGAAGTTGCCATCATTCTCTCCCACTGAGGGACAAGGAAAAATGACCTTTTTTCTTTTGTCTGCCCAAGGAAAAACGAGTRGTGCTGAACTCGGGGGGACACCAGCACCTGGTGAGCTGCTTGGAGACGCTGCAGAAGGCCCTCAAAGGTTGGTGTGTTCTCTGTGTGCTCTCTACAGGCTGCTGCAGGGTGGAAAATCCTATGGAAACGCTCCATAAAAATCCCACACAGCATGTTGCTGGTGTGTTTCACGGTGCTCCTGGTGCTCGGGGATTCATCAGCACACTGAGCTCAGTGCCAGGCAGGACAGTCAGCACTGGCTGTGCTGCTTTTATTGGGAAAAGCCTCTCATTGTCCAGAGAAGCTGTGGCTGCCCCTGGATCCCTGGAAGTGTCCAAGGCCAGGYTGGATGGGGCTTGGAGCACCCTGGGATAGTGGGAGGTGTCCCTGCCCATGGCAGGGGTGGGAATGGAKGGGCTTTAAGATCCCTTCCAAACCATTCCRTGGCTCTGCGAGTGCTCATACCTGGATTCCACTTGCAGAAGAAATTCCATTCTCTCCTTGCACTTTGGGAATATTTGGGTTTCTCCGTTGTGTCTGCACTTGGGCACAGGTCCTGTGTGGTTGCACGTGCAACAGTGTGAGCAGACGTGGGAGGGAGTAACCAGCTGAGATTGGGTTTATTGCTGGTGCCTTCATTCCTTAGGGAATGTCGGACCATTCCCCTGAACTTTGGTTTTTGTTCCCTCCATCCAGTATCATCTCTGCCTGCCATGACTGATCGCTTGGAGTCCATCGCCAGGCAAAGCGGGTGAGTCTCCTCTTTGATTCATGGCAAAGACCTCTCCTGGTTCCCTGCCCACACCAGAACCTTCTGGTGCTTGGATTGTGGGGTTTTGTGTGCTTGGATTGGGGTTTTTGTATGCTTGGATTGGGGTTTTTGTATGCTTGGATTGTGGGGGTTGTGTGTTGGATTGTGGGGGTTTGTGCGTTTGGGTTGGGGTTTTGTGTGCTTGGTTTGTGGGGTTTTTGTATGCTTGGATTGGGGTTTTTGTGTGCTTGGATTGGGTATTTTGTGTGCTTGGATTGTGGGGTGTTTGTGATGGATTGTGGGGTTTTTGTGATTGGATTGTGAGATTCTGTGTGCTTGGATTGGGGTTTTTGTTTGCTTGGATTGTGGTGTTTGATGGATTGGGGATTTTGTGTGCTTGGATTTGGGGGTTTTGTGTGCTTGGATTCGGGGGTTTTGTCTGCTTGGGTTGTGGGGGTTTGTGTGCTTGGGTGATGGGGTTTTGTGTGATGGATTGGGGAGTTTTGTGTGCTTTGATTGGGGAGTTTTGTGTGATGGATTGTGGGATTTTCTGTAATGGATTGTGGGATTTTGTGTGCTTGGATTATGGGGTTTATGTGCTTGGACTGGGGAGTTGTGTGCTTGGACTGGGGAGTTTTGTGGGCTTGGATTGGAGGGTGTTTGTGTGGGTTTTCTGTGGGTTTTCTGTGCATCTCACAGCGATTTTTGTTCTGTTTCCTCTGGAAGCCTCGGCTCCCACCTGAGTGCGAACGGCACCGAGTGTTACATCACCTCGGACATGTTTTATGTGGAAGTGCAGTTGGATCCCACAGGGCTGCTCTGTGATGTCAAGGTGGCTCACCATGGAGAAAACCCCGTGGTGTGTATTCCTGGGGAAAGAGGAACCCTTGTGCTTTTGGGATTGCCGTTTACCTCCCTTTGGTTTGAGCAGAGGGAATGGGTTGTATTTAATGTTCCGGTTACACCCTTGCTGCTCGTTCTAGCCTCCATGGAGTAGTTTGCTTCTGTGGGATAATCTGATCAATGCACACTATGGATTTACAACTGGCAAAATTATTTGAGGACATTACCTCAGCGTTTCTGAGAATTTTATGGAGGTTATTACTGTGTTTCCAAGGAAAGGGAAGGGAAATTGTTCTTACAAAGCTCAGATCTGGGAATGGAAAGTTCTAAAATGTGGAAAACTGGGAGGAAATGGCTTTACTGCCCGTGGAGGAGTTGGAGGCTGGTGTTTGATTGGCCTCTCCTGCAAACAGCCCATCTTTAATATCCCTATGTAAGGTCATAGATTGTCAACCTAAGGCTTCACAATTTGAGAAGTTCATTTCAAATTTATAATTTAAGAGGAAATATTATAGCTGGGACTTGTCCCAGCAGGGGTTGAGGAGCAGAAGTAGAACCACAGCAAGGTGGGGTTGTGGGCATTGTGTGGCTTCCCAGGAAAAGCTGGTGCTCGGGAATTTCCCTGTCCTGGTATTTCCCAGCTGCAGAGCTGCACAAAGCCTGGAGTGGCTGCATCCCACCCTGATATCCTTGTGTGTTTTTTCCTTTTCAGAGCTGTCCAGAGCTGGTGCAACATCTGAGGTGAGTGACAGGGGTGGGATGTTGTGTTTCTTCACAGGTTTCTCTTTTCTGTAATGTTCTCATGCTGTTTGATGTCTGGAAACACAAAATTCTTCACAGCTGCTCCTTCCCCACAAAGTGTCTTCACTTCTCCAGGGGATTTTCTGGCTTTGGCTCAGATCTTGTGATTCTGGCTGCTGTGCAAAGTATCTTCAAAGCCCACAGCACCTTAAAGCTGAATCACGGAGAGAACACATTTTGTAGCTTTCATGTAGCGAAAGTCTTTTTTTTAATTGGCTCATCATCTTTATTGATGTCACTTTTTAAAATGAAACCTATCTGTTACTAATTTGAATACTTAGTAACTTTTCCTCCTTTTCCTTTCAGAGAGAAAAATTTTGATGAGTTTTCAAAGCATCTCAGGGGGCTTGTGAACCTGTATAAGCTGCCAGGGGACAAGTAAGTCCAGAACACATTTATATCCACATGTGTAAAATGAAATAACAAGTCTAGAATACATTTATTTATACCCACACATAAAAAATGAAACAACCCTCCAAGCTCGTAGGTTTGCACTGCACAGTTCCTTTCAAGTTTTCTTACATTGTTTTATTGGTTTTTTTTTTCTTTTTTCCTAAGCAAACTTAAAACTAAAATGTACTTGGCTCTGCAGTCCTTGGAGTTGGATCTCCAAAAGATGGCTGGGATGTATTGGTGAGTTTGTGGTGTCCGTGTGGTTGGGTGGGTTTTGTAAATACCTGTAAATGCTCAGAGCTCTGAGAAATTCCTTCTTAACTGCAGAAATTGATTGGGAGAGAGTCTAAAAGTCAAAACGAAAAGTTTGTAGCTTGATGGGTTTAGTGGCCATGTGTTTCACAGTAAGAAATTGAGAAAGCTTTGGTCATGTTTCACTGCTGTAGGTTCAGTGATCAACCAGCTGTGTTGCAGAGTAAAGCAGCTTTTGTTTTGCCTATACAGTGTGAAGTTTAGGATCACGCCCTCTTTGGGTCCCAGAAATGTGTATTTTGAGTTAAAATCAGTCTCAGCACATGAATTTTGGCTTCAGGTGTGGCTGTGGCTTGTTTCAGACTGTGATTGCCTCTCTTGCAGGCAAGCCACCAATGCAAACCCCCTGGACAAGATCCTGCATGGCAGTGTTGGCTATCTCACCCCCAGGAGTGGAGGTACCTGTGATTCACACTTCAAAAAAAAAAGGAATTAATARAAATTTATTTGTTCCTGGCCCCCATTATGGGTGATAGTTTCACATTAACTGATGGAAAATAATCCAAGTAAAAGAGGCACAAGGTGTTTGTGTGGCTTTGGGGTGTGGGGATGATCAGGTTGACTTCTCAGGATGCCTCATCAGGAGTTTCTCTCCCCCAGGTCTCCTGATGAACCTCAAATATTACGTCTCCCCCTATGATTTATTTGAGGACGGCGCTGGAGCCCCCGTGGTTTTGCACGAGAACAATGGTAGGTCAGCTGTGGAGCTGCTGGGGGACAAGGAAGCAGAATTCCAGCCTGGCTGCCCTCTGCTGTCACCCTGTCACAGGCTGTCCTGTGGAGGACACAGGTTTAGTGAGCCCAGGTGTGAACACCAGCCCAGGTGACCACTGACCATTGGACCTTGTGGCTGTGCTGGAGTTAGAGCTGGGCTCCCGTGGGATCGTGGGGTGACAGTTTGCAGGMAGAGCCTTTTTCCTTGGAGTGAATCTCATTTTAACATGGGATTTGTTTTGTTGTCTGAGTAAAAATGTAGAATCCCAGGATGGTTTGGGTTGGGAGGGGCCTTAAAGCTCATCCAGTTCCAACCTCCTGCCATGGGCAGGGGCACCTTCCACTATCCTGGGTTCCTCAGAGCCCCATCCGACCTGGTGCCTCTTCCATCATACTGGAAGATTGTTTTTATGCACGGACATCTGGCTCTTGTTAAAATGCCAAAACCGAGCTCCAGTTGTCAGGAAAGAAGAGAGGGAAGTTATCCAAAATCATTATTTGTTTTGCTTTGCAAAGAGCAAACAACGAACTCGCAAATGCATTTGGAAAATATTTTGAGAGTGACGCGGTTGATCCACCTGGCAAGAGRGGAATGGAGCTCTGGGTAGAACAGTCAGTTTGGCTGTTGTCCATTTAGTCCTGAAGGTGAGCAGTGAGCTCTGTGCCTTGTGGGGGAAGCCAGATATTTCCACCAGAGTGATATTTTATGGAATCACAGAGTGTTTTGTGTTGGAAGGCACCCTAAGGCTCATCCAGTTCCATGGGCAGGGACACCTTCCACTATCCCAGGTTGCTCTGAGCCCCATCCAACTTGGCCTTGGACACTTCCAGGCCTAGGGCGTATATTTAATTAATGTTTAATCCACAAAACTTGCACTGAAGGGTTTTTTTTTTTCCATCAGCTTATGTCCTTGTCGGGTTCTCCTCTTGCTTCCCCCCGCAGTTCCTCGCTCGCTGGGCATGAACGTGTCCGTGACAGTCGAGGGAACCATGGCAATGCACAAACTTCCAATTGCTCCACTCATCATGGGCTCCCACCCCGTGGACAGCAAAGGGTAAGGGCAGGACAGGAGGCCAGCACTCAGCTGGAGTCGGTGGGGAATGGCTGTGTGATGTCACAGCGTTGTGTGAGTTACACAAGTGCCRTCTTTAGGCCAAGAAACGCCCGTTTCAGGGCTCTGAGGTGCTCCCGAGGAGTGCCTTTATTTTTAAGGTGTAACTGTGTATTTGAGGAAACRTGAATGTTATGTCAGGTGACAGCAGAAGCCCTGCAGCTCACAGGACCTTTTGTCCCCCCAATCTTCCAGAACTCCATCTTTCTCCTCGATCACCAGTGCCAACAGTGTGGACTTGCCAGCTTGTTTCTTCCTGAAATTCCCACGTCCCATTCCAGTGTCTCGAGCTTTCATCCAGAAACTCCAGAGCTGCACAGGTGGGTTGCAGAGCTGTCGGGCTTTTATTAATGTTTCATCTCCAGGGTTTTATTAATGTCTCCTTGTTTCTATCAATAAACGCTGCTGATTTTTAACGTGTGCCAGGGAAATTGCTCAGGGTTTTGCGCTGTTCTCAGTAAAACCTGGACAGGTTTTTCCACCATCTCTCCCTGACTCCCAGATGCCATCATTCCACGCTGTCTTGTCCCCTCAGGTATCCCCCTGTTCGACACACCACCCACGTTTGTCCCCCTGTATGAGCTGATCACGCAGTTTGAGTTGTCCAAGGAGGCCGATCCCCTGCCCCTGAACCACAACATGCGCTTCTACGCCGTAAGTGTGCTCTGCCAGCCAGCCTGGGACACCTCCACAGCAGCATTTCGGGGGGGTTTCAGCTGTTTCAGGTGTCTTCCAAGTGGGATAAATGGGTTCAGTATTTATTCCCGGACAAAACTTGTTCTTCAAGCGTTAGGATTCAGGTACAGGGCCCTGGCACAGGGTGACCAGAGAAGCTGTGGCTGCCTCTGGATCCCTGGAAGTGTCCAAGGCCAGGTTGGACAGGGCATGGAGCAACCTGGGATAGTGGGAGGTGTCCCTGCCCATGGCAGGGGGTGGGACTGGGGGGGCTTTAACATTCCAACCCAATGCAAACCATTCCATGATGACCATGGTAATTAGGGAAATTAGGTATTCAGAGATGCTTTGCTGTTGGAGTGCAGCTGCAGGGAGGAGAGCAGAGGAACTGAGCCTTCCCAGGTTCTGTCCCTTCCTTTTGTCCAGTGATGTGTGGCTGAATGAATTGCAGCATTTTGGGAGAAATCCTTAAATCTGTGGATGAGCGTTAACTCCAGAGGGTTCTCTCCCCGGAAGGGATGCCATGCAACGTGAAACTGTTTCAGTGGGAACAGTGAATGCTGTTGGGCAGTACTTTTGAGGAATTAAAATCATCTTTTCCTTGTTCAGAGTGGAAGGAAAACGTCGTCAGTGTTTGTCCCTTTCAGCCAGAGAGGTGAYGTGGTGTCAGTGGCATCTGGGCACTGCTGGATGTCCCTTATCCCCTTCTACCCGGCTGGACTAAAGCAGGAATTGTTTGTCAGGCTCTTCCAGGACAGCAGCACTGTTACTTCCTGAACAAAGACGCTCCTCTCCCGGACGGACGAAGCCTCCAGGGAACTCTGATCAGCAAAATCGCCTTCCAGCACCCCGGCCGGGTGCCCCTCATCCTCAACTTGATCCGGCACCAGGTGGCCTACAACACCCTCATTGGCAGCTGTGTCAAGAGGACAGTCCTGAAGGAAGGTGGGTGCCACCTCCAGAGGAAAAAGATGTGGGAATGATGAACCCTGGGTAGTTTTCCTCATAAGAAATGAGGCCTCTGCTGCTTCCCTTATTTTTGTCCTGTCTGTGTGGGGGTTTTGAGGCTCTGGTTCATCTCCACTCTTCCCTCAGTTAATGTTTCCTGTGCCTTTCAGATTCTCCCGGGATCCTGCAGTTTGAAGTTTGTCCTCTCTCTGACTCCTGTTTCAGTGTATCCTTCCAGCACCCCGTGAACGACTCCCTGGTGTGCGGTAAGTGGGCTCAGGGGCAGCAGGAACRGCGTTTTTGGGAAGGCTGGCAGGGTTTCCTCGCGCTGCGTGCAGGATTTTGATCCCTCCCAAACKCCTGCTCTCTCTTCCAGTGGTGATGGACGTGCAGGACTCCACCCATGTGAACTGCAAGCTGTACAAAGGGCTGTCCGATGCCCTCATCTGTACAGATGATTTCATTGCCAAGGTGGTTCAAAGGTAAGCTGGGATTTTTGTCTCACCTTGCACTCCCAACCACAYGGATGAGCTCTGCTCCTTCTCGTGTTCATCCAGCAGTTCTGGAGCTGTTCTGTGCTTGTTTGGAAGAGAGAAAAAAACTCAGAGCCCTGCTGAAAATTCAATTCCGGATGTTGAACTGTAGCTACTTATTTTTGAGTTTGTTGTTTACACAGGGCTTTTATCCAGGTTCCTCCACCTCAGTTCCATTCAGAACAGAGCAGGACGTTCACAGGGCACAACACTCCTGTCGCCTTTTGAGTGAGAATCGCTGGTTTTGCTTTCAGCACGTTATAGACTCATCATCCCTGAGGAGAATGTGGAGTTACCACTGATTTTTGAGCTCAAAAAGCTGCCCCTGCCCATGGCAGAGGAGTGGAACTGGATGGGCTTTAAGCCCTTCCAACCCAAGCCGTCCTGGGATTTTTATAAGGTTGCAGGAAATCAGGTTTGCCAAGCTTAGATAAAGGAGTTTTCTGGCAGAATTGGAGTAACAACCCAGATTCCTTCATCAGGACAGGACAATGGGGAATGACTTTAAACTGAAACAGTGGTTTTAGRTGGGATATTGGGAAGAAATCCTTCCCTGTGAGGGTGCCCAGAGAAGCTGTGGCTGCCCTTGGATCCCTGCAAGTGTCCAGGGCCAGGCTGGACGGGGCTTGGAGCAGCCTGGGACAGTGGGAGGTGTCCCTGCCCGTGGCAGGGGTGACACTGGATGAGCTTTGAGGCCCCTTCCTACCCAAACCATTCTATGATTCTGTGATTGCATCCTGCGCTTTTTAACTACCAGATAATGATCTGTCAGCCATCAGTTATTAGAGTTGATTGATCAATTCTCCCTCTGTGATTGCAAGGCGGTGCATAAAGGCGCCGGTGTCTCGTGGCTGGGTAAGGGTGGTGGGATAAGTGTGAATCCAAGCAGAACAGCAGGACATAAAACCTGGACCTGCTGCTCTCCTGTGCRAGCCCCTGAGTGCTCGTTTTATGCCTGATGGAGGTGTAAAACCTCCCCAGTGACTTTTAGCCAACCCCACCCTGACCCTCTGCTGTGTCTTGCAGGTGCATGTCCATCCCTGTCACCATGAGAGCCATCCGTAGGAAAGCAGAAACCATTCAAGCTGACACCCCAGCCCTGTCCCTCATTGCAGAGACAGTTGAAGACATGGTGAAGAAAAACCTGCCCCCAGCCAGCAGCCCAGGGTATGGCATGACCACAGGCAGCAACCCAATGAGCGGGACCACCACCCCAACCAACACTTTTCCTGGGGGGCCCATCACTACTTTGTTTAACATGAGCATAAGCATGAAAGAGAGGCATGACTCGGTGGGCCATGGGGAGGACTTCAGCAAAGTGTCTCAGAACCCTATTCTCACTAGTTTGTTGCAGATCACAGGGAATGTGGGGTCTACCATTGGCTCAAGTCCAACCCCCCCCCACCACACACCACCACCAGTATCCTCACCAGCCAGCAACACCAAGAACCACCCCATGCTCATGAACCTTCTTAAGGAGAATCCCCCTCAGGATTTCTCCACTCTGTATGGGAGCAGCCCTCTGGAAAGGCAGAACTCTTCCTCTGGCTCCCCCAGAATGGAAATGGGCCCTGGGGGGAATAAGCAAAAGAAAAAAAAATCCCGCATGCCAGCCGACAAGCCCAAGCACCAGACTGAGGATGATTTCCAGAGGGAGCTCTTTTCCATGGATGTTGACTCCCAGAACCCCATTTTTGATGTCAACATGACTGCAGACACCCTGGACACCCCTCATATTACTCCAGCACCCAGCCAGTGCAGCACTCCTCCTACCACCTACCCCCAGGCGATCCCCCACACGCAGCCCAGTATCCAGAGGATGGTTCGCCTGTCCAGCTCGGACAGCATCGGGGCCGATGTCACCGACATCCTCTCGGATATAGCGGAGGAGGCTTCCAAGCTGCCCACCAGTACCGAGGACTGCCCACCCATTGGGACTCCAGTCAGAGACTCTTCTAGTTCAGGACATTCACAAAGTGCCCTCTTTGACCCCGATGTTTTTCAGACCAACAGTAGTGAGAACCCCTACACAGACCCCGCAGACCTGATCGCGGACGCCGCTGTGAGCCCCAACAGCGACTCCTCCAACCATTTTTTTCCAGACGGGGTAGATTTCAACCCTGACTTGCTGAACAGCCAGAGCCAGAGCGGTTTTGGGGAGGAATACTTTGATGAGAGCAGTCAGAGCGGAGACACTGACGATTTCAAGGGCTATGCCCCCCAGGCTCTAACTAATTTGGGGGTGCAAGTCTTGGGGGCTGACGGGGGGGAAAATAAATTTAAGGGGAGCACTCCGTCCGATACAGTGGATTTTAGTATTATTGCAGCTGCCAGCAAAGCACTGGGGTCCTCTGACATCATGGAGCACCACAGTGGAGGTCAGAGCCCTTTGCTGAACACGGGGGATTTAGGAAAAGAGAAGTCTCAGAAACGGGTAAAGGAAGGCAATGGGTCTGGAAGTGCCATGGCAGGTGCCGGGATAGATGGGAAGCCAGGGAAGCGCAGCCGGACGCCATCCAGTGATGGCAAAAGCAAAGAGAAACTTCCAAAGCGGAAGAAGCAGGAGACAGATGGGAAATCTCCATCTCACAGTTCGTCCAACAGGCCCTTCACGCCACCAGCAAGCACAGGTGGGTCCAAATCTCCGGGGAGTTCGGGCAGATCCCAGACTCCTCCCGGGGTAGCTACTCCTCCTATTCCAAAAATAACCATTCAGATCCCAAAAGGAACAGTGACTGTTGGCAAACCATCTTCACACGGCCAGTACACRAGTAGTGGTTCTGTCACCTCCTCCAGTAGCAAAAGCCATCATAGCCATTCTTCCTCCTCCTCCTCTTCTTCCTCCTCTTCAACCTCAGGCAAAATTAAAAGCAAATCAGAAGGGTCTTCTGGCTCAAAGATGAGCAGCAGCCTCTACTCCAGCCAAGGCGGCTCCGGTTCGGGTCAGTCCAAGGGCTCGGCCCAGTCGGTGGGAAAGCCGGGATCCTCCCCCATCACCAAGCACGGCCTCAGCACCGGCTCTGGCAGCACCAAGATGAAACCTCAAGGAAAGCCATCGTCCCTCATGAACCCTTCCATGAGCAAACCAAACATCTCTCCGTCTCACTCGAGACCCTCGGGGGGTTCTGACAAACTCGCTTCTCCCATGAAACCTGTCCCAGGTACTCCCCCCTCGTCTAAAGCGAAGTCACCCATCAGTTCAGGTTCCGGTGGCTCTCACATGTCTGGGACTGGCTCAAGCTCGAGCATGAAATCATCTTCAGGAATGGGATCCTCCGGGTCTATGTCGCAGAAACCACCTCCCTCGTCCAATTCCTCCACGGCATCTTCATCTTCTTTTTCATCCAGTGGGTCTTCCATGTCTTCATCCCAGAACCAGCATGGAAGCTCCAAAGGCAAGTCCCCGAGCAGAAACAAGAAGCCATCGCTGACCGCAGTCATAGACAAGCTGAAGCACGGGGTGGTCACGAGCGGGCCTGGCGGAGACGACCCCATGGACGGACAGATGGGGCCGAGTTCCAATTCCTCAAGCCATACAATGTCCTCCAAACACAACATGTCTGGAGGGGAGTTCCAGGGAAAGCGGGAGAAGAGCGACAAGGAGAAATCGAAGGTCTCTGTTTCTGGAGGATCTGTTGACTCTTCCAAGAAGAACTCGGATTCCAAAAACGTCGGAAGCACTGGAGTGGCCAAAATTATCATCAGCAAACACGATGGTGGTTCCCCCAGCATTAAAGCCAAAGTAACTCTGCAGAAACCCGGGGAAGGGGGTGGGGACGGCCTGAGGCCTCAGATGGCTTCTTCCAAAAGCTACGGATCGCCCCTGATCAGCGGCTCCACCCCCAAACACGAGCGCTGCTCCCCCAGCCACAGCAAGTCCCCGGCGTACACCCCCCAGAACATCGACAGCGAGAGCGAGTCGGGCTCCTCCATCGCCGAGAAATCCTACCAGAACAGCCCCAGCTCCGACGACGGCATCCGGCCCCTGCCCGAGTACAGCGCCGAGAAACACAAGAAGCACAAAAAGGAGAAGAAAAAAGTGAAAGACAAAGACCGGGACAGAGATCGGGACCGGGATAAGGACAGGGACAAGAAGAAATCCCACGGCATGAAGCCGGAGAGCTGGTCCAAGTCTCCGATCTCGGCGGATCAGTCTCTGTCCATGGCGAGCAGCGCGATCCTCTCGGCCGAGCGGCCGTCCCGGGCCAGCCCCGAGTTCCTGATCGGGGAGGAAGATGATGATCTCATGGATGTTGCTCTAATTGGCAATTAATTCTCCCAGACGAGCTGTCTGCAGGGCCTGCGGGTCCTGGAGGGAAGGAAGGAAGGATCCATCCCAAACTTGCCATGCGGATCTTCACGGGGTGTGTTCGGAGAGGGGGAAAAACAAGTATTTCCAAGATATTTCCAAGATTTTCAGGCCACCAAGGTCTGTGCAGAAGGTGTGAGTGCCGGCAGCCAGGTCCCTGCCTGTGGCCTTCATCCTGTGGGCACTTCCATTCTTCCTGAATTTATGAGTATTATCATCCCTGTTGGAATTAACGGGGGTGAAGCCGAGTGTGGGAATGTGGGAGCAGCTCCCAAATGGGGCAAACAGACATAGGCTGGGCTGGGAGATCCCAGTCCCTCTGCCCTCTTCCCATTCAGGATAAGCTCCTTTCGGATGTAGGAAGTTTTAAAAGTAATTATTTTAGGAAATGTTGTAGGGTTGGGTTTTAATTCTTTGGAAGAAGGAAAACCACGAGGTTTTTAATTTCTTTTATTCCCGCGGCGTTCCTTCATTCGATGCCCGGCTCAGCGCGGTGCCTCCGGCACGAGCTGGGCACTGTGTCCTCATGGAAATCAGGATTTTATCCTGGGTCACAGCTCTGAGGGATTGCTGCTGCCTTGGGTTTGCCTTCCCTTTTGTTTTAGCTATTTATTCACCTCCATGTGGGAATGCCTCGTGCTCCTTGTATTTCCCCCAACGGGAATTTGGGTAGAGCCCGTGGGTTTGGGCGGCTCTGCAGCTTCGGTGACGTTCCAGCGTGGTGAAATTCCAGCGAATCCCAGTGGAAAAGGGACTCCTGTCTGCACCAGCGAGTTTCCCTGGAATCCCCTCGTGCTGCTCAGCTGGGAATTGTGGTCTCACACACGGGCACTGCCCTGGGAAGGATCGTCCGGCCAACGGAGCCGTGTCCTGCTTGGCACCGGCGCTGCCTGGAAAACAGTCCCGGAGTGGCTCAGCTGGGATCAGAGTTGCAGCAGAAGTGTTGATTTCCTTAAAAGATGGATTTTCCCCTTTTGGCTGGAATTAGGAGCATGACGCAGGCATCCTCTCCGGGCTGATCTTGTGGTCCCTGAAAAGGAAAAGAGACTMAGGAGAGTGTTTTATTTTTGAAAGCAGTTTCATCTGATTCACTGAAGAGGAATGTGGGAAATCAGGAGTTCTGCAAACACGTCTCCTTTGGAATTATGTACTGAGCAGGATCCTGCTCCCACTGGATTTTGCTGTCGGGTTCTGGAGGCCAGGATTTCCCCGTGGGAATGGGGTTATGCTTCACCTTTGGGGATGCAATGTGAAAAGATGTCAAGGATTTGAGTTTTCTTTTAAACCACTGAAATTTCCCATCCTGGGATACCCCAGGGATACCCCAGGAAAGCTGTTTGGTTCCCAGCTTTTTGGAAAGGCCGGTGCCTTTTCAGTAGGTTGGCCACTATTCCATTAATTGTAGGGATTTTTCACCTCTTCCTCCTGCCTCCAGTTTAATTCCAGGCCTCCTGCAGAGCGTGGGAGCCTGAATTTCTCCCAAGCTTCCCCYGGCTCTGGAGAACTTTCCCTTCTCATATTTTCCAGTATTTATCCCTTGCTCCCGGTGTCCTGCACGCCACAACCTCCCCCCTCACCGGAGCTCCCATCCTCAGGGGCTGAAACGATAGGAAAGCGGGAATTAAATCCAAACCCGGAGCAAACGCTGTTGTCTCACGCAGCGTCGGAATCGAGTGACTGCGGGGTGCCACGAAGAGGACGGCAGGGATACAATCCCAGAGGAATTTAGCTGGAGACCCTGCTCCAGTTGGGAACGGCGCCGGCTCAGCCTCCGGAGCGCTGCCTGCTCCTCCTCTCCTGTTTTTATTTAACCCATTTTTTTTTGACTAAAGCCCTTCGATCCGTTCCGAGTTGTGCGAGGGCACAACCAGCCTTCCAAAAGAAGCACTTTCAAGTGGAATCCAGGCTGGGAATCCCACAGGATGGCTCCCTGGACTTGTCCTTAGCCGGAGCCGTGTTTTCCTGCTGTCGAAGCACGCGAAAAACTGGAAGGAAGTCCCGTTCAGCAGCGAAATTGACACAAAAAGGTGTTTGAAAGGAACGAGCTGCACATGTTTCCTCTCCCCTCACCCAGACCAAAGCTCAGTATCCAAAATTCCCCCTGTGGAAGGCGGGAACAGAGGGAACAATGTCTCCTCCGGCCACTGCGGGAGGCACGAGTCCCAGATTTAAAGCTTTTCACCCCATTTTGGTGCCCTGTCCCCTTCCAATGACGTCAGTCCTGGGAGAGCTGMGGTGCGTGACCACACAGAGGCTTTGGGGTGTCAGTGCTCGGGCTCTGAGAAATGGTTTATTTTTGGTATATTTTTGCTTATTCGCAATTATTTTACATCTTTCAGTATTCAGAAAGATAAAATAAAGTGAAAATTAAATATAAGCCAAACCTTTTAATCTCAGGTGGTGAAGTGAACGCGGAGATTAAAAGAAACTGGTTCTTTCCTCGATTATCATGATGTACATAAATCCCTGGCTGGAAAACCGCTGGAATTGTAAATATCCCGGCTCCCGCGGCAGTTTTTTTGGGCGGAAAGTGGAATTTCAACTTTTTTGGAAATATTGCAGAGAAACCTGTTTATTTACATGCAAATAAACCCCTTTGGTACAAAGAGGTCTCGGCTCTGTGACGGGGGGGGGGGG
>RAHM01000477.1:91419-135286 GCA_003713295.1 Parotia lawesii | reverse complement strand
CGCGCCCCCCCCCCGCTTCACGCGGCGCGCGGCGGCCGCGCCGTCCAATGAGCGCGCGCGTTGCTGGCAGGTGCGCAGTGTTTTTGTTTTGGGTCGAAGTTGAGGCAGGAGCGGACGCGGCGGCGGCGCCGGGCGGAGGCCGCGCTCCGGCACCCCCGCACCCGCCGGGCCCCGCGCCCCCCGCCGCCCCCGCGCCGGCCCCGCCATGCGCAGGGAGATGAACGGGGTCACTAAGAGCCGCTTTGAGGTGAGGCCCCGGCTGGCCCCGCGGGGGGAGGCCCGGCCTGGCCCGGCTGAGGAGGCGCTGGGTGGGGAGGGGGGCCGGGCTGCGGTGTGTGAGGCGATCCCCCCCTGATGGCCCTCAGAGCCCTCCCCGCCCTCGTCCCGGACAGCGCGGCCTTGGGGCAAAGCCGGGGGGGCGCGGGGGGGGTCTGTTTGAATGGGGCTGGGAGGGGGGTCGCGGTCGTGGGTGGCCGGGGGGGCTCAGGGCTGTGACCCCCGGGTTTGGGGGGGTTTGGTGTGAACTTTCTGCCCCCACCCCCCACGTCCGTTTTGGGGAGGGGGTTCCCCCGTCTGATTTCAACTCCCGTGGGGGGCTGAGGGGGGGCCCTTCTATGAATGGGGCCGGGGAGGATCTGTGGGTGCAGAGGGGGGGTCCGAGTCTGGGGGGTGCCGCTGTGAAACGTCTCTCCCGCCCCATTTTGGGGGTTCTCCCTCTGTTATAAACTCCGGGGGGGGGGGTTTGGGGGGGCCGGGGTGGGACAGAGCTGCTGCCAACGTGTTGCTGCGGCTGTGAGCGCTGGCAGCGAAGTCGATGATGGAGCAGGAGATGTGGGGAATTGCGCCTGGAAAACACCACAACCTTTGGGGTGGGGAGGGCGTTCAGGGGGGTCCCAGCGCCGCTTTTTTTTTTTTTTTGGGCTGTAGCCGGGGGGGGGRAAAAAATTTGCTTACAGGGCGGTGGGGGATGGAGAGGATGGAAGGAGCGGAGGGTAAACAATGGGATCTATTCAAAGGACATGGCACAAAGCGGAGTGTGGAGCCAGGGCGATTCCAGCCGCATTGTTGTCCCAGCTGTCTTCCCGGGGGAGGAGGAGGAGGAGGAGGGTAGGGAGGAAGGGCAGCAGCAGGATTTACTTCCCATCGCTGCGAGAGGCTGTGGAGGATGGAAATCCCTGCCCGCTCCTTCTCCGGACTGCCCGGCCCATGTGGGGGACAAAAAAGAGCCTGGAATGGTAAAGATGTGGCTGTTCCTCCTCGGTGGAGAGAGGTGGGATGGCGATCCGGGGAAAATGCTGGTTAATGGTRAACTGAAGAGACTCTGATTCCGCAGGGCTCGGTGTGGAATTCCTCAGCCCTGCAGTTGAGAAAGGTGCAGGAAATGCTGGTGGTCCGACACTGCACGTGGGATTGTTTTCTTCCTCTGTGAAACCCGTGTGAAATGCGCAGCGGTGTGAGTTTGGGGTGGGCTCGGGTTTTTTTAGTGTTCTGATATTCCTGTTTCTGTAGCATCCAGTGGTAAAAACATTGGGCTCACCCTGGGAACTGGAGAGGAGCCTGCACGTGAGCCGTGCGTTACCCAGGGTTATTGTATTTACTGTTCTGGGCTGTTCTTGCCTCCACAGATTGATTTATTTATTTGGTTTTTACCCCCTGAGAGCTTTTTTTAAATTTTATTTTGCACTGCTGCAGAGTGGCTGGTTACAGAGCAAAGAGTAAAAGYGGGTTGGTGACAGATTTTGGGGGTAAATGTCTCCTAGGGAATCAGTATCCTTTGCTTCCTTAGCCTTTGTCTTGCAGTGCTGGAGTTCATCCCAATTTTGGGAGGSTTTTCATCAGGGTTGCACCAGGACACGATGAACCCAATTCATTGGGGAAAAAGAGTGGGGAAGAGCTTTGTTCGGCGTGTTTTGGGTGGGGTTTATTTTTTTTTTTTTKCTGGAATGTTATTTTCTTCTTATAGTAAAAAACAGGCGAGTTGGAAAACGAGCAAAATGCTCAAGGAGCGTTTGAGACCTAAATTAATTTTTAAAACCTATATTTATGCAGGAAGAGTTGGTGTGTTATAGAAGGGCTTATTTTGAGCTCCAAGAAGTGCCTTTCATTTCAAACATCATCCTGTTTCTTGGCTGTTTTGGTTACTGTGTTTTGACCAGAGCAGCTGTGGCTGCCCCTGGATCCCTGGCAGTGTCCAAGGCCAGGTTGGACAGGGCTTGGAGCACCCTGGGACAGTGGAAGCTGTCCCTGCCATGGCAGGGGTGGCACTGGATGGGATTTAAGGTCCCTCCCAACCCAAAACATTCCATGATTATAAATCCTTTATTACCCCACCATGGATTATCTGTGACCCACTCACCTGTGTAACCCAGAAAGTTTTAGAGCTGTTTTCCTTTCAATCCATGATTTTCCAGTGGGGTTAYGTTGGTCAGAAGAGCTTCCAAATTGTGTGTTCACACTCAGAAATAGATTTGTTTTTCAGAGGGGCAGGATGGGTGGAAATTCCTCCGTGCTTCCTAGAAACCAGTTTGTAATGGTTGTGCTTTACAAGTGAGAGTTCTGTGAGAGTTCACATTTCATGGGACAGGGGGAAAATTGGGCAGAAATGTGCGGAGACTGGGAGCTGCTGTTCAGAGCTGTGGAATATTGGAAGGTCATGAAGGCAATGGGTGATTAATTCTCCTCCCTCTCCTCCCTCTCCTCCCTCTCCTCCCTCTCCTCCCTCTCCTCCCTCTCCTCCCTCTCCTCCCTCTCCTCCCTCTCCTCCCTCTCCTCCCTCTCCTCCCTCTCCTCCCTCTCCTCCCTCTCCTCCCTCTCCTTCCTCCTCCTCACCTGTGGGTACTGCCAGTGTAGTTCCCCGGGCTGAGGAGGGTGAAGTAGGGCCTTTAAGTCTGGAATCTTATTTTGGGGTAAAAATAGCCCGATCTGGGGCTGTGACTAATAGATTGTGTCTGTTTCAGCCTTGAAATAACAAGTGAATTGCGGAGAGGGAGGCTGGGTTGGGTTTGCACTTAGTTTATTGTCTTTTGTTGAGCCACGTAAACAGATTCCTGAGCCATTGTTGTTGGGCAATTCACAAATCCAGTCGTGAGGGGGTTTAATAATAATAATAATAATAATTCCTTACTGTAGGAATAAAATATGGTGTGGAATATGGGCCAGGCTCCTTGAATCAGACTTGCATGTGGGTTTCTGGTTCCAGGAAGAGTGGAATTCTCTTTTTCCTGGGAATGCCATGCCCGGCCCCACGAGCATATTCGGATTAGTCCCTTTACAGGAGGTGTGGCCACCGCAGAGAAAATCACCACTTACTGCAGCAAAGCAAACAAAAAGGGAAAACATTACCCAGATTGACTCCTAATTCTCTGTGGTGTCGGTTTAATGTGGAACATGCCCTGGCAGATCCCAATCCGTGCTTATATTTGGGATTTCTCTGCTTCCTGCCTGGTGAAGAGCAGCCAAAAAACAGCAGAGAGGAGGGGAGGCATCTCCTGGTGCTTCTGAGTGACTCCTGATGCTCTTGGAGGACTCATTTACCAAGGCCCAAGTTCTCAGCACTTCCTTCATCCATCTTGTCCATGTTCCTGTGCCTTGGGATGTCACCTGGAGCTGTCCTGGGTTTCCCTGAGCCACGGTGTCAGGATTAAGTAATTCCAGCTCTTTTTTTCCTCCCCCCGACTGTGAACCATCCGTGTAGTCTCCTCTACATCCTCAAAAACAACAGCACACAAACAGCTCCATCCTTTCCAGCTTCCTCTGGGAGTCTCCAGACCCTCCAGTGAGCAGGAGCTGCTCCTGGCTGTAGAGTGTGTGTATCCATGGGGCAGTTTGTCCTCTTAAAAATGGAATTAGTGGGACCTCCAGGGGTGTCTCTGAGGAATGAGAGTCTGTGGTGAGCCCTGTGAGCACCTTCAGCCTGAGAAATGCATCGATCCATGGCATTTCTCTTCTGGATTCGGGATCCTCTGTGGGAGGGAATTCTGACCTTTCTGAACCTCTGTAGTTCTCAGGTCTTGTTCGACTGTAGAGACCTGGAATGAGCTAAGCTGGAAGCAAAATGGGAAACTTCAAATGCTCCAAAATCGAGTCGCCTTCTAATAATTAATCCTGTCTGTGTTCAGAAAGCTGAACTGAATAATCTCACTGACCCTAATCCCATTTTGGAATCTGCTGCCTTCCTGCCTCTGTTCCTGTATTTTCAGGGGGTTTGGCTTCAGAGCTGATAATTTTGGGGTTGTCTTTGTTCCCTTTCCTGGGCTGCTCCTTGTGCTCCTGGCTGGGGCTTTGCTGTTCCAAGGAATGGAGCTTGTGTGAACAGAGGGACACAAACAGGGCTGGGAGCAGGGAAAGCTTTGCTCTGACTCTCCTTGCAAAAACTGATGGAACACTTCCCATGGAATTTGATTTTCTATGGAAAGAGAAACTGTCAGTGACATAACCCAGGGAACACCTGAGGTGGCACAGCTGAAATAGTTTTATTTTGGATGGCATCTAACAATGTGGCTCATAGACAATGAGGAAAACTGTAAAAAATAAAGATTTTTAGGAGGGAGGTGTCCAAGCTGATGGATTTTCCATATTCCTGTTCACTCCCCCACCCCCATTTATTTTTAATTTCGGTGTCGTGCCACATCACACGTAACGCTTTTGAAACCAGCACTTCATTTGGGCAGGTGAATAATGAACTGTTAATTTATTTGGTTCACAGGGGTTGTTTCAACGATGAGATAGGAAGAGATGGAAACCACAGGTTGTGTTTCACACCCCCGCTGTGCTGCTCCTRGGGCTTGAGTAGAGGGAAGAGGGATTCAGGGAGATTTGGAAGCAAAAATCAAATTGGTTGTGCAAAAGGGTTTGACCCAGGCCTCAGGGAGGTTGGAAAGGTTCACCAGGAAAATGGCTTTTGACCTCGGCCTGTGTGACCTGAGAGACAGAGCTGGTGTCCCAAATTTATATTGCTATTTTTGCCCCAAATAGGATTCACTTCTTCCTTCTCCCTCTGCCAGGAGTTGTGTGAGTGGGTTGGGTGACAATGGGAATGTTGGCCCTGGCAAATGGATTTTACAGAATCCCAGGATGGCATTTTGGGTTGGAAGGACCTTAAAGCTCATCCGGTGCCACCCCCCACCAGGGGCACATGGCTTTGTCCATGGGCAGATAATGATAAGGAAAAAGGGGAGAGTTTTAAACTAAAAGAGGAAAGGTTTGGATATTTGGAATAAATTCCTCCCTGTGAAGGTGGGGAGGCCTGGCACAGGGTGCCCAGAGCAGCTGTGGCTGCTCCATCCCTGGAAGTGCCCAAGGCCAGGTTGGACGGGGCTTGGAGCACCCTGGAACARTGGAAGGTGTCCCTGCCCATGGCAGGGGTGGCACTGGATGGGTTTTAAGGTCCTTCCCACCCAAACCATTCCATGATTTCATGTCTGACTCCAGAGAGGGATTTTCAGGCAGATTCCGGCGGTGAACGACGCAGGGATCCCCGGGGTGGTTTCACTGGGAGCTGCTGGTCAGAGCAGCCCCTAGAAGGGACATTTTGGGGTGTCCCTGGGGACAGGAGCTGTGCCCGTCCGGCATCGCCGCCTGCGTGACGGGAAAGGGACTCGGAGCCGGCACCCACGGGCACATCCCATTTATTTCAGACACCACCATTAATTGGGGCCTGGGACACTGCAGTAATTACTGTTTTCGCTGGCTGCCTGGCTGGGAGCTCCCTTTGAGTCATACCATTGGGAAAGTCAGCCCTGGGAGGGTTTTATCCTCCCTGATCCGGAGTGAAACCTGGATCTGCACAGCCCTGCCTGGGGTTTGTGCATCCCTGCCTGATCCAGCAGTTTTCCTTTGGGGCAAACTCCCCCAATGCTCTGCACACCTCAGCTCAGGTGGATTATTTTTTTGTTTTAAGACACCCTCATTTGACTTTATTTCCAAATATTTATGCCAATGATCCCAACATCCTCTTACATAATAGCTGGATAACCCAGCAGTGAAAAAAAACCAGCTTCTTACCAATAATAATAATGATAATGATAATATTACCAGTAATAATAACAGAATTGCAGGTGTCGGGGAGGGGCAGAACTATAATTTATCAAAGCAGCTTATTTGAATTGTGATGAGCCTTAGAGAGCTGGATAAGTCTTGGGTCCAGGCCGAAAATACTGAATCATATCTCAGTTTTTGGGTTCGATGTTGGGTTTTTTTTATCCATTCCAAGTGTATTTGTAGTAAACCGCTGCCCTGCTAAAATGAGCTTCTAAAATAAGAAAAATAAATAGTGGTGGTGGGTGTTTTATGGCCAGGGACTGTGCCATAGGCTGTCCTGGGAAAGTCAGGAAGTCTTTGTCTTATTTATACTCTTCCTTTTTGGGTCTGGATGTTGTTCTTATGGGCAGCGACCTATATTTAAAACCTCGCAGGGTGTGTGTGAGAAAGCAGCACGGTTTTCAATCAGGTATCTGTGCTGGGTCACAGAGTCCTCGGGTGTCACTTGTGGGGTGCTGAGGTTCCCGCTGGAGCTGCTGGGCAGAGCAGCCCCTACAAAGGACATTTTGGGGAGCCTGGGTGTCCCTGGTGTCCCCGCTCCAGCGGGGTTGGAGCAGCCCTGGCAGCAGGAATTGGGGTTTGTGCTGCCCCATCCGTGTGATCCCAGCCCTGAGCCGCTGACGTTGTGGGGTTGTTTTTTCATTCAGCCCCAGATCCAACTCCTGGGACATCAAAGCTGATTAACTGTGAGCTGCTGCCTCCCCGAGCTGTCCCCAGGCTGCTCCAGGTCCTGCCAGGGCCACCCCGGAGGAGCCGCTCGGATGCAGCCGGTGGCCGTCGGGTAACTCGGGGCTGGGAGGGGGCTGGAATTGTGGTTGCAGCTGAGCACAGGGAGGGTGTAGGTGTGGTTTGGGATGGTTTGTTTGGGGAGAACTGTCTGGCAGCCAGGACTGGGGGAGGAGAATGAAACAGGTGAACAAAAAGCAGCTGAATGTGCCCGTTTGGTGCCTGGCAGCAGGTTCTGGAGGGTTCTGGGGATACAGACATGTGGCAGCTGAAATGGGAGTTGTGGAATCAGTGGGGTTTTAGTCTCTCACCTGTGCCTATGGAGTTTTCCTTTCTGAAGGCAGCAACACGACCTTGTCCCTTTGCCCATCCGTCACTGAGGGATTTCCCTCCGGGGCAGTTCTTGCATCAAGGGATGTGCAGCGGGAAGAGCTTCATCCCGGCCTCCATTCCTGTAGGGTTTGACTGAGCTCTGGATCATTGCTGGTTCAAAAAACCTCAAACAAAACCTCTTTATTTAATTTGTCCCAAATGCACGCTGGACTCAGGTAGCTCCTCCATCCCAGCAGGAATTTAAGCTTTCCCAACCAAGCAGCGACCGAGGAAGCGACGATGTGACAGTGCCCATCCAGTGCCCTGCCTATCCAGCTATTTTTAGGAATATTAAGCCTATAATAAGCCTTTTTGGCCAGGGTCTATTTCTGTTTGTCCTGCTTAGTCAGGATTTTGCCTGAGCAGAGCCGTGGTTGGGAGCCAGCGGGGCGAGCGTGGCCGTGGCACCGCGCGGGGCAGGAGGGGCAGCGGCCGCGTTCCCATCCCTCCTCGGAGCATCCCGACGGCCACACCGGAGCTTGTGACAGCCTGGCTTCATCCAGCAGCCAGCCATTTCCTTGGAGACTTCATGCAGATTAAACTGGATGGGTTTTTAAATAAAATTCCCTGCGTAACTACAGGCTGGAGGGAAAATTCCCTCAGTCGGAGCTGCTTGTGGATGTAAACAACTTCATTCTTTGGATCGTGTCCTCCGAGGAGCCCTTGGATTTCGCTGTCGCTTCACTGTGACTTATCTCTGCAGTGTAATATTTTCTTTGCCTCCAGGAAGGCAGCTCAGCCTGTTCCAGCTGCTGCTTCCCGAAATCTTGTCCTGGGAAGGGAACCGATGTCTCTCATGTCTCTGTTATTTGAGCCTTGTCGCAGCGGTGGAATTTTTTCCCCAGATGAGCAGAACTCAAGGCAAGGTGTCAGTACATATTGACCGTGTTTGTAAGAAGCTGTCTCAAAGCTTCGCTGAGCTTTTCCAAAGGAAAWGCAGAGTGAATTCCACATTTTTCTTGTTGTTTTGTGGTTCGTGCTCAGCTTTTTTTATTAGATTGGAGTTGTGGGTGAGGTTTGTCTTGTGTCAGTGACTGTACYGGGCTTGTTCATCTCCATGTGGACCGTAACAGATAAAATTGGTACAAATTCTACCAGAAATCCTGGAATTTGGGCTGGCAGCCAGCAGCCTTACAGCTGGAGAAACCTCCCAGTGCATCTCAGACTCAGGGTTTAAACTCTGAACAAATTCACACAGAGGTTTCAGAACAGAAAAGACTTTGAGAGCTCGGAAGGTTCATCTCCAAAGTRTCTTTGTAGAGACTGGGTGGGATGTAAACTCCAAAATATTCAAGCTATGGATGTAATCCTTAATTTCTGCCGTCAGTGGTTCATTCCCCACGTTTCCCAACCTAAAACCAGTTTCCAGAGCRCATTATTTGCTCTCTAATAATTAATAATTGCAGCCTGGTTTCTGGCTTGGTTTGAATTGCTTCATTTCCTGTGGTTCTGTGCAGTTGTGGAGGGTCTGGCCAGCATTTCCTCGTGGATCAAGGCTCACAGAACCCTGGAATATCCTGAGTTAGAAGGGGTCCATGAGGGCAGTGAGCTCCAGGTCTCTGAGCAGCTGCAGTTTCATCCTCAGCACACCATTGCCTGCTTTGGTAACGAGTTTATCATCTCACACAGGTGCTGTCCCACAAGTAAACCAAGTTGGAGAGGTTTAAAATGAGAATATTTACTCATATTTCATAGATGATGGTTTTAAATTCTGCGTTGTTTCTGTGGCATGAGCTTTGCTTGATATAGAGACATGCAGCGCTTCATTGGTCGTGTTTCTGGGAATGTTTATGGCTTTTATTTCCTGCCCGCCTCTGGGGATGTCTCTTGGTTGGTTTTTGTACAGAAATGGGTGTCACCTTCTCCCTTCCCCTCTCCGTGTCTCCCTGGTGGTGTCCTTGGTGTTGTGCTGGTGCTTCCCAGGCAGCCTCAGACTCTCCGGGGGTGCCAGATCCAGGTTCTTTTTCCCTGGAGTGAACATCAAGGTGGATGATTCTGTGTCTCGCTGTCACAGCTGACCCGGCTGCCTCCTCTAACCTTGCAGCCACTGAAGCTCTGAATTATCTTTGTCCCTTTTTSTCCATCGAGCTTTGAATCTTCTGCTTTAAAGTGTTTGGGTTCAGAGTGGGCATCGGGCTCTGACACCGTATCGGCTTTGGCACTGGGGCTGCTGAGGTTGCCTCAGGAATTCCAGGGCCAGGACAAGGGGAATGGCTTCAAACTGACGGAGCAGGCCTGGATTGGATGTGAGGGAAAAATTCCTCCCTGTGAGGGTGGTGAGGCCCTGGAATGGGTTTTCCAGAGAGGATATGGACTCACCATCCCTGGAAGTGTCCAAGGCCAGGTTGGACGAGGCTTGGAGCACCCTGGGACAGTGGGAGGTGTCCCTGCCCATGGCAGGGGTGGCACTGGGTGGGCTTTAAGGTCCCTTCCAACCCAAACTACTTTGTGATCCCATGAGCCAGGAGAGAGCCAAGTGCTTCCATGGATTTCGGAGCCTGATCCGCCAAATGAGCGGCTGCAATGATGACACAAAGCCGTGCTTTAAACTGGAGCTCCAAGAACGCCCGTCCGGGCCACGCTGCTTCACCCACACCTCGCCCCAGCTGCYGTTCACATCCTCCTGGGCACGTGGGTGTTCCCTGTGCAGGGACACGCTCAGACACTGCCACCCATCCTGGGTGGTGGCACACGGCTGACCCAGTTCAGGGTGCCACAGCCCTGCTGTGCCCGAGGCCTGAGCAGCACCTCTGTCTCCTGCCCTGTGAGCAGGGAAATGTGGGAATCAGCCCCCCATGGAGCCCTGCTGCAGGACTGCTTCAGGAATGCAGCCAATTTGTCACGTTTTTTATGTTCTTGAGGGCAAAGGAAGAGTTTTTAAAGCAAATGGACGATTGCACGTTGTGCTGGGTGTAAGGCTGTGCCAGCTTTACCTTTTGCCCATCTGTTTTTATAAACTTCCTTGATTTCATCGAATTTCAAATTGTTTGGGTTGAACCTTAAAATTCATCCAGCTCCACAGGGACACCTTCCACTGTCCCAGGGTGCTCCAAGCCCTATCCAGCCTGGCCTTGGACACTCCCAGGGATCCAGGGGCAGCCACAGCTTCTCTGGGAATTCCATCCCAGGGTCTCCCCACCCTCCCAGCCAGGAATTGCTTCCCAATATCCCATGTGGCTTCACGCAGCACCAAAGTTGCTCCTTGGTGGAAGATTCTGTGTCTGGTACAGAATTGAAAATTTACATACAACAAAAATATGTTTTTCTGTGTCCTGTCCAGAATAACTCCTTCTATTGGACAACACCTGGTATTAAAGAGGATAAAAGAGATGCTAAGAAAAGCGAACTTGAGGCATTTAATTTTTATCCCTAGAAGTATTTTGAAAGCCTGGAAGTCTAGAATAGCCTCTGACATTTTTTCAGAGCTTTATTTTTGTATGGGCTTGCCAGAAAGTCCCCATGTCCCTGGTATATTTAGCTGTACGTGCTGCCATGACTTAGCAAAATCCTGATTCCAGCCTGTTTTCACCCAGCCTCTGCCATCTGAGCCTCAGGCTTTGAAGGAAGGCTGGAGAAAATAGGTCTGGAGGTGCACCCTGGCTCTTCCCAGCCCTCCAGAGGAGGGGGAATTCCAGAGCTGAGGTTCTCCCACAGAGCCCATCTTGCCTGGGCCCCATCACGTTTTAAGTCCAAGGACTATTTTTAGTAAGACAAAAAGCAAACATTCCTTTCGATTAGTGCTGGTCAAAGGGAAACTCCTGCAGAAACCAGGCTAGGGATGGGATTTGTGCTGGAATGGAGGTGAGATTTTCCTGCTGAGGGATTTGATGGGCAGAGTTCCCTGTGGTCAGGCAGAGGAGGCTCCTGGCTGCTTCTGGAATCTCTGTTTGAACCCTTCCTGCCSTTGTTCTGTTCTGCTCTGGTTCCTTTCTGGAAGTCTGCTCCTGCTCTCTGATTGCTCCTTTGATTTCTCTGATCCTTTTTTTGGGAGGAGGGTCCTGGTTCAGGGGTCTGGACAGGGATGGGAAAGGGTTTGGATCTGCCTCTGTGCTCCTGTAATTGGGGGAAAGAAATCACATTTCCTTTTCCCATGAATAATTCCTCTGCATTCCTCCTCCATGAGAGCTCTCTCCGTGGTTTCCTCGATTTCCTAATCGATCAGCTAATCAATTTAATTAGCTGATCCTGTCCTAGAACRCACAGGGGCTGCTTTCCCAGCCTCGGGAATATCTGTCCCCACCCACTGTGGCTCCAGAGTCACCTGGAGATCCGAGGGAAGAGCCCTTGGAGCTGTGCTAGCTGGGAATGGCAAAACTTCCATTGAATCAGCAGCAAACTGGGCTGAGAGCAGCCGGTCTGGTTACTGCTCAGGACTTGTGATATTCCTGGTGGGAAGTGATGAAAAGGTCTGTGGGGGGAGCAGCACTTCTGCTGGTGACATTTTGGGAAGGTCAAGGACAGGATATTTGGGATGTGATKGGATTGGATCCATGCTCAAGGACAGGATATTTGGGATGTGGTGGATCCATGCTCAGGTACAGGATATTTGGGATGGTCCTGGTTCAGGGGTCTGGACAGTGGTGGGAAAGGGTTTGGATCTGCCTGTGTGCTCCTGTAACTGGGGGGAAAGAAATCACATCTCCTTTTCCCATGAATCATTCCTCTGCATTCCTCCTCCATGAGAGCTCTCTCCATGATTTCCTCGGTTTCCTGATCGATCAGCTAATCAATTTAATTAGGTGTTCTCTGGGCATGATGGTGTTCCTCAATTCCCAGATTTCCATCACTGATTGGAGCATTTGAGGGCAGTACATTGGATTTTCACACAGGATTTCATGTTAGGTTATGGTGGGTGCTTTGATGGGGGATGGGATTGGATCCATGCTCAGGGACGGGATATTTGGGATGTGATGGATCCATGCTCAGGGACAGGATATTTGGGATGTGATGGGATTGGATCCATGCTCAGGGACAGGATATTTGGGATGTGATGGGATTGGATCCATGCTCAGGGACAGGATATCTGGGATGTGATGGATCCATGCTCANTGGGGGATGGGATTGGGGGATGGGATTGGATCCATGTTCAGGGACAGGATATTTGGAATGTGATGGGATTGGATCCATGCTTGGGTACAGGATATTTGGGATGTGATGGGATTGGATCCATGCTCAGGGACAGGGTATTTGGGATGTGATGGGATTGGATCCATGCTCAGGTACGGGATATTTGGGATGTGATGGGATTGGATCCATGCTCAGGGACAGGATATTTGGGATGTGATAGATCCATGCTCAGGGACAGGATATCTGGGATGTGATGGATCCATGCTCGGGTACAGGATATTTGGGATGTGATGGGGTTGGATCCATGCTCAGGGACAGGATATTTGGGATGTGATGGGATTGGATCCATGCTCAGGGACAGGATATCTGGGATGTGATGGATCCATGCTCAGGGACAGGATATCTGGGATGTGATGGAATTGGATCCATGCTCAGGGACAGGATATTTGGGATGTGATGGGATTGGATCCATGCTCAGGGACAGGATATTTGGGATGTGATGGGATTGGATCCATGCTCAGGGACAGGATATTTGGGATGTGATGGATCCATGCTCAGGGACAGGGTATTTGGAATGTGATGGATCCATGCTCAGGGACAGGATATCTGGGATGTGATGGGATTGGATCCATGCTCGGGTACAGGATATTTGGGATGTGATGGATCCATGCTCAGGGACAGGATATTTGGGAGCTGCTGGATTTTCCCCATGGCCTCACAATACCAAATCTTAGAACTGTATTTATTTAGTCACTTCTCGAGAGCCACGTGAGGCTTTGCTCTCTGTTTTCCTTGGGACTCCTTGGCAAAAAAAAAAGGTTCTCCCGTTTTTAGTGTCTGAGATGGTTTTAGCTGGTCCCAGAGTCCACTCCAGGTGCATCAGGTGTTGTCCATGGATTTGGAGGGATACAGGAACCAGCTCTGGCCTCATTGCCTTAGAAGAACAAGGAGTTTTCCCAGCATTATCCCTCTTCCTRGTGCAGCACCAGAGATCACAACTCCCTTTAAACCCTTCTTGGTGTTTTAAAAATCAGTTCTGTTTGTCCCAGAGCTCCTGAGGGCTGGGAGAGAGTTCTGGGCCCTGCAAGACTTTGTTGTTTTCTCTGTTCACCAGCACCTTTTCCATCACAGAAACCAACCCTGCTACACCTGCACCTTCCACCTCTGTTTGGTGGATATTTGGGCTGCTGGACCCCTCCTCCTCTTCCCTCCAGCCCCTTGGCCGGATGTTTGATCTGTAAAACCTCCCGGTTTTGTTGTGTCCGTGCCTTGGGGCACCCCCCAAAATGCTGAGGGAGCCTCCCCAGTCAGTGCCAGCTCCCAAGCACATCCTGATTATCATTTACTTCACTGAAACAGCTGCAAATCTCAGTTTATATTTAATCTCTCAATCCACAGAGCATCCTTGCACCACGTTTTAAGATATTTTGATGTAATGCTCCACCCAGCTGTGGTCCAGACCAGGAGCTGGAGAGCTGCAGCACAAAGTTTGTCTGTTAGGAATTTATCAGTCCAGATGTCTGGAAACGGCCTCATTAACCAAGCACTTCTTCCCTGGAGTAAAGCAGGGTTTGTTCCTTTGATAATGTGGCTAAATTGTGTCATTTTTTGTGTTTGCAGATGTTCTCAAACAACGATGAAGCTGCGATCAACAAAAAACTACCCAAAGAGCTGCTGCTTCGGTGAGTCCTCCCTGGACACCGGTGGGTTGTTATTTTCATCCAGGATTTTGCTGTTGTGCTCCCAAATGGTGAGCTCAGATCGGGTCACTCATAAAGCCAGACCCAAACAGAGGCAGGTCCAAGGTCTGTGTGAGCAGTTTGTGCTGAATGGGATTGAGTTTTGGAGTTTTAAATGCTGGGTTGATTTGCTGGTTGCYTGTTTGGTGAATGGAAGAACTTTAAATCAGGTCCTTAATGAGAGTAACCGGTGAGGATGGGCTGATGTGGGGAACAGGATTCTGCTTCTCTGAGGGGTTGAATTGAAAACAAAAGTTAATCCCTCTGCTCCAGTTACACTCGAGTGGACTTTGTGCTGTCACTTGTCAACAGGAGCCAGATGTTCAGCTCCTGGCAGGATGGCCCCGTTGGCAAATTCTGCAGCAGCTTGGAGAAAAACCAAACAGAGAGCACTGCTTCATCTAGCAGGATCCATCTTTATTACACACACCCCAGTATTTATATGTTTCTASCATGGGAAAGTTTTAAGGAGGTTTTTGGGAACGTGCAGGGGGAAAGACAAAGCAGCTACAGCGCCCCGAGCAGCTGGCAAGGCAGACTTTTGTGCCCCTTATCAGCCACTCATTCAAACACGCCACGTCCCAGCGTTCTGGGAGATAAAGGAGAAACGTTCACACCTGGTGTTGAGGGCTGCAGTCATTTCCCTGGTATGCATCTTCCCGAGAGAGCAGAAGGCCCTTATCGAAGTTAAGGGAAACAAGTAACAAGTCGCTCTTCTCTACAGGGCTCTCGTTAAGGGCAGGATGGCTGCCGCAGGCTGCTGCTTCCGCACCTTTTTTTTTCTTTTTTCTCTTCCAAAAGCTTTATTCGGTTACGTACAAAACGCGTTCTGCTACTGTGGATCCTCTCCACGGTCTGCCTGCTGCTCCTCTTCTTCCTCTCCTTCGTGTTTTTCCAATTTTGCCATGAGCTCTTTGGCAGGGTTGAAGACCCCGTTGGTTTGCTTGTCACAGCCGTAGCAGCGCTGGGATTTGCGGTAGTGCTGGAGGGCACAGCTCTCACAGAAATAGTGCCGACACTTGGTGACCACGGGGTTCTTAAAGGAACCTCTGCAGATGAAGCATTTGGAAGGCATGTCCTCCTCGTYGCTGCTCACCTCGTAGTTTTCGTCGTCGTTGTTGATGCCATAGCGGCCTTCCTCCAGCTCCCGTTCCATCTGCCAGCCGTGTCTGTASTCCGAGCGGTCGTGCAGGAATTTGCAGYTGTCCCCGAAGCCGCAGAACCCGCTCTCTTTGTAGTCCTTGCAGATGTCGGGCTGGTAGTCCCAGCGCACCGTGGCCCGCAGGTGCTCTGGAGCACGGATGGGGCCTTTCCTGACCCTTCCTGAGGAGGCGTTTCCCATCGATGTGGCCTTGGGCTTCACGTACTTCTGATAGTTGTTAATGCCGCGGTAAATTTTATCATCTTCCTTTCCTCTCAGCTCCTCTTGGATTTTCTGGCTGCGCTCAAAGATGGCCTGGGCATCCTTCTCCGTGTCCAATTCACACGCTGCTGTGGCTCCCATGTCTTCTGGGCCAACAGCTTTGGCCGACCTGGTCCATTTGTAGGTGACTCCGATCTCCTTGGCAGGATCCTCATCCTCGCTGCTGCTCGGTGCATACTCYGGGCTCTCCCTCGGGCAGCGCCGGCTCTTGTGGATCGTGGGCTTGGGGGTGTCCCKCCGCCTCTCCTTCCGCACCACGGTGCTGCCCTCGTCCCCGCTGCTCTCYCGCTCCTGCCCCCTGCCCGGCCGCTTTCTCCGGCCCCTGCCCGCGGCTCGGAGCCGCTTCCTGAACACAAAGCTGCAGGCGCCGCTCTCCTCTGCCATCGTGTGCCGCCGATCCTGCGCCGGTGCGGGGTAAACCTGTAAAAGATTTGTCGTTTCGTTGTGAAGTTGTGGATACAGGGAGGGGGAGGCGGCGGGGGGGAAGATAGGAATTAGCTGAGCTCATTTGAGCTGCGGCGGGAAGCGCCGCTGCCGAATGTTTTGCAGGAGGGTGGGGATCACACCTTTTCTCAGGATCGATAGAACCAGGATCAAAAGTCTCGCCAAATCCCTGAGAATGCCCGTCCCCTGACTCCGCAGGCACTTCTGCAGAGACATTGCTAGCATTCGCAGCAGCCTCCAAATTTAAAGCATTTGTGGTGGCAGGGCGTTCACGGACTTGCTCGGCAGGCTGCGAAGTTTTCAAGGCGGTAAATAGGGTTTTCCATGTGATTAACATCTCGTCCGTGACCGGCCGCCCTTGTTCTTTCTGTGCCTCWAACTCCGCTCCCACCTTTTCCCACAGCGTAGCGCTGTGTCAAAATTCTCTGTAAAATCTCTTAACTAAAGCTTCTGCTCGTGGGACGTAGCCTGTCCCATAGTTCCGCGTTCGCCTCTTACCTGTCCAGCAAGTAGAGACGAAAAATCGGGATCCCCTCCAAACACAGCTCAGTTTGAACTGCCGGAGATTCAGTGATCGTGTCCCTGTTCTGGTGCCATTCTGCAGCAGCTTGGAGAAAAACCAAACAGAGAGCACTGCTTCTTCTAGCAGGATCCATCTTTATCACACGCACCCCAGTATTTATATGTTTCTACCATGGGAAAGTTTTAAGGAGGTTTTTGGGAACGTGCAGGGGGAAAGGCAAAGCAGCTACAGCGCCAAACAGCTGGCAGGGCAGACTTTTGTGCCCCTTATCAGCCACTCATTCAAACACGCCGTGTCCCAGCGTTCTGGGAGATAAAGGAGAAACGTTCACACCTGGTGTTSAGGGCTGCGGTCATTTCCCTGGTATGCATCTTCCCGAGAGAGCAGAAGGCCCTCATCGAAGTTAAGGGAAACAAGTAACAAGTCGCTCTTCTCTACAGGGCTCTCGTTAAGGGCRGGATGGCTGCCGCAGGCTGCTGCTTCTGCAGCAAACCCCAAACGGATCAGACTTTGTGGATTGTTAGGGTTGGAAAAGTCTTTTAAGACCGTYGAGGTCTCTCTGGATAATTTTGCCCTCTCCTGTGGGAAGCAGGAGGGGAGTGGGGGGGGTGATTGCCCCTCTTTGGCACTGGAAATAGAGTTGAGTTTTTTCAGTGCTTTGAACTCAGGTTTTGGACTGGAAATGGGGAAGCGGAGGCAGGTGGAAGCTTGAATTATTAACAGCAACAACGTTCTTACACTGCAAGAAACTGTGGTTCTGTCAACACTCRGTGACAGTGAGGTCTGGGGAAGGGAGTGTGACCCAGGGAAGTGCTGCTGGAATGAAAGGAACAGGGAAAAGGGATGACTATCCTTTGTTTTCAGTGCACTGCCTCCTCTGGAAGGGTATTTCCTACCTGATTCCGTCTCTTTTATTCCAGTATTCCTCACCCCAGAGCACAATGTGTGGCTGTTAGAGCCCTCCCTGCTGCAGTGTGGGTATTTGGGATTGCGGCCTGGGACACGGGAGATGATTGTCCGTGTGTGTGGAGATCCCTGGGTGAAACCAGCACCCGGGACCTGGGGAAGAGAGGCACCTCTGGGAGGAGCAGGATGGAGTCACAGCCTCCACAGGAGGAGCTTGCAGGTGGCAGCAGCTGTGCTCATCCTGAACCATGGCTGGGATGTGCAGCAGCGAAAGAGTGACAAAGAATTGTCTTTCTGGATTTTCTGAGATGATTTTCTGATGGGAGCAGATGCAACAAACCCAGGGTTTGTCCTTGTGCTGAGGTGACAGGACAAGGGGTAGGTTGGGGACAGGTTGTGAAGAGCCCTGATGGGTAAGGCTGGGAGTCCATGTGGCACTGGGAATGTGGGGAGTAGGGTAGGGAGAAAAGGGTTGGGTGATGGAATGTAAATGGGATTTTGCATGGATTTCAGGGAAGGAGAGGTGTGTGGGCATCGAGCTCCCCAGGAGCAGAACCTCGCTCAGAGCCTGGGTGAGGTTTCTGGTGGATGCAAGTGGAATGATCCTGAGTGGAGCCAGAGGTTGAGGTTTGGCCCTTTGCTGGGTGTGTGGAGGCACAGCCACCTCCAGAGGTGTCACCTCCTGGCTCTCAGCTGGCAGGAGACAAAGCTGGGGTGCCAGGACACAGATTGGTCACCACCTGCTGGGGCTGGGGCTGCCYCTGCATCCCTGGCAGTGTCCCAGGCCAGGCTGGATGGGGCTTGGAGCAGCCTGGGATAGTGGGAGGTGTCCCTGCCCATGGCAGGTGGAACCAGACAATCCCTAAGGTCCCTCCCAGCCCAAACCATTCCATGATTCCATGAACACAGCTGGACAGTTGGAGAAGGATTTGTGGCAGGAAGGARGGAAGGTCCTGCACAGAGCAGGGAGTTGGATCAGGACAAGCCACAGCGTGGCCGAGTTCCCACACTCCTGCCCTGTGCAAATGTCTGTGCCTGTTGTGTCCTGCTGTCACTGATCACCCCAACCTGCTGCAGAGCAGGGAATTGTTCGGGATCGGGTGGAACCGAGGGGAAATCGGGAGTTGATAAATGTTTAAAGCTCATAAGYAATGGTTTGGAGAGCTGGAATTCACTGTTAGCATACTGCGAAAATTAATTACTGTGCATTGACAGTGCAGCCTTTGAAAGGGAAACTTGGATGGGTTTTCTGCGGGAATCTCCTGTAAATGGGTGTCGCTGTGTGCAGGACAAAGGCTGGTGTGTTTGGGCACTGCTCTGTGAAGTCCTGTTCCCTGCTCCGGGCACTCTCACGGGGTCCCCGGTGCCTGGAGTGAAAGCTGCACTTAGGCAAAATAAAGAGGAGGAGGATGTGAAAGGGGAGARCAGCAGCCTTTGTTATCCCTAAAAGTACCGGGATGTAGCAGGAAGGGTGGGGCTCCTGAGGGCTGTCCTGGGACATCGCCCTGTCCCGTGGCTGGGATGCATCCCCTGGCATCGTGTTCTGCCCCACCTGGAACGGGGACGTTTGTCCTGCGTGTCCAGCGAGCAGGACATGGGTGGAGAGGTCACAGATCCCAGGATGGTTTGGGTTGGGAGGGACCTTAGGGATTGTCTGGTTCCACCTGCCATGGGCAGGGACGCTTCCCACTACCCCAGGCTGCTCCAAGCCCCGTCCAGCCTGGCCTGGGACACTGGCAGGGACCGAGGGGCAGCCCCAGTCCCAGCAGGTGGTGGCCAATCCGTGTCCTGGCACTGCTGTGCCTGCCCCAGCTTCGTCTCCTGCCAGCTGAGAGCCAGGAGGTGACACCTCTGGAGGTGACTGTGCCTGCACACACCCAGCAATGAGCCACAGCAGCAAAAAGCAGAGTTCTCTCCACTGYCCCCTCGTTCCTTGGCTGCTCCAGCTCCCCCCTGTCAGTGTCTGCCTCGGTGACTCCCAGTGGTGACTCCCTGGTCGCTGCTGGCTCCAGCTGTGGCTGTGTCCCCAGAGGGGCATCCTGTCCCTGTTTCCCTGCATTCCCACTGCTGTTGGAAAGGCGCTTTCCTTCCTGGGCGCTGTCTGCCGGTCCTGGCAGCCAGCCCCCAGCGCCAAGCCTGGATTTCCCTGGCAGAGGTGTTCTCTGCTGCCCTCCTGAAGGAGCCTTCGCTGCCAGTGTGACGTGGGGCTGCTGCACAGCTCCCGCTTGGCCGGGAGCAGGGATCAGGCTGCGGGAATTCAGCTGTTCCTGCTGGGTCACGGGCAGGTCAAGCGGTTTGCAGCTCTCTCCTGTCTTAAGCGGCTTTGACTCCGTGCTCTGCCCGTCCAGCCCTGCYCAGCACATCCCCAGCCCTGGCTCTGCCATCCCCTCACGCTGGTTTGTCCCTCGGGAGCTGGGGTTGTGCCCAGGGGGAGCGCTGAGTCGGCAGCAGAGCTGTGGCTTCTGTCCCCCTGCCCAGCCCGTGGGAGCAGGATTGAGCTGGAATTGAACTGGGATTGAGCTGGAATTGAACTGGGATGATGGGGGGGAGGTCGCTGGCAGAAATCGGTGCGGATAATTTTAGAAGGCTGAAGGTCTAAGCTGGCTCACTTTGGAGCCTGCAGCATCCAGGGATTTCATGAGAGTCTTGACCTTAATCTAATTAGAGCAGCAGTGGGAAAGTGAGGAGTCCTAGAAACCCCTGAGTGGATTAAGAGGTTGAAACCTGAAAATTGCTCAAAGTGAGCATGTTTTACCCAAATTGTGCAGAGCTGAGCTGTTCAGACAAAACCATACACGTAGGGAGTCCCTTTGCTGTGAGACAATTTAATCTGCTGCAATTCCAGACTTAATTCCTGTTTGGGAAGCTCAGCCTGTGATCACTGCTTGATGATAAAGTTAATTTTGTGGATTATTTTCTCCACTGTCGACTCTCAAGAGTAAAAAGACCGATGTGAAAGGGCTCATCAGGCAGCTGTGAGAACAGGAATCCTGTTTGGGTGGAAAAATWAATATCCCAGCACGGTGCTTTTGGRGCTGTTAAAGCAGAATTGGGAAAAACCATTCAAGTAGTGCTGATCAGCTTTCTGCTGCTGCTCAGTCACTGCTTATCTGTGGGGCTTGGGGTATTTTAATGTTCTCCAGCAGTTCTTTAGAGAGGGAAAAGCCCCTCCTCAGGGCTGCAGTGGAATTCTCAGCTCGGGTCATGGTGCCTGCAGGACTTTACCTGTGCTCCTGCTGCCCTTCCCGCTCCCTGGGGAGCAGTTGGATCCAGTAAAATCCACAAGCAAGGAGTGACTGCTGTGAAAAAGTCATTTTTACAGCCTGATTCTGCTGAATCATCGACTCAGGGTCTTGGACAGGAGCAGGAGGAGCTGAGGGAAYGCTGGAAAAGGCTCTGGAGCTTCTCAGAGCTGAGATCTCCGTGTCGGGGAGGGAGAGGGGTGAGGGTTTGGCCGGGGTGAATCCCTGTTGTTGTGTGGGCAGGCTGGGAAGGGAGGAGCAGGAAGTGGAGGAGAATTTATCCGAGATCTACCAGCCCTGATAGAGGGATGAGGTGGTTATTGACAGTCTGGGAGTCCCATGGAGAAGGGAATTGTAATGAAAATAGAGAAAACTTCCGTAGTGAGTGACCCAGCCGCTGCTGCCAAAAATTTTGAAGTTTTATTTACTCCTACAATGGGAATTTAGGGTGAAAGTAAGAATTTTCCCCAGCTTCTCTCATTTCCCCAGGTTTTCCTGGTGGTGTTGTGCGTGGACATGGTGCTGAATAAACCCTTGGACACTGGTAAATGACCTCGGGGGCAGGGGGAGCCTTGTCCATAGGCAGGGAGGAGGGAACTGCTCTGAAATCCAGAACTGGGGATCCCAAACAGCATTAAAGTGCAYGTGGGATCTTCTCCAGAGCTTTCCCCAGCACGTCACTTTTCCCCAGATGTCAGTTTTGTCTCATGATAAGATCAGAAGTGCCTTGAACCCCTTGGATCTTAACCCCTTAACTCCTTGGATCCACGAGTATCCCTGGGAAGTGCGGGAGCACAGGAGGGAACGTGGCTGTTTATCCTGGTTTAGCTGAGTGCTGCTGTGTGATACCTTTAGCATCAATGTTCTGATAAATAATCTGATTCACCTTCCATCAGGAACTTCCTTTCCCCTCAATATTGGTGTTTCTGACGTGCTTTTTCCATCCCTGCTGCTCAGGATGCTTGTGGCTGACAACATTTGCCTTCTCTTTCGGGTGGCCTTCAAGTTGAAAATATTAAATTAAAATATTAATGCGTGTTGTGGTCGAACTCTTTGTATTAGCTTTGCGAAGTTTATAATTGTTTATAATTTTATGATTTTTTATAATTTTATTTACAGTTTTATAATTGTTCCCAAAGAGAACGAGACCTTGATGTCCTCCCACCCTCCGCTTGACCTYGTCTGTTTTGGGACACGATTGTTTGAATAACCATAAACCATAAYGTGACATTGAAACCCCATTGAATTTTACACATTATTGATGTCTTGGTGCAGATTGGGAGCTTCCCATGGGCTCGGTGCTTCCTGCATCCACAGCTGAGGGGGTGAGATCCCGAGGGAGAAGCTTGGCGGTCTCAGCCGTGTCATTCCTTTATCCCAAGAATAGCCCGGATTATTCCCGGTTTGCACAGCGGCGATTGCAGGGCTGGAGCAGCTCTGCTGGGAGGAGAGGCTGGGACAGCTGGGCTTGTTCAGCCTTCGAGGTGACCTCATTGTGGCCTCCCAGTAGCTGAAGGGGCTACTGAAAGGTGAAACAGGATTGTTCCCAAGGGCCTGGAGCGCCAGGACAAGGGGGAATGGGGTTAAACTGCCAGAGGGAAGGGTTGGATGGGATATTGGGAAGAAATTCCCGGGTGTTGGCTGGGTCTCAGGGGTGTGCCCTGGCCCAGGGTGACACTCAGGAGCGACCACGGCGTGGTTGGTCCCTCCTGGCCGAGCACATCTGGCTCTGCCAGTTGTGGGAGTGTGGAATCCTGGAATGGGTTGGGCTGGAAGGGACCTTAACTCCCATCCATTCCCACCCCCTGCCATGGGACACCTTCCCCTATCCCAGGGTGCTCCAGCCTGGCCTGGGACACTTCCAGGGATGGGGCAGCCACAGCTTCTCTGGGAAAYCCATTCCAGCCCCTCCCCACCCTCCCAGGGAGGGATTTATCCCAATATCCCATCCAACCCTTCCCTCTGGCAGTTTAACCCCATTCCCCCTTGTCCTGGCGCTCCAGGCCCTTGGGAACAATCCTGCTTTACCTTTCCTGTAGCCCCTTCAGGCACTGGGAGGCCACAACGAGGTCACCCCGAAGGCTGAACAAGCCCAGCTGTCCCAGCCTCTCCTCCCAGCAGAGCTGCTCCAGCCCTGCAATCGCCGCTGTGCAAACCGGGAATAATCCGGGCACCGAAACCGGGCTGTGCCCTGCGTCCATCCCGGAGCTGGGAATGAGGGGTGATGGCACTGCCCACTTTGGGAGCTGGTGCTGAAGGTGTTGGGGTGTTGGAGTCAGAGCCAGCCCAGCATCCCTGGTGGTGYTCCCTGTCCTGTCCCAGTGTGGGGCTCCCGTGAGGGTCGCTTTGGGTGAGCAGTCACTGATTTGGGCTCAGGAACTACTCCAAGGTGTGAGGTCTCTGTTTCCCAGTGGCTCCATAGCCGTGTTTTGCTTCCATTTGGGAATTGCTGCCTCTGCACTTCCTTTCACAGTTCAGCTTTCAGCCGAACCACAAAGAAGTTTTGCTGTCCCAGTCTTTTTTTTTTTCTTCTTTTCTCTCACCCCTTTGTTTTCCACATCCCCTTTGTTTTAAATGTCAATAACCAATAAGGTATCTCTTATTTTTGTTCCAGAATTTTCTCTTTCCTGGATGTGGTCACTCTGTGTCGTTGTGCTCAAGTTTCCAGGGTAAGAACCTTCCTTTTTCCTGGTGGATTTTAGCAGGGGGTTGGATTTGGGTGCCAGTCCTCCCTCTCCAGCCCTCCCCAGCACGTCACCCCAGGGGGGTTGGACCAGGGAGCTTTGTGCCGCTCAGCTGGGGTTATTTAGTGTCCCTTGGAAGTCCTGGAAAATTCCCATAGACCCAGTGAGGGGGAATTCCAAGCTGGATTAGCATTTTCCAGTGTCCCAGGTAGAAAGGGGAGGGGGCTGAGTTTTTGCCCAGAACTCTCCCCTCGTTCTGGGTTTGTACAGGGAGCTCACGCTGCTGAAATCCCCAATGTGGGATGAGTCCAGAATGGCATCCTGTGGGTTTTGGTGGAAATACGGGAATTCTGATTCACAAAGATGCTGCACAGTCAGTGAAAGTTTATTTTCTCCTTGGAGGTAGCAGGGAAATAAAATGAGGGGTTTTTCTTATCCTTCGTGGGCTTCAGTTGATGAAATCCAACTTGGATTATTTGCTTGGGAAAATTCCTCCAACTGGACTGGAAGGTCCATTTATCTGGAGCTTCCAGATTTATTCAGGTTTATTTTTCCTGCCAGTGTCTGGTAACTCCCAGAGGAAGCAGCACAGCGAGGGTGGGATGGTGATCCAGGGAAGGAGCTGGAGTGGTGTGTTCACCATCCTGGCTGGGTGACACCTGCACAGACCCATCAGTCCTGGCTCCAAACCTCAACCAYGACTGATTTAATTACTCTAAACACGTTGGAATTAAAAAAAAGGATGCTTAAACATTGTTAATTGCATTGAAAAATACCCTGTGTGGTGTCTGGGCATTACAGTGATGACCTGAGTAACACAGGCCTTGCAGGGAAAGAGCTTCCAGCTGAAATCCAGCAGAGCAATATTGGCCAGAATGGGCTGTCAGGGACTCTTTGCCAATGTCARGGTGTTCTCCTGGCCTGTCCCAGCTCCTGTTTGCACAGGGAGCACAGCATGGAGCACATTCCATGGCACAGCACGGGAAGTTCCTGCAGGGATGTGCAGGAAGGCTCTGGAACGTTCCCTAGGCTGCCCATGGAATTACACAGCCACCGGGGCATTTCCCACTGCCCTTCTCCTGGCYGTAACCAGACCTTAAAACAAACACCAGCAGTGAGCTTTAAACCCCAGAAAATCAATGAACGCTCAGTTCTGTCGTCTCTTGTAGCTCTGCACTAACTCCTGCCCGAGAGCTGGTGTTTGTGGTGGGGCTGAGCTCGGTGCACGTGGGAGATGGGATGGAAAATCCCCCTGTGCTTGTCCCTGGCTCTTCAAGATCCACTTGTTTACCTTGCTGACGTAACCAAAACGTTCAGTACAGCCCTGTGCTCCTGGCTGAGGGCGCAGTGACCGACTCCCAGTTCCTGCTTCTCCTTCGGAGCAGGAACCTCCGGAGATTTTGGTTATTTAAACAAAAAACCCAAACCCTTTGTCAGCGCAGCTGCCCCGTGCGGGGTCCCCCAGGGGACTCACCTGTGCCCAGGAGTCCTGTGAGGTGCTGGGGAGGAGATTCCAGCCAGGAATGTGAAGATACCCGAGCTCCAAGCACTCTCCTGGCTCACAGCTGCACATCCAAGGGAGTGGAAGCAGCCAGGGCACCTCTTCCCTGGCTGGGGGAATTGGAATTTCGAGTTGTGAGGGATCCCTGGTCCCTGCAAGTGCTTCTGGTGCCAGCCCAGTTCTCCCTGCTGGCTGGAATTACCTGTTGCTTCCCCACCTGGGACAGAATGTTGTTTCTCAAAGGAACAAACTGTGGCTGGGTCCCCACTGAGCTTTATTTTTTTTTTCATATTAACCGCACATTTACATTTTTTCCCCCGATAAAGGCATGGAATGTTCTGGCCCTGGATGGCAGTAACTGGCAGCGAATTGACCTGTTTGATTTCCAGAGGGATATTGAGGTATAATTCAGTGACATACAAACCCATTTCTTCCTGTTCAAATGTAATTACAGCCTAGAATGGATTAATACTCCCAGCGTAACCCTTTCTACCTTCCCTGGAGATAGAAATCATTAATTTCACTTCTTCAACTTCAGGGAGTCTATTTTAAAGTCTTGGCAATCCATTCAGCTTTTGAAAATGGACAGAATTCTACACCCTAGCAAGACTTAAAGGTAGGAATGGAAGGGAAGTAGTTTTGTCTGTTCTGAAACCAGAAATTAGTAGGAAAGGTGCATTTTTGGGGAAAACTGCTGCTTGTGTGGAAGAGAATTTTAACTACTCCTCCTTGCACTCAAAGTTAGCACAGATAAGACCATGAGGACTGAATGTCTGTGGAATCATGGCCTGCAATATTTGTATCTTTAATACCAAAAATTGAAACTGGAGGTGATTCAGGAGGTCCAAATTGTCCCTAAAAGCTGCAGCTTTGGAGCTGCTCCGTTGTAGCTGAGCCTGTGGGATGTGGATTCTGTGGRGGCTGAAAACTCAAATTGCCTTGAGCAGGAAAAAGGGTGAGGAAAAAACCCAATCCTTAAGTCTCTGATCAGGATGTTTTATCCTGTTTAAAACACGTTGAAGGAGGGAGATTGGGAGTGTGTGGCTTTAATTTGTGGTAGGCAGAGGCATCAAGCAGCTGCTGAGTGAAGGTCCCCACCTTGTGGGAAATCCACCCCTGATTTTGGAGGAAAGAGTTAAAATAATTCCCTTTGTGCCAATGAGAGTCCGAGCAGCAGGACAGGGAAGGAAATGAGGGATTTTTGGTCTTCCTAATGAATYCCTCACCTCCTAACACGCCCTGAAAATCCTGGAGCCATGGAATTACTGATTGAGAGTGGAGTTCTCCGGGCTCCTGATGTGTGCAGTGGCAGGAGATGGGACTGAGCGGCTCAGCCTGGGGAGGAGGGAGAGGCTGGGAACACCAACCAGGCTTTTCCCATTCCTCACTGCTTTTTGGGTGGTTTTCATGTTCCTGCACATCAAATCCGTGTTGTTGCCTAAGCCCAGCTTCCCCTTGGAAAGCAAAATGCTGGAATTTGTTGTACCTCACCTCAAAGTTCCTGCTGGGCCTCCTGGTGTCCTCAGGCTCTGCTGTAACGGAGTCAAATCCATCAATCCGTGCAAATTCTTGATAGGAACACATTTGGCTTGTTTCATTCAAGCAGAATTCCTAGGATTGCTCGAGGAACTGCAAAATCAGGGAGAGTTTCAGCTTTTCCAGCCTTTTTGCAGGGATGTGGAGCTGCTCCCGTGGTGTCCCCGGAGCTCACCTGGACAGCCCAGGGTCCCTTGTCTGGTGGTGGGGTTGTGCTCTGTTGAGCCTGGTGGCTGATTTGGGGTTGTTTTAGACTGGAAAAGAGATTCTGGAAGAAAAYCCTCATCTCACAGAGGTCCCAGGTGCCAGTTAGTCCTGGAAGGACTGAGGGATGCTCCTGTTCTATGAGGAACAACYGAAGTGCAGGGGAAGTTTCTGAGCACAAATATTCTCCAGTGGTTTATGCCTTTTGTTCCCAGGGAGAAAAGTAAATCCTGCCTGTAGTGGGATCTTTGGAGGCTTCCACTGGATCCAGATTCGAAGTTAAAAAGCCTTTTCCTGGATCTCTTTGAGCACGAATGGCTGAATCCCTTTTCCTGCAGGAGCAAAACTCATGGGCTGGTTCTGCTCATTGGGGTTTGAGTAGAAATTGGAGTTCATCCATTGGCTGTACTTGGAAATCTGAGRTGTAGCTCCTCTCACCTTCCTTGGGGAGTCTGTGCCCATGTCCAGGAGCTGCAAACTGGAGAAAATTCCTCGAAATTCTGTAGCTGATTGGCTTTAGGTGACTGCTCCTTGTTTCTCCATCTTCAGAAGCTGAATAATTCTCCCTCCCCCTCCCTTGGCCCATTCCCATGGCGTTTGTATTTCCTTAGCACCCAAACTGTTRTTCATCTGCAGAATGTTCACTTCAGCTCCCTGGAGGTGTTCAGGGCTTCTCACGTGGCTCTTCCTGTCTCCCCCAGGGCCGAGTGGTGGAGAACATTTCCAAGAGATGTGGGGGATTCCTGCGGAAGCTGAGCCTGCGCGGCTGCCAGGGAGTGGGGGACAACGCCTTAAGGTAGAGCTGCACCTTCATCCTGCTCTGGAATGGGCTGGAAAACCAGGATTGGGATCATTTTATCCCCACTTCGGATCCGAGACCCTCAGGGTGTGAAAACCTGGAGAGCAGTGACAGAGATGATTCATTTCTCATTTAATTTCTCATTTGATTTCTCATTTAATTTCTGATGTAATTTCTCATTTGATTTATCATTCAATTCATCCATTTTTTATTATTCAATTCATCATTTTTATCATTTAATTCATCATTTTTATCATTTAATTTATCGTGGGTTTATCACCTAATTTATCATTTTTTGCCTCAACCAGCAGCCACTCCTCTCAATTTTCATTCAAATAAAGCCGAATGCTGAGGCTGAGGGTGACCCAGGCTGGGATATCCCAGGGCAAGAGGTGGGGCAGCAGAAATCAGGGATTTTCTTGGATTTGTTCCTGATTTTCTTCTTGATTTTCTTGATTATTTTCTTTATAGGTTCTTTCCTTGATTCTTTTCTTCTTTCTTGATTTGCTTCTTGATTTTCTTGGCTCTTTTCTTTTTCTTGATTTGCTTCTTGATTCTCTTGATTTACTTCTTGATTTTCTTGCTTCTTCTTTCTTGATTCCTTTCTTCTTTCTTGGTTTGCTTCTTGATTTCCTTCTTGGTTTCCTTCTTGGTTTTCTTCTTGATTTTCTTGCTTTTTCTTTCTTGATTCCTTTCTTCTTTCTTGGTTTCCTTCTTGGTTTTCTTGGTTCTTTTCTTTTTGATTATTTCCTTCTTTCTTGATTTTCTTCTTGATTTTTTTCTTCATTCTTTTCTTGATTTTCATCCTGATTTTCTTCTTGATTTTCTTGATTCCTTTCTTCTTTCTTGATTCTTTTGATTTCCTTCTTGATTTTCTCTGTTTTCTTCTTCAATCTGTTCGATGCCGTTTTGTGAAACTTTAATCCGACGTGTCACAGCTCAAACAAATGCTGTAAAACACCTGGAATTCCACTGCCTGACAAATCCAGTATTTTCCCTTTCCTTTTCCAAAGGACCTTTGCCCAGAACTGCAGGAACATCGAAGTGTTGAACCTCAATGGTTGTACCAAGATCACRGACGCGTGAGTGAAACTCCTCCCTCTTCCCTGGGCACCCCTGTTCTCCCTCTCTTTTTTTAAGGGAAAGCCAGGCTTGGGGGTGTGGGAGGTCATGGAATCATGGAATGGTTTGGATTGGAAGGGCCTTAAAGCCCATCCAGTGCCACCCCTGCCACGGCAGGGACACCTTCCCCTATCCCAGGCTGCTCCAAGCCCCAATGTCCAGCCTGGCCTGGGACACTTCCAGGTATCCAGGGGCAGCCACAGCTTCTCTGGGCAGCTCTGCCAGTGTCCCAGCTCCACCCTCACCCCAGCCTGCCCATCCCGTGGGATATCCGTGGCCTGGGATGAATCCGTTGCAGGAGTGTCCCCGCGTGTCTCTTGCAGCACCTGCACCAGCCTCAGCAAGTTCTGCTCCAAACTCAGGCACCTGGATTTGGCTTCCTGCACCTCCATAACCAACCAGTCGCTGAAAGCACTGAGGTAGGAGCCAGCAGCGGGGATTTTCCCCTGGAATTACGGAATCGTTAAGGCTGGAAAACACCTCTGGTATCCTCCAGCCAGCCCAGCACCACTCCCCACATTCCCTCCAGAACCTCCCTCCGGAGCTGCCGTTTGCCCGCTGTCCCCTGTGGGGTGTGGGGCCGCGGCCGCGCTCGGTGGGTCCCAGGAACGGGAATCTCAGCGATTCTGCCTTGGAGCAGGATCTTTTCCCGAGGCAAACGAACRTTTCCGTGTGTCTCCCTGTGTCCCCAGCGAGGGATGCCCGCTGCTGGAACAGCTCATCATCTCCTGGTGCGACCAAGTGACCAAGGACGGCATCCAGGCGCTGGTGCGGGGCTGCGGGGGGCTCCGGGCCCTGTCCCTCAAGGGCTGCACCCAGGTACGGCTCTGGAAAAGTGGGAATCAGCAGGGCTGGGATGGGCTCTGCTCCTCGGAGTGTGGGCGTGGAATGCTGTGTACAGTATTTACTGTTGTGTTGTTATGTRATGGTATTGATTCGGTTTTATAATGGTGGTAATGGCAATAATGGTTATTAAAATGGTAATAATGACAATAATGATTATTAAAATGGTGATAATGGCATTAATGCATAAGAATCATATAACAGTGGCAATTATTTCATATTGTATTATTGAAATCRTGCTTATTGTATTTTATAATAATCCTAAGCATGATAAGAATTACACATAATGCATAGGATAATATAATGTACAATATTTTATATTAAWAATTAATTTTTATTCATTATATTTTATTATGCTGACCATAGTAGTAAGAATAATGGTGATAATTATGTGATAAGACTAAAAATAATAATATAATAATAAATAATAAAATTATTATAATAAAAATGATAATAATACATTATWATKATMATSATSATSATKATMATWATAATAATATAAATCCAGTGGCACTGCCAGGCCCAGGGTAGGGATGCATTTTTGGGGCYGGGCTCTTCTCCCAAGGATGCAAAACCAACCCCCCCCAAGGCAGGAATGCCCCTGGTGCTGCTGCCCCCGTTCCTGTGCTGCCTTTCCCTCCTCCCCAAAGGAAATTCCAACTTCCCTGCTCTCCCAGCTTTAATTCCTGTTCCCATCCCTGTTTGTTTTCCCTTCCAGCTGGAGGACGAGGCCCTGAAGTTCATCGGTGCCCACTGTCCCGAGCTGGTGACCCTGAACCTGCAGACCTGCCTGGTGAGTGGCGCTTCCCGGGATTCCCAGCCCTGGAATGTGCTCCGTGCCCCCTGCACACGGGGGTGTCACCAACAGCTCTTTGGTGGCACTTGAGGGACACTGAACGAGCCCCACACCAGCCTGGGCTGTGGCAGGGGGGTTTCTCTCCTCCCTCTGAACTCATCTGTGTGTTGAGCTGGAAAAATCCTTCCCATCAGCRTGGTGCCAGGCTTTTCCTCTCGTCCCCGTGTAGAACTGAGCCCACAAAGGCACTTTTCCTGCACAGAAGGGCCCTGAACCAGCTCTGCAGTGCCAAAAATGTGTGTTTATGCCAAAAAATAGATGGGAATGGGCTCTCTGTCTGTGCCATCACAGTTAGTCTGACACAGGAACAGGGATGGATGGACCCCCTCTGTCCAGGGATGGGACTGGATGGACTCCATGTGTCCAGGAATGGGACTGGATGGATTCCCTGTGTCCAGGGATGGGACTGGATGGATCCCCTGTGTCCAGGGATGGGGCTGGATGGAGTCCATGTGTCCAGGGATGGGGTTGGATGGACTCCCTGTGTCCAGGGATGGGACTGGATGGATCCCCTGTGTCCAGGGATAGGGCTGGATGGACTCCCTGTGTCCAGGGATGGGGCTGGACAAACTCCCTGTGTCCAGGGATGGGGCTGGATGGACTCCATGTGTCCAGGGATGGGGCTGGATGGACTCCATGTGTCCAGGGATGGGACTGAATGGATCCCCTGTGTCCAGGGATAGGGCTGGACAAACTCCCTGTGTCCAGGGATGGGGCTGGATGGACTCCATGTGTTCCCTGTGTCCAGGAATGGGACTGGATGGACTCCCTGTGTCCAGGAACAGGGATGGATGGACTCCCTGTGTCCAGGGATGGGGCTGGATGGACTCCATGTGTTCCCTGTGTCCAGGAATGGCCTTTCCCAGCAGGAATTGCAAAGCCCTGCAGGAATCCCAGCACCTCCCCCATCCCTCACCTGGCCCAGCTCCAAAACATTTCCCTGCAAATCCCTTCCCTGCCATTCCCGAATYGCTCCGGCGAGGTTTATCCTCCCTCTGCTGCTCCGGTGCAACATTCCAATAACCCTTTTGAGCCGAAAAAGCCGGAATTTGGGATTGGGAGAGGGAAATCCTGCCTGGATTGAGGCTGTCGTGATTCCCCTGGCAGCAAATCACGGACGACGGGCTCATCACCATCTGCAGGGGCTGCCACAAGCTGCAGTCCCTGTGCGCTTCCGGCTGCTCCAACATCACCGACGCCATCCTCAACGCCCTGGGACAGAACTGCCCGCGCCTCCGGTGAGTTTTCCCGGGATTTCCCCCGTGGGACACACGGCAGAGGGTCCTGGTGATGCGCTCGGGTGGTGTCGGAGCCGTTTCACCCCTAAAGGTTTTCCCAGTTCTTATTCCTGAGCTTTCTCCGGGTGTTTGGAACGGGATGATGGTGATTTGGAGCTGTCCCCAAATTCCTGGGGTTTAAACTCGAGTGAAAGAGCTGCTGGGCTCCATGAAGAAAATTTGGGATTGGGTTGCTTCTGTCTTGGGAATTGGGGAAAAAAAGATCCCATTTAACCAATGTTGTTTCCTCCCACCACGGGACTGAATAGGCTTTTCCTAGTGGTTTTGTAGCAGGTGGAATTTGGGCAAACTTCCAGCCACAGCTTGGTTTTCCTGGGGTTTTTTTAAGGTTTTATTTTTAGTAGGATGAGGTTCCTCAGGAAAATGTTGCTAAAATCCAGAAAATGTGCCCAAAAGAGGGACTTTTATTACCTGAGATCCCTGACAGCCAAGTGGCCTCAATGAAATGGCATCGAATGCAACTGGATCAAATCCAGGGAAAAAYATCAAAACAACATCAAACCCACGACTTCCAGGGAAAAACAAACCCCAGCTGTTCCCTGGGATGTCCCAGTTAAGGAATTTGGGTACAAAGTGCACAGAAATGGCTGTGGGAAGAGGAAGGTAAAATCCAGGATCGACTCCGGTGGTTCCTGTGTTTGTGTTCAGCCTCGGAGGATTAAGCTCCATCCTGTGGAATACAAGAGGCACTTTGGGAATGTGGCTTTTTTTTTTCCTATAAAGGCAGAAAAATCGRTTCAAACTGTGGAGGGAATCCCTGCAGAGCTGCAGGAGCTGCCAGGAAGTTTCTGTGTTCCCACAGGAACGAGCAGTTCACCCTAAAAGGCTTCAAACTTCTCCCTCAGGGCCTTAWATATTAAATTATTCGTGCTCACCTGCCAGGTTTTTGGGAATTACACCTTTTCCAGGCTGGGATCTGTCTCTAGGGTGCAACCAGAGGAGTTTCTGCTTTCCAGAACCTTCCCCTCAGGGAGGCTGTGWAGGTTTTTAGGATCACCCGAGTCCAGCATTGGGTGGATTATCCCTTCCTGGGTGTCCCTTTTAGCCTGATTCCCTTTTTTCCATGGCCTGTGACCTCCCTTTGGAATGGAAGCGGCTGCTCTGTGCAAATTATCCTCAGCAAACTTTTAGGGCTTGCTGGAAGCTTTTCTGGAAACCCTTGGAAAAGCAGCTGCCTTGGGAATGAGGTGGCAGGAGGGGCTGACCCTCTGGAGAGCAGCTCCGTGGAGAGGGATCTGGGAATGCTGGTGGATGATCCAGGAGAGTGTCCCGGGGCTGGGAGGGTCGTGGGATCCTGGGGGGCATCGGGAAGAGTGTGGGCAGGGAGGGGATCCTGATCCTGCCCCTCTCCTCAGCCCTGGAATGTTGTGGCTCCACAGTTGGAGCTGCTGCTCCAGGAGGGTCACAAAGGGGATTTGGGATCTCTGGGATGAGGAGGGAACAGGGGGCTGGGGCTGGTCAGAGTGGGGAGGAGAGGGCTGGGAGGGATATAGGAATATCTCAAATATCCATACAAATATCTCATCTGAGAGGGGATCCCATCGATCCACAGAAATACCTCATCAATCCATGGAAATACCTCATCAATCCATGGAAATATCTCCAATATTCATGGAAATATCTTATCAATCCATAGAAATATCTCAAATATCCATAGGAATACCTCAAATATCCATACAAATATCTCATCTAATAGGGGATCCCATCGATCTGTAGAAATACCTCATAAATCCATGGAAATATCTCAAATATCCATAGGAATATCTCACATATCCATAGGAATATCTCAAATATCCATACAAATATCCCATCAATCCACCCAATTATCTCAGTTATCCATAGCAGTATCTCATCTGAGAGGGGATCCCCCCAATCCATACAAATATCCTATCAATCCATACAAATATCCCACCAATCCACACAAATATCCCATCAATCCATACAAAAACCCCCCAATCCATACAAAAACCCCCCCAATCCATACAAAACCCCCCCCAATCCATACAAATATTCCATCAATCCATACAAATATCCCCCCCAATCCATACAAAAACCCCCCTGATCGATACAAATATCCCCCAATCCATACAAACCCCCCAATCCATACAAATATCCCATCAATCCATACAAAAACCCCCCAATCCATACAAAAACCCCCCCAATCCATACAAATACCCCCAAGGGGTGTCAGAGGATGGTGCCAGACCCTTTCCAGTGATTCCCAGTGCCAGGATGAGGAGCAGTGTCCAGAAACTCCACCAGAACAAATCCCACCCCGAATTCCAGAGGAGGAATTCCTTCCCATGAGGGTGTCAGATCCCAGAGCAGCTGTCCCTGTCTGGAGACATTCCCGTGTCCCCTGCTCTGGGAGCGTCACCTGGATAGACTGGGGGGGGTTTCCAGAGGTCATTCCCAGCTTTTTCCTGGAATTCTGGRGCTCCGCCATGGCTCTCTTCCCTTGTGTCCTGCAGAATATTGGAAGTGGCGAGGTGTTCCCAGCTGACCGACGTGGGCTTCACCACCCTGGCCAGGGTAAGAGCCCCTCTCCTGCTTCCCTCTCCTGCTTTTCCTTCCTTTTCGTGGCAGAGACAAAAAAAAAAAACCAAAAAAACTCAGTAGGTTTTTTGGGAAAATTTTTTATCTGGAGTTTTAAGGTCCAAAAAGTTTGGTTTTCTGGGATTTTTGGCACGGTCCTGGCTCGCACACCTGGCGGGATCTGCATCCAAACCACAGGAAATGTTCAATATTTCAGTTAAAAATTGGACTGGTTTTCTATGAGTGACCCTAAATTTAACTCCCTTTGCTCTCCATGGATAAAAACCCCTTTAAATGAGTGACATTTCCTTTATTATCCTTTGGAAAGAAGCAGCAAACTTCCCTTGCAGTCGTGATATTTCATGGAGAAACTCTTTAATTTTTAAAGCAAACTGTCTTTGGGGTGGTTAATTTCTATTTATAATTCTATTTATTTTTATTTATTAATTTATTTTTGGTTTTTTAAATGTCTTTTATATTTATTTTTACATTTCTATGTGTAATATTTATAATATATTTCTATCATTTATTTATATTTTTATTTATATTATTGTATTTATATTATATGATAATGTTTATTTATATTATATAATATTATACTGATAATATTTAATATTTATATTTCTATTTATAATATTTATATTTTTATTTTTGTATTTATGTTTTTAATTATATTTTGTGTTTATATTGTTATATTTATATTATTTTACATTTCTATTTTATATATTCATATTTATTCATATTAATATTATTTCTATTAATTATATTTATATCTATATAAAAATATACTTTTATATATTTATATAATTTATATATATTTTTATATATTTATAAATAAATGTTTTTATATTTATATTTATCTTATTATATATTTGTATTTATATTTATGTTATATTTATATTTATATTTATATTGATTTGCTGTCTGAACTTTACACTCACCGTGGGTGTTTGGAATTCTCTTTATTCCCAGAACTGCCATGAGCTTGAAAAAATGGATCTGGAAGAATGTGTCCAGGTAGGAAATTCCACCTCAGGCTGTTTCTCTTGCAGCAGTGAGGAAAATCAGTGGAAAATTAGGAAATTGTCTCCAAATCCAAACTTAATGTGGAATCCTGGGCAGGAGGAGTGGCTGGATTTGGAGAGGAAAATGTTGGGAATGAGGTTTTATCCCTGGCATGGATTCCATGGTAACGGTGCTGTAAATAAGAAATGTTTAATAATGGATTTGTGAGGGAAAATCCCAGATTTGTGAGGGAAACTCATGGATTTGTGAGGGAAAATCCCAGATTTGTGAGGGAAACTCATGGATTTGTGAGGGAAAATCCCAATTTGTGAGGGGAAAACCCTGAATTTGTGAGGGAAAATCCTACATTTGTGAGGGAAAATCCTGGATTTTGAGGGAAAATCCTGGATTTGTGAGGGAAACTCATGGATTTGTGAGGGAAAATCCCGGATTTGTGACGGAAAATCCCGGATTTGTGAGGGAAAACCCTGGATTTGTGAGGGAAGATCCTGGATTTGTGAGGGAAGATCCTGGATTTGTGAGGGAAAATCCCGGATTTGTGAGGGAAAAATCCCTGACAAAAATCCTATATTGCTGAAAATAATGGGATTTTCCCCTGTTCTGGAAAACCACGGGCAGATTGTGAAGCAGCGGTGATTTGGGGGGATCAAAATCAAACCGGGCTGCAGCATTTACAGGGAAAAGGGTGGAATTGACTCAAAATTCCATGAAAAAACCTCCAAGGCCGGGGGTAGATTGGAAATGGATTGAGCCTGAGGCAGAGGGAACGGGATTGTGCTTCCTGGGAACAGCTTGACCCCGGTGTCCTGCGCTTCCTGGGCAGGAATTCGGGAGAATCCAGCGGGAATGACACCAGCCCAGGCAGGGAGGGATTGGGAATTAACCCTGAAAAGGAAGAAGCGAAGCTGGGCCACGGCACAAATCCRTCCCAGGCAGGTTTGGGATTAGGAACCACCGTGTGGGATTCCTTCTTCCTGAAGAAACCCASGAACAACTGGGCAATCCATGGGGTGTTAGGAGGGAATCTGAGCTCTTCTTCCAGAATCAAACATTTGGGATGCATTTAGGAGCTGATTTCAGCTCCTTCAGGAGGTTCAAACCAATCCAGTGATGCCTCTGCATCCCAGTTCTCCAAGGGCARGAGATGATTTCCATGAGGAGATGGATTCCTGAGGGGCTCAGGAGGGGAAATCTCATGGATTAGGGAAAATCCTGCAGTTTTGCTTCGGTTGGGGGGAAAAAAAACCAAAATCCTTGTGCCCAACACCAACATGAAAAGGGCTTTTCCTTCTTTTCCAGATAACAGACAGTACACTAATCCAGCTCTCCATACACTGTCCACGGCTGCAGGTCCTGGTGAGTATTCCAAGGGACGCTTCCAGCATTTTCTTTTCTCTAAACAAAGGGATTTTAAACATCCCCTGCCTTTGCAGCTGGAAGAATTCTGCTGCAAACCTGACCCTGAGGGACCTCGTGTCCCTCCCCTGCTGCTCGCAGGAATCCAGGCGCCCACAGCGGCCTGGAAAAGGGTTCTGGGGATTCTCCCAGGAGCAGCATTCCAAGGGGAATCTGTCTGCACGGGAGCTGTCAGCCTGTCTGTGGGAGAGGAACCTGCAGGGCAGCCAGGAGCTGGAATGGCTCCGGGAAGCCGCGTTCCTTTGGGGCCGAATCTCTGGGAATTTGATCTCTGTCACCTCTGGGTTTGTGCCGTGAGGAATCCTGTCCCGGGAGCTGTGGGAATGTGGGTTTCTCCAGTGCAGTCATCCCTCAGCAAAGCCAATTCCAGCCCCTCTGCTTCCTCCTCGAGGATTTTCCAGCTGAATCCCCCTGAAATTCCACACCAAGGGGGGGCCACCRTGTTCCTGCTGCTTCTTGGACCCGGGGCCAGGGCCCTTCCCACGGTGGGTGAGGCCAGAGGTGTCCCAAAGGTGGGTTCTGGGRTAGCACAGGTGTCCTGGAATTTCTGTGCCACCCCGTGGCTCTCATCCCTCAGAACTGCCTTCCCCTGGATGCATGGAATGCTTTGGGTTGGAAGGGACCTTAAAGATCATCCTGTTCCTGTGGGCAGGGACACCTTCCTCTGTCCCAGGGTGCTCCAAACTCTGTCCAGCCTGGTCTTGGACACTTCCAGGGATCCAGGGGCAACAGGGCCAGGGCCTCCCCACCCTCCCAGGRAGGGATTTTCCCACTCCAGCTGGAAGTTTTCCCCTTGGAAGCACGTCAGTCCTCAGAAGCCCGTGGAGCCCAGTGGCTCCAGTGCAAGGAGTGAGCACAGACCAGCCCAGACCCACCAACCATGGAGGGAGCATCCTCTCCTGTCCCCAGCGAGGTTCTGGCTGGTTTTTGGGCTGTCAGGAGCTGGGTTTAACCCCTGTGTTCGGGGACAGAGTTTATCCCACTGCGAGCTGATCACGGACGACGGGATCCGTCACCTGGGGAACGGCGCCTGCGCCCACGACCGCCTGGAGGTGATCGAGCTGGACAACTGCCCCCTGATCACCGACGCCTCCCTGGAGCACCTCAAGAGCTGCCACAGCCTGGAGAGGATAGAACTGTACGACTGCCAGCAGATCACGCGGGCCGGGATCAAGAGACTCAGGGTGAGCAGGGAACAGGGAGGCGCTGCCATCGGGAGGGTTTATCCACAGGGAGGAGGAGCTGGCAGAGTCCCCATCAGCTGGTGCTCCTTCTCAAAGGAGTTGTGAGAACCATCAGCGATGGATTTGGAGTCATGGAAAGCTGGAATGGTTTGGGTTGGGCACCTTCCACTGTCCCAGGGTGCTCCAGCCTGGCCTTGGACACTGCCAGGGGTCCAGGGGCAGCCACAGCTGCTCTGGGCACCCTGTGCCAGGGCCTCACCCCCCTCACAGGGAGGGATGTCTTCCCAGTTTCCCCTCCCAAGTCCATTTCTCCTGGTGTAAATGAAGAGCAGTGATAACATTTTCTCTACCAAGAGAAAATGGATCTGTAAAGTGACATCATAAAATTATGGGGTCTTTGGGTGCTTTGGGTTGGAAGGACCTTAAAGCCCRTCCAGTGCTGTGGGGCAGGGACCTTCCACTATCCCAGAGTGCTCCAAGCCCCATCCAGCCTGCCCTTGGACACTTCCAAGGATCCAGGGGATGTTTTGTTCCCCACAACCTCCCAATGMATGGGACAGGAGGAGCCTCACTCCCCATCCCCTGAACCCACCCCGTTCCCTGTCACTTCTGGCTGTGCCTGCCCCAGGAGCTCCAGGGCGTGTCCCTGACCCGTTCCCTGCCCTTCCCTGTGTTTCCCGTTCCAGACCCACCTGCCCAACATCAAAGTCCACGCCTACTTCGCCCCGGTGACCCCCCCGCCCTCGGTGGGCGGCAGCCGGCAGCGCTTCTGCAGATGCTGCATCATCCTATGACACTGGAACCTCGTCCCGGCAAACTGAGGCTGCAACCACGCCCCTGGAATTCCGGGGGGGACACCAGAACCTTCGAGGAAAAGCGATCCCAGTGTCATTTGCGAGGGCCAGTGAGCAGGGCTGGGGTGCCCTGTAGCCACCCACACACCCCCCTGTGATCCCAGCTGTCCCGGTGGGATGAGGGACTCGGGATGGGAGCTGGAGCCGTGCCGGCTTTTCTCTAGGTGGATTGGCCTGATCCTGAACCATTCCTGCTGGGCATCCCGGGGAAACCCCTGCGGGAAGGAGGGGAGGGCTCCCAACCGGAGGGACTGATGCTGCTGGTGAGGTTGGAAAAGGAACCGAGCTCCTTGGAAGTGGGGAGAGGGGAGAGGAGAGGAACACGCTTGAACCCCGCAGCCGTTGGCCGCAAGGAAAAATCCCAACAAACCTGAAAACCCCAACGAGTTTTATGTGCGTTTTTCAGTGAGGGAGTGAAACAGCAGCTGTTGAGCCATGGTTTACCTGGGATCCTGGACTTCCCTGTGGTCCAGGATCTCCCTGTGATCCAGGATTCCCCTGTGATCCAGGATTCCCTGCTCCCACCCTGAGCATGCTCCTGTGAAGGCTCATCTCTCCCGTGTCCGTGGCATCCAGCTCAGAGGCTTCCCAGATTCTTCCCAGATTGTTGTGATAGAGCTTGGAATCTCTAATGCCACATTTTTTACCTTCTCCACATCCTGCTTTTTTTTCTTTTTTTTTTCCTTTTTCTTTCCCCCCCCCCCCTTTTTTTTCTCTTTTTGTTTTTTCCTTTTTTTTTTTCCATTTTTTCTTTTTTTTAATTTTTTTTCCCAAATTTCTGCTTCAGTCATTTCTTGAAATTTCCCACCCCAAAGCGAMAATTCCATAAGGAATTTTTTCCCGTGAGAAACCCGAGCCTGTGTTGAGCTGCCAGGAAGATTTTTAAGGAGCAAGGGGGAGCTGCACCCCAGGCTGGGCTCTCCTGGGCTTCCTGGCCTGGGTGATGAGGGATTGGGTGTCCAAATTTATCCCGATTCCAGGTTTTATCCCCATGACGAGGATAAATTCTCCACACAGGGAACGATATATATACAAATATATAACTCTCCGTACAGGGAGAACGTTCTAATCCGTGTTCCAGCCACTTGGGAGTTCCCTCCTCCTGTCCTTTCCCTCCATCCCTTCGTTTTATCCCCGAGGAAAAGCAAAGCAGAGGTTTTTTTTGCTTTGTTGCCCTGGTGAAGAATTAAGGATTCCCTGCCGGAGCAGGTCTGGGATCCGCCCTCGCTCCCTGTGAGCGCCGGGGCCCTTCCCGCCCTCCCCACCTTCCACAGGTAAGTGTGGTGCCCTGGAAGGACCCTCGGGATGGGGTTTGGATGTGCCCTGGAAGGACCCGCCGGGATGGGGTTTGGATGTGCCCTGGAAGGACCCCCGGGATGGGGTTTGGATGTGCCAGGCCCAGCTCTGGGGGGAGGTGGGGGGTGGGGGGGTCAGTGGCTGCTTTTTTGGGGGTGTTTCAGGCAAAATCGGCGCAGGTGCTCCAGGGGAGCCCGGACTGACTGAATTCCAGGGGCCCAGAGTGGAACTGCTGGGCAGATCCCAAGGGTTTAACGGGGCAGGATCGCTGTGTCCGTCGTTCCCGCTGTCCGTGGAGGGAGCTCACGGATCCGTGCCCACGGACACGCCCGGGAGCGAGGCTGGACCGAGGAGYTGGGTTCCCCTCGGTGCTGAGGAACCTCCTGCAGGGGGGGAAGAGCARGGGCAGCACCAGGAGGGGCTGCTTTAGGGGCTGGGGGGGGTGTTTTTCCACCAGGAATTCCAAGGACAATGCGCTGTTCCCAGCAGGAGGGTCCCGGCTGCCCCCGGAGCTGCGCCCCTTCCTCTCCCGCAGCCCCCCCGGTCTGTGCTCGCGCTCTGCTGGGAGCGACTCCAGGCTGCTGTGGTTAAAAGGATACTGTCAATGCCCTCCTGTAGATGGCTTTTAATCCCTTATATTTATTCAAATCCTCTTTAGCGCTGTGGATTCTCCCCCTCTCCTCAGGCGCCTTCATTTCCAGAACTTTCTCCAGGTTTCGGGGTGGCAGAAGATGGTGGTGACACGGACGGGCGAGGGGTCACCCGGCAATCACAGGATTTGCACAACTCTGGGAAAAAAACAAACAAACAAAAAACACTTTTGTTTAGTTCATACTGTGGCAGGGGAGAGCGAAAAGCGGGATTTTGGAGCCAGGGCTGACTGATCCCTTTGTAACAGAGCCGAGTTTTCCAGGGAAAACTCCGGAACACAGAACCCAAAGCAATTTATTTTCTGTTTGCAGACCAGGGTGACAGCATTAAGGTAGCTCAAACTTCTTGACAGTGTCCTTTTAAGTCAATTATCCGTCTTCAAATGGACTCTTCCTGATGTTTATATTTATAAATACCAATAAACACCATTTTCCAAGCCGTGTCTCGCCGGGGGAATCGCTTTGTAGGGGAAAATCCACCTCCTGCGTGGGGCAGCTCCTGAGGGAGGGATTTAGGGTGCTCCCAGTGTTTGCATGGAGTCATGGAATGGTTCAGGGTGGAAGGACCTCAAGGTTTATCCAGTCCCTGGAGAAGGGACCTCTTCCATAGCCTGGGGTGCTCCAAGCCCTGTCCTTTCCTGGGATCCTTCCCAGGTGGGAGCTGGTGCCCAAAATGTGAAGGAATTGCTCCATCCTGGGGTTTTTGAGGTGTAAATGGGGGCTCTGGGACAGGTCCAGCCCTGGATGAGGATCCCGTCCCATTTCCAAGCTCCCTCCCTGTGCTGAATCCCCTTTCTCCAGCCTCGCCTGGGCTGGGTGGGGCATTTCCTTGGATTTCACCCCCCGAGCTGTTCCCTTGCCTCGGAACCCTCYGTGGTTGTGTCCCCCAGCCCTGCAGCAGAGGCTGGGCTGTCCCCACCTCCCAGCAGAGTTTTCCTGGAGCCTGGATCTGCCTTCCAGCCCGATCCCAGCTGCCCTGGCCTCCAGATGCCCCTGGACTGCAGATGGGAGCGGGGACGAAGGAACCTCTCCGGGGAAACAGCCCGGGACCTCCTGGAGCAGAAGATCCTCCAGCGAGGCTGAGCAGATCCAGTGCAACCAAAACCGAGGATTTTCTGGGCTTTGGAGACACAGCAGCAGCTTTGATCCCAATTCTGTGGCTGCTCCCACAGAGGGTGAGGATGGGGCAAGTGGAAGGTGCTGTCACAGGGGGGGGTTTCAAACCAACAAATTCCTRTTTTCTGCACATCTCTGTAATTCCCTTTGTATTCCTGTTTGATTTTCTCTGTGTTGTTCATGGCTGGTTGCTGCTGTCATGGATTTGGGGGTAATTTGGGGTTTTTTGGCAGGATGGGGTGGATTGGGATCAGTGTGACAAGGTTCTTGGCTACAGTGTCCTGGAAAATGAGGTTTAAAACATTTTGGCCTCTTCTGCTGAAGGGTTGTGTGCTTGAGAGGCCTGGGGGGTGTTTYGGGGAAGGTTTTTTCCCTTTTGCTTTATTTTCTGGCATCCAGGTCAAGGTTTCTGCCCTCCCTCTGTGCCAAAGCCTGGCAGAGCCTCCTGGGGCCAAAATGATGGAGAAAATCGAGGAGAAGCCACTTTTCCTCTTCAATTCCCAGCTCGGTCCATGCCTTCCCAGCCCCTTATTCCCCCCTGGCCTTTCCAAGGGCCCATCCTGGGAGTGTCCCCACCCATCGCGGTGTCCCCTCACCACCTTGTCCCCGTCCCTGCCCTGGCCTCTGACTGGCCTCGCGTGGAAGTTCGGAGTTGATTTTTTTACGGGATGAGGGAATCCATCCCCTGCTCCCACCGCTCCCTGTGCCAGCAGTGCCCCGCCCGGGGCTCTTCGTGCTTCATCCTCTGTCCCCAAAGGTGCAGCTGAGCCCACCCGGGGGTCTCCTCTATGCAACCCCCCCCCCCCCCACATTCCCGTCTCCAGCTCTGTCCCCATCCCGCTGCAGGACCGGGGGGTCCTCAGGGGTTTTATCACATTTTTATCACATTTTAACTCAGGGGTCTCCCAGTGGCTGCTGGGTCCGAGGGACTGGACACAGGAGCTGGACCTTGTCATGCCCTCCCTGGGTCTGGGGGACAGAGAGAGCTGGAAAATGTTTAACTGGGGGGGTCCGTGCTTGCCTTGACACTGGGGGTGTAACAGTGCCGCTAACTGGAAGTAAATAATGAATATACGGAGTTACGGTGGCCCCGGTCCGTGTGGTGGGGACAGAGGGGACAGTCGGGAAAGGGCTCTGGATCCCCACTGAGTGTTTTTGGGAGGGTCGGGAGTGTTCCCTTCTCCCCTCCAGCGGTGGGTCCAGGGCCCCGTGTCCTCCCCTTGTCCCCGTGTCCTCCCCTTGTCCCCGTGTCCTCCCCTTGTCCCCGTGTCCTCCCCTTGTCCCCGTGTCTGTGATGGCAGCGCCGGCCCGGGGCTGTCCCAGCGCCCTCCCAGCTCCTCGCCCGCGTCCTCCGGCTCCTCCCGGTCCTCCCCTTCCTCTCCTGCTCCCGGTTTGTTTATCCCAAACCCGTCCTTTGCCCCACGAGTTCCCTCCCAAGGACGTCCCCGGTCCCGCTCCGCCGGCTCTGCCCGAGCCGGGCTCAGGGAAGGATTCGGTGTTAAAAATAACCCGTTCCCGAATGAAATGAGGCGTCACCGGGCTCTGCCGGCTGCGGCTGCCCGGGGCTCGGTGCCGCGGCCCGTTCCGTCCTCACGGGCTGGGACGGAGCCTGCCCTGCCCGGGTGTCCCCCGCCCTGTCCGCTGCTGGGAACGAGGGGCTGTCCCCGCACCCCAAACCCTCCCTGGAGACCCCAAACCCTCCCCGGGGACCCCAAACCCTCCCCGGGGACCCCAAACCCCAGCGGGCGCCGCAGGGACGAGGCCGCGCTCGGGGCCGCTCCCCCGTCCTTTAATACAAAGCGGGGACACGGCGAGGGACACGCGGCGGGTGCGGGGACAGGACGGGTCCCGTCCCCTCGGCCCCTGCTCGGGAGGGCTCTGGGGACGGTGCCGGCCTCGGGCTCCTCTCTCCGTCCCCGCTCGGCTCCGGCTCCAGCGGAGATGTCCCTTCCCAGGGCGCCGCAGCTCCGGGCCGGCTCCTACCGCAGCAGCAGCTGGAAGCCCTCGGGGCCGGGGGCTGCCGGGGACGCGGCTCAGCCGGGGCCACCGATCGCCCCCTGCCCGGCCCCGCCCGCCCGCGGCCACCGCCGTACCTTTGGCGATCGCCACCACGAAACTGGTCTCGTCCTGGAGGTTCCTGATCATCTGCGGGGCAGAGGGGGGAGCTCGGCGGGGCTGGACCCCCGTCCTGCTCCAGCGCTGGGGACCCCGGGGGGCCGGGACGGCTGCGGGGTCTGTCCCTCCCCCCCGGCTGTCCCCGTGTCCTCACCGCGTCGCTGACGAGGACGTGGATGCCGGCGGGTCCCTGCCGGGAGAGCCGCAGGATCTGCCCCGGGGGCAGCCCCAGCAGCTCCGCCAGCTTCGCGGAGAGCTCGGCCACCGTCAGCTGCTCCAGGTGCAGCTCCTGGTACAGCCCTGGAAAGGGATGGGATGGGGTGGGATGGGATGGGATGGGATGGGATGGGA
>RAHM01000477.1:47358-65454 GCA_003713295.1 Parotia lawesii | reverse complement strand
TGCACCCGCACCCCTCCTGCCCCCCAAGACCCCCCTCACCCGGGGGTCCCCCACTCCTCACCTCCTCCAGGTCGGCCCCGGGGCTCCTGCCCAGGGCGGCCGCATCGGGCGAGTGYTGGGGCAGGGAGAACATCCATGCCCAGAGGTGCCCGGCGGCGGGGGGCAGGAGCCAGGCGAGCAGGCAGAGGATGGCCGGGGATGTCACCATGGTGCTGGCGGCGGCGGTGGCAGCTCGGCCGGCCCGCAGGGTTTATGTAGCCGCGGGCTATCTGGGCCCCCGCTGCTAAAACTGTTTGCCCACCTAATGGGGTGGGAGGAGGCAATCAGGGGTTAAGGGATTTGCATAATTGCCAGCCTTCCCCTCGGGGGGGGCACCAGCCCCACAGCAAACAGCCCCCCCCGGGGCAGTCTGGCTCCGGCGCCAGCTGCGGGTACAGCCTGGGGTGTCCTGCGTCCCCCCATAGCTCAGGGGGGCGGTGGGTGCAGTTTGGGGTGTCCTGTGTCCCCCCACATCTCAGGAGGGTGGTGGGTGCAGTTTGGGGTGTCCTGTGTCCCCCCACATCTCAGGAGGGTGGTGGGTGCAGTTTGGGGTGTCCTGTGTCCCTCCGTAGCTCTGGGGGATGGTGGGTGCAGTTTGGGGTGTCCCGTGTGCTCCCATAGCTCAGAGGGGAGGGTGGATGCAGTTTGGGGCGTCCCGCGTCTCCCCACGGCTCGGAGTGATTTTGGGTGCAGTTTGGGGTGCCCTGGGTTCTCCCATAGCTCAGGAGGGTGGTGGGTGCAGTTTGGGGTGCCCCGTGTCCCCCCATAGCTCAGGAGGGTGGTGGCTGCAGTTCGGGGTGCCCTGCGTCCCCCCATAGCTCAGAGGGGTGGGTGCAGTTTGGGGTGTCCCTTGCCCCCCCATAGCTCAGGGGGCTGATGGGTGCAGTTTGGGGTGTCCTGTGTTCCCCCATAGCTCAGAGTGATTTTGGGTGCAGTTTGGGGTGCCCCGTGTCCCCCCATAACTGAGGGTGGTGAATACAGTTTGGGGTGCCCCGTGTGCCCACATAGCTCAGGGTGCAGTTTTGGGTGCAGTTTGGGGTGCTCTGTGTACCCGCCAGCCCCTCAGGTCACCCCCCGCCCCCCCATGTCTTGGAGACCTCCCAGCTCCCCCCACATCTCGGGGAGGAGGGTGATCGGTACAGTTTGGGGTACCCTGTGCCCCCCAACCCCTTGGGTACCCTCACAGTTCCCTGTTTTTTCCCCCTTTCCCGGAGCGGGGACAGCAGGGATGGGGACGCGAGGGAGCAGGAAAAGCGGGGGGCAAAGGCTGGCACCCCCAGAACGGGCAGCGGGGGGCACAGGGCTGGCATCTGCCCCGTGTTTGTGTGTCCCCTGTGTCCCCCCCTCCGGTGCATCCCCATCCGCCGCCCCCTCCCCGCGCCGGGGTGACGGGATTCGCACCTCCCCCAACGCCCCCGCGAATGGGGTGTTTGCCCGGCCCGGCCCTTATCGCCCTGCCCTTATCTCGGGACACGGCTCCCCCCGAGCGGATCCCCCAGACGGTGTCACCTCCGTGTCCCCAAGCACGCGGGGGGCTCCCGCAGCCCTCCCCAATACACTTCGGGGCCATCCACGCCGGGATCATTCCCGGTTCCCAGCGCCACGGAACGGGGTGGGGGCTGGGGCATCACTCGGGGGGGTTCGCCCCCAAGGGCAGCGAGGACAGGGGGGGTCGCTGGGAGTGGGGAGCACTCCAGGGGTGTGGAATCCCCCTTCCTTAGGTTTCCTCCCCTCCCCGGGAGATTGCCGCTGCTTCCGTGCCTCAGTTTCCCCAGCTGTGACACGGGAGGCTGACGGGTGACACAGGGACAGTGGGGTGACCCCAAACTTTTCTCCCGGTGTCCCGGGCCGTGCCGGTGCCCGGGACGGGCAGCCAGGATCCGGCCCGCCCCCCCTCTCTCCCCGCGTGTTTGCCCGGCGGCTTTGGGAGCAAATATTGACCCCGCTCCGGGGCACCATCGCGGCCGCTGTCCCCATCCGCCCCCCGCCGGGTGCTCGCCCAGCGCGGCACCTCCGGATAATCCCCCCCAGCGCCACGGGGGTCCCGGACGGCGGCTCTGCTCCCCCAAACCCCCGGTCTGGCAGTTTGGGGGGGTCCCACGCACCCCCCCAAACCCTGTGGGGGCCGCAGAGCCCGGTCCTGCCGGGTGAACGCTCGGGGCTGCCCCATCCCGCTCTCCGGGGATTTGGGGTGGGCTGGCGGGGCCGTGTCCCCCCCACGAACACCCGGGATGAGAGTGGGGGGCGCGTTCCGGGGGGCTGCAGCCTCTGGGCTCCCCCAGCCAGGGTGGGGACACTGGGGGTGTGGGGCAGGGGACATAGGGGGGTGTGAGTGGGGTGGGGGTGTCCCTGGGGGGTGTCCGTGGGTCTGGGGTGTTCGGATGTGGGGTGAGGGTGTTCCTGGGGGGTGTCCCTGGGTGTGGGGTGTCCGTGAGTGGGATGGGGGTGTCCCTGGGGGGTGTCCGTGGGTGTGGGGTGTCCGTGAGTGGGGTGGGGGTGTCCCTGGGGGGTGTCCGTGGGTCTGGGGTGTTCGGAGGCGGGGGGCTGTCTGTAGGTGGGGTGTAGCTGTGGTTGGGGGGTATTGGTGGGTGTGGGGGTGTCTGTATTTGTGGGGTGTCAGTGTGTGGGGCTGTCCGTGGGTGAGGGGTGTCTGTGGGTGGGGGGCGTCTGTGATTGAAGGGTGTCCGTGGGTGGGGGTGTCTTAGATTGGGGGTGTCCGTGGATGTAGGGGTGTCTGTGGGTGGGGGGCATCTGTGATTGAGGGGTGTCCGTGTTTGCGGGGTGACCGTGGGTGGGGGGTATCAGTGAACAAGGGGTATCAGTGAACAGGGGGTGTCCGTGGACAGGGCTGTCCGTGGGTGTGTATTTGTGTGGGTGCGGGGTATCAGTGGACAGGGGGTATCAGTGGACAGGGGGTGTCCGTGGGTGGCGGGTGTCCCTGGACAGGGGTGTCCGTGGGTGTGTATTTGTGTATTTGTGTGGGTGCGGGGTGTCCGTGGGTGGGGGGTGTCCATGGGTACGGGGTATCAGTGGACGGGGGTTGTCCGTGGGTGGGGGGTATCAGTGGACAGAGGGTATCAGTGGACAGGGGGTGTCAGTGGACAGAGGGTGTCAGTGGACAGAGGGTGTCCGTGTCCGTAGGGTGTCAGTGGACAGGGGGTGTCCGTGTCCGTGGGGTGTCCGCGGCCGGCTGTCCCGGCAGTGACAGTGCAATTGGCACCGGCGGGCGGCGCTCCGCAGCGGGGGTATAGCTCAGTGGTAGAGCATTTGACTGCAGATCAAGAGGTCCCCGGTTCAAATCCGGGTGCCCCCTTGTTTTCCTCCCCTTTTGGGGGGGTCCCCATTTTATTTTTCTCACCCCTTCTCTTCACCCCCCAGCACCCCGGCAGCGAGGRGGGGCCGCGTCCAGCCCCCCTACGGTTCCTCCGGCCTCGGGTGTCCGGGCTGGGGCCGTCGCTTTGTTTTGGAGAAGGACAGACCCGGCTCTCGGGGATCCCCCAAAAATGTTGCTTTCCCCCATTTGCTCCCTCAGCTCAGAGCAGCGGCGGGGCCGCAGGACCCCCACATTGTCCCCGCACCCCTCGGCTTCGTCCGTGGGATGGGGGGCAGGGATGGGGGGGGTTGGTATCACTCTCCAGGCCCTGGGCATGGGGCACATCCTGGGGGGCTCTGAACCCTTCTTCTACCCCAGCACCCAGGGCTGAGGGGCTGGGGTGCAGCCGGAGCCCCCCCAAAATGCTGCCCAAACTATGGGGTGGCCAGAAGTCGGTTTGGCTGAATGTGGGGGGCTGGAGGGTTGGGTTCTCCCGGGGCTCTGCGGTGCCAGCAGGACCCCCACGCTGCGCCCCCCACCGTGTGCCCCCCATCCTGTGCCCCACACCCTGTGCCCCTGCTCGTCTGCCCCCCACCCTGTGCCCCCCAGGACCCCAAAATCCGCTGCTCCTTCTCCAAAGGGAAAACCTGGGGGGGGATTGGGAAGGACACAAACCCTCCTGCATGGGGGGAGACGCGGCCCCTGCGGGTCTGTGGGTGGGGGGCCCCGAGGGAGCGAGGGGTGGGGGCGATGGGGAGCCGGCCCCATAAATAGGGGGGCTGCAGTGGTGCCGTGGCTTGGGGGGGCCGCGTACCCGAGAGGGGCGGGTGGGCTCAGCCCAGAGCCCCCACCCCGCAGCCCAGAGTGGGGTCACCGCAGGGCTGCCCGCAGTGGGGACAGCACGGGGGACCCCAAACCTCGCTGGAGCCGCAGCTCGGCCCCAAAAAACGGGGAGGGGGATGGTGAGCACCCGGAGAGATCGCTCTGGGGTGGGGGGCGCCGGCCCGGCGCGGGGATGGACGAACATTCCCGAGCCCTCCGGGCGTACGGGGGTCTTGCTGCCGGCTCCGGCTCCATCCCTTTCCATCTCATCCCATCCCTTCCCATCCCAACCCTTCCCAATTCCATCCCCACCCCCGGCCCCGCCCCTGGCCCCGCCCGACTCCGGCTCCGGCTCGGGCTCCGCTCGGTGCGCGGCTCCCGGGGGTCCCGGCCCATGGCGGGGCGCTGAGCCCCCCGACCCCCAGCACCGCCGGGGCCGCCGCCCCCCACCATGCGCTGGGGGGGCCTCCTCCTGCTCTGCCTGCTCCGCGGGGCGCTGGGCGCAGGTAGGGGGGGCCGGGGGGGCGGCGGGGGAGCTCCGGGGGCGACGCCGGGACTGGGGGTGCAGGGGGGGTCCCGGGTGCAGGGCGGTCCCGGCCCCGCCCTGGGGAGCTGTCCGGGGGTGCCGGGGGTCTGTGTTTTGGGGTATCTCCGTGCCCCCCGAGCCCGCAGGTGCGTGTCCCGCTGCGCCCCACACCCGGCTGCGCCCACCCGCGCCGCGGGACCGCCCGTGGGGGTCCCACCCCCCCTCCCCGTGCTCCCCCCTGCCCCAGCACCCCCACAGCCGGGATGGGGTGCCCGGACCCCCCATCCGTGCTGGGCAGCGCTGGGACAGCGGGGAGGGGCTGTGTCCCCGCTGCTGGGGGGTCCCCACGCCGGATCCCCCCACCCGTGGCACCCCATGGCACGGCTGGCGCTGTCCTGGCTGGGGGTGCAGCCCCCCGGGGAGATTTTGGGGAGCCTTTGGGGGGGGATCTCTGCTCTCCGGGACACCCCACACCTGCCCGCAGTGGCGAGGGCTGGGCCCCCCTGTGACCCCCCAGGGATGGCGAGTGTGCCCCCCGGGCACAGAGCCCCTCTCTGTCCCTACATCCAGCCCAGCCCTGCTCCCCCCTGCCTCAGTTTCCCCGCCCGCAGATCTGGGAACAGAACCCAGCCCCGGGATGGCCGYGGGAGCTCGTTAGGCAGCAATTAGCTTCCTAATTAGCAATCAGCTCCCCAGGGGTGACGGTGGCACCCCCCTCCCAAGGGCGGGGGGGGGGAGGGGGAGCAGCCGCGGCCCCCCCGGGGCTGTGCTGTGCCCCCGGCTGGGGACAGACGTCCCGGCTGTGTCCCTGCCCGTGGGCGAGCGCCTGCCGTCCCCACCGCCTCCGCCCGCGCCGAGCTGCCAGAAACCTCCCGATTCTCCGCAGATTTGGTCCCAAATGGCTTTTTTATCCTCCCCCCTCCGCTCCCCCTCGCTCCCCAGCCGTGTTTCCGGCCTCCGCTCCCTCCACGGGGCTGGAGATGAGTCTGGAGAGGGGTGAGGGACGCGTTTCTTTGGGATGCTCGGAAGCTGCCCCGACAGGTGGACCCCAGCCCAGCGCGGCGCTGGGGACCGATGGTTGGGGACATCGAGGACACGGCCACGCTGGTGCAGCTTCCCCCTCCGCGGGGCCGCGCTGGTGCGTGCGGGGGCTGCCCTTTGTGGGTGTTTTCCCAGCTGTCCTCCCCTGGCCGGGGCTCTGTCGCCTGTCCCTGCACCTGCGGCCACCCCGGCCCGGAGAGACCCTTCCCCGCCTCTCCATCCCTGCGGTGCCGCTGCTCAGCAAGGCTGAGACCCCTCGGAACTCGTGTCACAGAGCCAGAAGCGTTGCTGGCGCACAGGGCTGACCCCAGGACCCCACTGACCCCTCCCTGTGCCCCCCTCATYCCCCCAGGACGCCCCCCCGGGAGCGAGAGACGGAGGGCTCGGGCCACGTCCGAGGGGACCCGCATCAGCCAGGACCTGGCGGGCGGCAGCCTRGCCATCGACACCCTGCCGCCCAACGAGACCCGCATCGTGGTGAGTCGGGGACCCCCCCGCGCCCGCCCCCCGCTCGGATCCGCTCCCGGTGCCAAGAGCTATTCCCGGTCTGGCTCCGGTTCCGCGTGTGGGGCTGCATCCCACATCCCGCAGGATAATTACAGCCCCAGGATCGCTCCGAGCCCTGCGGCCGCTCCAGCCCTGCCGGCTCCGTCCGCGGGCTGCAAATGCCAGGACGCTTCGCCCTGCGGGTGCCACGTGGGGACAAGGCCACTGTCCCCTGGTGTCGGTGCCGAGGGGGCCGTGTGGGGGTGCGGAGTCCTCTCTTCACGTGTCACCTCCACGAGCGGCGGTGTCACCTCCTGGGACACCTCCCTCGGCTCTCGCAGCCCGGCTGTGCCTAATTACCCGCCCTCAATTAGCTCCCGGTTATTTGTGGCGGGGCCGCGGGTCCCTTGGCGGCCGGGGGGAGTTCCCGCAGCTCTTGGGGGTGGGGGATGTGTGGCCGCGGGTGGTTTTTGGCGGAGGGTGACTTGTCCCGGTGTTTTTGGTGGCCCCCGTGGCCGCTTCCACTCTGCCCCAGCTCATCCATCGGGGACGGAGAAGAGCCGTGAACCAGCAAAGTCCCGATGTGGAAGTGTTTAAAAATACCCCAAACCAGCCCAAAACCACCGGTGACCGYTCGGAGATGCTCGGGGAACCGCAGGGAGGGTGTGATGGTGCTCGTGGTTCCCTGCAGGGAGAGGCAGCAATTTCCTGGGGTTTTGGGATCTGCCCCGGGACTGGGGCCACGGACGAGGTCACAGGTGCATCTCACCCTGTCCCACCCGCCCGAGGTGGTGCAGGGCCTGGAGGGGTTTTTCCCTTCTCTCCCCCCAAAATATCCCGAGTTTGGGGTGCGAGAGGCAGCTCAGACCCCAAAAGGGCGAAGCTCTGGCCCCTCTCCGAGCTCTGCCTCGCTTATTCCCGCGTCCCAAACCTCCCCTCTCCCAATTCCTGCGGTAACCAAGGCGAGGTGAGGGATGGGAACATCCCGGTGAGTCAGCGATGAGCTCAGGAGCGCGGCAGCCGCATCCTGCGCGCTCCAGCCCCGCTCCTTCCCCCCGGGATTATCGGGAGCACTTCGGGAAAGCCAAGGGGGGGGGGGACGAGAGGACGCGGGAGGTTTTGTCGTTTGTCACCCAGCAGTGGCCTGTCCCTGCATCCCGGGGGGTTCCCGCGGGAGCTGCGTGCCGGGGTGGAGCCGCTGGCAGCTCAGCCGCAGCCGTGCCTCAGTTTCCCCATCCATAGGGAAGGGAAGGCTTTGGGATGCATCAGCCCCCGCGAGCAAAAAGGGGCTGTAATTCCAGCAGGGAAGAGCTGGGAGAGGGTGAGGACTCTCCCTAAACTTTGCTGGAGCAGGAAAATCCGCAAGTTACGGGATTTTTCTAGCAGCGTTTTATTCCATCCCGGAGCTGACGGCTCCTTCAGGGCACCGGAGTTTGTGTGCGGGGAGTGGGGCTGGGACAGGGGGTCTGGGGATTTGGGGGTCAGAGAGAGGTTTTGGGGGGGTCAGAGGGGTTTTGGGGGTCAGAGGGATTCTGGGGGTCAGAGGGGGGTCAGAGAGCGGTTTTGGAGGTCAGAGGGGGATTTTGGGGGTCAGAGAGGGGTTCTGGGGGTCAGAGGGTTTTGGGGAGTCAGAGAGAGTTCTGGGGGTCAGAGAGAGATTCTGGGGGTCAGAGGGGGGTTCTGGGGGTCAGAGAAGGTTCTAGGGGTCAGAGGGGCCGGGCAGCAGACGCGCAGCAGATTGAGGACGAGCGGCGAGCGGGGCCGTGTGCCAGGCGCTGGCACGGAGCACCGGAGGAAAATTTCCCAGGGAAAATTAAGATGCTTCCCGTCCGCCTCCCCGGCTCGGTGTGAAGCGGCCTCCCCTGCCAGGCGATGGCTCCCAGCTGTGTGTCTGTCTGTCTGTCTGTCCGTCCGTCTGTTCCCCGCGGTGGGGGTGGCGTGGCCGGGGCGCTGCTCTGGGGGTGTCCCCAGCAGGGCCGCGTGTCCCTCGGCAGCTCCCTGGTCACTCTGGGGTGGCTCGTGGCAGAGCTGGYGCTTTGGCCATGACCTGGTTCACCAGCGAGAGGGGCCTCAGGGGGTCTGGGGGTGCTGCTGGTGGCTCGGGGGGGGACACTTGGGGTCCCTCTCTGGGTGACAACAAAGCGGGAGCTGCTCCCTCGCAGCTCCAGGCCCCATTCCGCGCTCCGGGGGTGTCACCTTGGAGCTCATCCCGATCCCTGCTCCCCCCGTCCTCACCCCCCCGCCCTCCCCGACCGCTCCTTCCAAGGTTCATCATTTCCTCCGGGCTTGTTTGCTCGGCTCCGAGTGGTCACCTCGGCTGTGCCTCCCAGCCCCCGGCTCTGGAACGGGATTGTTCCTTCCCGGGAACGCTGCCTGTGCCGTGCGAGGTCTCTCGTGAGTCACGGCTCTGCTCAGCCCCGGCCTCTCTGCCCTCAGCATCCCGTGGCATTCCCGGCACCTCCTCCAGCATCCCCCGCTGGCTCTGCCGGGCTTTTCCACGCTGGATTCATCCCGGATTTATCCCTGGTTTTTGCTGGGAACACCTCCCGGCTGCTCGGCGCCGTGCCGTCCCCGCGGGTCACCCCCGTTCCACGACTCCCTGTCACCCGTGTCCCTCCCCGCGGCCGCAGGAGGACAACCACAGCTACTACGTGTCGCGGATCTAYGGCCCGGGGGACGCGCGGCGCCGGGGGCTCTGGGTGGACATGGCAGCGGCCAACAGGAGCCACGTGAAGATCCACGGGATCCTCTCCAACACGCACCGGCAGGCCTCGGTGAGCCCGCGGTGTCCCCAGGGCTGGCGGGGTCCCCGTGGGAGCCGTGGGAAGTTCCAGGGCTTGGGGAGTGTTTGTGTCCTCCCGCCCCACTCTGGGGATGAAGGAACCTGCAGGATCCCGCTCCCATCCCGCTCCCATCCCTCTCCCATCCCTCTCCCATCCCTCTCCCGTCCCTCCAAGCACGGATCAGGCTCCCCACATTCCCAGCCGGTGTTTTCCCGAGGGCTGAGCGCGGTTCTCACCTCCTCTGTCCCCCCCGCAGAGGATCGTCCTCTCCTTTGACTTCCCCTTCTACGGCCACCTCCTGCGGCAGGTCACCATCGCCACCGGCGGTGAGTCGGGATGGGATGGGATGGGATGGGTTGGGATGGGATCCATGGGATGGGTTGGGATGGGATCCATGGGTTGGGATGGGATCCATGGGTTGGGATGGGATCCATGGGATGGGATGCGATCCATGGGATGGGATGGGATTGGATTCATGGGGTGAGATGGGATGGGATCCATGAGATGAGATGGGATGGGATCCATGGGTTGGGATGGGATGGGATGGGATGGGATGGGATGGGATGGGATGGGATTGGATTCATGGGGTGAGATGGGATGGGATCCATGGGTTGGGATGGGATGGGATCCATGGGTTGGGATGGGATGGGATGGGATGAGATCCATGGGTTGGGATGGGATGCCCACAGCAGGGGGCTGGACATGGCTCCGGTGCTGGCTCTAAGCTCACCCCACATCCCTGAGCCCCAGGGAGCTCAGAGAAGGGGGTACAGCCCTTCCAACCTCTTCCCTGCACCCCGAATCTCCTCGGGGGGTCAGGAGCCATCTCTGTGCCTCTGCTCCTGCAGAGACTGGGGGGRATTCAGGGGTGTCCCACAGGCTCGGAGGAAATCTGGAGGGGGTAAAAAACGGGATGRGTGAGGCGGGGCAGGGCGGTGGGAGGCCGGGGGGAGATGGGGACGGTGCTGGGGTGGGCAGGGGGAGCTCGTGCTGCTTCATCCTCTGCCCGCTCAGGTTTTATCTTCATGGGGGACGTCATCCACCGCATGCTCACGGCCACTCAATACATCGCCCCCCTCATGGCCAACTTCAACCCCAGCTACTCCCGCAACTCCACCGTCCAGTACCTGGACAACGGTGAGTCCGGCTCTTGCTGCCCCCCTTTCGGGTCCTTCCCCCCTCAGCCGGGCCCAGCTCGGCTCTCTGGGGCTCCCACAGCGGCTGGGGGGGTGTGGGGAGGGGGTCCGGGGGTGTTCAGCCCCCGCTCAGGGGGTCAGGGATGCTCTGAGCTCCCGGCTGGAGGTTGGGGATGAGGTGGAGGCGCAGGGACAGGTGAGGACGGGTCAGGCCGGTGAGAGGAGGAGCGAGGGGAGAGGGAAGGACTGAGCGGCTCTGGTCACCCCCAGGGACGGTGTTTGTGGTGCAGTGGGACAAGGTTTATCTCCAGGGCAAGGAGGACATGGGCAGCTTCACCTTCCAGGCCGCCCTGCACAGCAGCGGGAGGATCGTCTTCGGCTACGAGGAGGTCAGAGAGGTCTCCGATGGGGCAGGGGGGGCCCTCGGGGGTCCCTGCGGGTCTGGGAGGGGGGTTGGATGTTCCTGGAGGCCTCGGCAGCAGGGCTGGGATCCGTCACATCCTCTCTGCCCGCGCAGATCCCGGTGCCGGTGCTGCAGATCAGCGCCAGCCAGCACCCCGTGAAGGCCGGGCTCTCCGACGCCTTCATGGTCCTCAACCCTTCTCCCGACGTGCCTGGTGAGTCCCTGGAGGAGCTGATCCCGCAGGGAGAGGGGCAGGAGAGGTGAGGGATCCTCGSCTTTGGGGATTTCAGGGCGTGAGGATGCTCTGCTTGGATCCACGGGGAGTGTGAGGAGGTGGGTGGGGTTGGGGTTTGCCTGCCCCTCGTGTTCCCTCTGCGCCCTTTTTGGGATCCCTTTTTGGGATCTCCCCGTGGCCAAGACCATCCCTGGGCCTCGTGCTCTGGCTGGGGCTCTGCCCAGTGCAGAATCTCCACRAGCAGCCAAGCTCTTCCCTAAATCCCAGCTGATGAKGAGGAGGAGAGAAATCCAATTCTTCTTCGATTCCAAAGGGAGCTGCAGATGGACCAGAGGCTCGGAGGGTGCAGGGTGCCCCAATCCCATAGGGATGAGGGGTTTGGGGCCCCAGTGCCTATCAGGGACCTGCCCTTGTGCCAGCAGGAATTGGGCATTCCCACACCCACATCCACGCGCTTATTCCCCGAGTGCCCTGAGCTGCGGGGCTCCCCAAAAAGTCCCTTCCAGCCTCTCCAGTCACGCGGAGCCCAACGCTGCTCCTCCCTCCCGGCTTTTCCCGGTTATTTCTGGAGCCATCCGGCCCTGGTTCGTTCCCCGCTCACCGCGGTTGGTGCCGGAGCCCCGGCCGGGTCCTCCCCTCCCGCCCCGCAGCCGCTCCTTGGGCAGCTCCCTCCATCCCCACGGAATTCCCGAGCCCTGCCGCGGGCCGTGAGGGCAGAGGAGACGCAGGAAGGGGCAGGGGAAAGGCGGGCGGGGTGGAGAAACGAGGCTTGGAGGGATGGAGAGCCGCGGAGCTCCTGCTCGTCCTCGCCTTCCCGTGCTGGAAGGAGCGGGCGGATTTCCCGCGGGGGTGAACGCGGTGCCAGGGAGCCCGAACCTGGCACAGAACCCGCTGGCCCCGGGATGGAGAGGGCACGGCCCGGGGGAAGTGGGGAAGGAGGAGTTTTTTTKGGGGGGGAAGCGGCTGCGGGAGCCCTGGGAGCTCCGCGGAGGCTCCGGCCCGTGAGTCAGAGCCCAGCAATGTTTGTTTGGAGCTTTYTTGGAGCGGTGCAGGGCTGGGCCACGTCCATCCCCGGAGCCTCCGGGCGGGGAGAGGGGCAGGGCGAGCCCCGAGCAGAGCGGGAGGGGGAATCTGTGCCCTGGCACCCCCCCAGCCCTCCTCCTGCAGCCCCCCAAGGGAACAACCCCCACACCTGGGGCCACCTTTGCCTTCAGCAGCTCCCCCAGACCCGGGAGGGGGCCCAGCCCTTGGCAGGGGGGAGTTTAAGCCCGGTCTAAAGCCCAGGCTCCGTTGCAGAGTCGCGGCGCCGGACCATCTACGAGTACCACCGCGTGGAGCTGGACACCAGCAGGATCAGCAGCAGCTCCGCCGTGGAATTCACCCCGCTGCCCAGTGAGTCCCCACGGCCCCTTTTCCACGCGGAATTCCGCCCAGAAAACCACAACAGCCTCCGGTTTCCAGCCCAAGGGGGCAGCCAGGGCAGGTCCGGGGGGTGCTGGGAGGGTGATGCCGCCCGTATCCCGGTGTTTGGGATGGAGGGAGGGGCTGCTGCCAGCGCGGAGCAGTTCCCCCCTGCACTGGGGTCTCTGGGAACCTCTCCCACATCCAGCCCTGCCCGGCTGGATCCGCTTGGAATCGACCTCAGCCGACAGAAATCCCAAATCCCGCGTGGGCGCCAGCCCAGCTCGGGCGGGAGGCCGGGATGCAGCACGGGAAGAGCTGATAAAGGGAAGGATCTGCAGGAAATTCCCCTTCCCTCTGCTCGGAGGTCCCCAGGGAGGGACAAGGACGGCGCTTCCAGCCACGGTGGCCTTGGGGGACACTCGCCACAGCCCCAGGCTGTGCCCTGAGCTGCCCYTGCCCAGCCCGGGCTCTCCCGGCTCACCCCTCACTCCCTGCCCTGACAGCTCTTCCCACCCGAAATCCCAGTTTGTTTTTTTGTTTTTTAATCACTCCACGAGCTGCAGCCGATTTTGCTGGACACCGCTTCACTCCAGGTCTTCCTCCAAGACGTTCCCAGYGCCTCCACACCCGGCTGAGAGTTCGGGGAGGTGCCTAAAACCGGCCCGTTTTTAGCGGCTGGGTCCAAGGACGCGCGGACACGAGGCAGAGCCGCCCCCAAACACGGGGCGAGAGCGAATCCGCCCCGGAGACCCCGAGGGGCTGCACTGAACGCTCTCCCCGGGGTGTTGGATGACAATTTTAGCAGCAGGCAGGTTAGAGCAAGCAGAACATAAATAACCATCCTGCAAGAATCCTGTTGGGTTTTTTTATCTTTTCCTGCTGGAGGTTTGTTTTTTCCCTGTTTTTCTCCCCCTCCGGCAGCTCTGGGAGCTGGGAGCGGTGTCTGCAGAGGAGCTCCAGAGAGCCAGACTCAGCTTTTTCTTCTGGGGGTTCAATTTTTAGCCTTTTTTTTTGGGTCAGAAGGGATGGATTTAGGCTCTGCCTCCTGCTGCGGAGGCCTGGGGTTGTTCCCTGCCTCGGGAGGAGCTCAGGACAGGAGAGGAGATGAGGAGATGAGGAGTGGAGGCCACCAGAGAGCGTGGGCAGGTAGCCCAGGTGTGGGGGAGCTCGCCCAGGGGCCAGGGGCAGAACGGGGAGCCCAGGGATGGAGCGCCTGGATCGGGGGGAGCTGTCCCAGGTGTCCCAGGCAGGATGGGGGCTGCGATTCCACCTCCATCCCCGGGAATGCYGCAGCACCGGACCCGCTCTCGGCTCTGCCATTAAAACTCCTCCACTCCTTGAATTTTTTACCATCCAAGCCCTTCCTGGGCACCTTTTCTAGCCAGGGGGACAGCAAATGTTGGTGCTGGGGGAGCAGCAGAGCTCTTGCAGGACCCCTGGGAGCGGATACAGCTCCAGAGGGTTCGGCTCCTTCCCCCCGAGGAACAATCCCCGCACGGCGAGAAACGGCAAAAATTCCCAGCTGTGTTTTAATTCCCAGCTAACGGGAATGGGAAGAGCTTCACAGGCGGCCTGGGAGCCCACCCTGCTGGGATGGAGCTGCTTCCTTTATTTTCCGTGGAGGAGAGGTTGGGTTGGGCACTCAGGGGTTGGGTTGGACAGGTAGGGGTTGGGTTGGGCACTCAGAGGTCGGATTGGACACTCAGAGCTTGCACTGGACACTCAGAGGTTGGGCTGGACACTCAGGACTTGGACTGGACACTCAGAGGTTGAGTTGGACACTCGGAGCTTGGACTGGACACTCAGAGGTTGGGTTGGACACTCAGAGGTTGGGTTGGGCACTCAGGGCTTGGACTGGACACTCAGGGCTTGGACTGGACACTCGGAGCTTGGGCTGGACACTCGGAAGTTGGGTTGGGCACTCAGAGGTTGGGTTGGACACTCAGGGGTTGGACTGGACACTCAGGGTTTGAGTTGGGCACTCAGGGGTTGGGTTGGGCACTCAGGGGTTGGACTGGACACTCAGGAGTTGGGTTGGACACTCAGGGGTCGCTGCTCTGGTGCTGCCCAAGCCTCCAGCTCCCCGCAGCCGCTGCCCTGTGCCCCTGCAGATGTCGGCATCTGGCTGGAGCCTCTCTCCTCTCTCCTTTCCAGCCTGTCTCCAGCACCGGAGCTGTGAAATGTGCGTGACCTCGGAGCTGACCTTCAACTGCAGCTGGTGCCACGTCCTGCAGAGGTACCTGGCAGGAGTTTCYTTCCCTGGCGATGCCTCTGGGGCWGGGGCAGTGCCAGGCCTGGTGTCCCTGTCAGTATTTCTGGGGGTTTTTTTTATTATTTCCCCATTTTTTGTGGGTTTTTTGGGGTGCTGAGGTGCTGCTCTCAGTCCCGCAGTCACGCTTAGGCCGTGACCCGATCTCCGCTTACAAGCCACTCCAAGGACGCATTTCCTGGGGATTTTGCTCCTGGAACAAGCTGGGACCTGAGGCAGGACTCACGTTTTTTGTCAGGGAGCTTAAAAACRGGGGAAACTTGTCCTGACTCGGGCTGGGATCAGCTCGGAGCGCGGGGCACCCCTGGAAGGGCTCCAGCAGGGAGGTGACAGAGTCGGGGACGCTCCTCGCTGTGGGACGCGCCCTCCTCGTCAGGGACGGGAGCCAGCAAAGGTGTGGGGGGCGCTGATTTTTGGGGTGTTGAACAGAGGAAGTGGCCCTGTCCCCGCTCTCCTCCGGCTCGGGCAGGGTTTTACGGAGCAGATTTTAACGAGATGGAGCTGAAGGATTAATTGAGAGCTGGCGGCAGGGGAGGGGACCCAGTAACACAGATCCTGCGCTGCGGAAACCCCGCGTTCCCGGGGGGCTCCTCCCAGCCCCCTCCTCGTCCCCTGAGCCACCCTAGAGCAGCACGGAGTCCCTGTGACTCCCCCCGAGCCAGGGCGGTGGATTTTCGGCAGTGCCGGCGGCTCCGGAGCGGGGAACGRGACGTTCTCCTTCTGGTGAGCCCGGATGTGGCAGAACTCGAGCCGGGGGTGCAGCGGATTCGTCTGGGGCTGCTTCGGGCTGAGCCRCGGCGTTCAAACCCTTCCTCGTTCTGCTCCTTCCGAGTCCAGGGCCCGGGCGAGTGGGATTTCGTCAGATCGCGGAATCCCGGAACGGGCTGGGTGGGAAGGGACCTCAAAGCCCATCCAGGCTCACCCCACACCTTCCACCATCCCGGGCTGCTCCAAGCCCCGTCCAACCCGGCCTTGGGCACTTCCAGAGATCCAGGGATGGCCACAGCTGCTCTGGGCACCCTGTGCCAGGGCCTGACCACCCTCACGGGGAGGAATTTCTTCCCAAAATCCCATCAATCCCAGCCCTTGGGCAGTTTAACCCTTTTTCACCCCCAGCTGCTGTTTCTGGTGTTCGCTGCTGTCACCGGCGGCCCCGCGTCCCCCGGGGACAGTTCRGGTTCCAAATGGGAATTCCAGATGGCAGGAATGCGCTGGGAATGTTGAGCTGGGGCAGGACAACYGCTGCCACCATTGGCTTCCAGCCAGGTCCTGCAAAGCCAACCTGATCCTTCCCAAAGAAGTTCCAGGCTCGGAGCTGATATCCCCACTCCGTGATTCCAACCCAAAGTCCTCCCAGCTCTCTCCCAAAAAGTGGAATCCGTATTTTTGCCTCTCCCAAGCCCGTAACTGTGACAGGAAGGGGACTTTGAGCAAAGATCTCAGCAGGAGCTGAAGTTTCTTTGTGGTTTCTCCCTTTCCTGGTTGGGTAAATCGGTGTTTGCCTGAGCTGGTCGGGGTTTTATTCCTCCCCGAGCCTTTCCAAAGGTCAGAGCGCTGCTCCGTTCCCTGTTCCTGCAGGGAATTCTCGGGCTGGCGTCATCTGGAGCTCCTGCAGTGTTTTTCCTGCGCAGATGTTGCTGGAAGGAGCCCAGTGAACCTCGTGGAGCTCGCGGCCTTGCCCTGGCACCGAGTCCGGGGAGTGGAAACTCGAGCTCAGCCCGTGCATTTCTCCTCTTTTCCCCTCTCCTTTTCCCTTGGAGAAGCGCTCCTGACCCTTCTCCTCCTCCGGGAAGGGGAATGTCCGGGCTCTTCCAGCACAGCTGTGTGGAAACCCCACACCTCTGGATAAAATCTTGGCTATCGCCTTTCCCGGGCTCTGTTATTCCGAGTATCCGCACCCAGCACCGGCCAGGGTGGGATTTGGGATTTTTGGGAGCTGAGGAGCCACGGGCACTGCCACCCTCGTTACCCGGCACGGGATAATCCCGCTTTTCCCCGCAGGTGCTCCAGCGGCTTCGACCGGTACCGGGAGGAGTGGCTGTCCTACGGCTGTGGCCAGGTGAGCCCGGAGAATCCCAATCCCTCCTCGTGGAGGGCGGGAATGGTGCTGATCCATGGGAAAATCCATGGGCCAGCTCAAAAAAATGAATGTTCATCTCTGGGTGACCCACGGTGTTCTGGATCCCACCGAGCGTCCCTTGGGATAGCCCCGTGTTCCCTTTGGATTTCCCTTTATTCCCTTTGGATTTCCCTTGGGAYATCCCTGTGTTCCCTTTGGATTTCCCTTGGGACATCCCTGTGTTCCCTTTGGATTTCCCTTGGGATATCCCTGTGTTCCCTTTGGATTTCCCTTGGGATATCCCTGTGTTCCCTTTGGATTTCCTTTTATTTCCTTTGGATTTCCCTTTATTCCCTTTGGATTTCCCTTGGGATATCCCTTTATTCCCTTTGGATTTCCCTTGGGATATCCCTGTGTTCCCTTTGGATTTCCCTTGGGATATCCCTGTGTTCCCTTTGGATTTCCTTTTATTTCCTTTGGATTTCCCTTTATTCCCTTTAGGTATTTCTTGGGATATCCCTTTATTCCCTTTAGGTTTCCCTTTATTCTCTTCAGATATTCCTTGGGATATCCCTTTATTCCCTTTGGATTTCCCTTTGTATCCCTTTTATTTTTTTTCCCTTTGGAAAACCCTGTATTCCCTTTAGATACTCCTTTTGATATCCCTTTTTTCCTTTGGGATATCCCGTTATTCCCTTGGGATATTCTTTTATTCCCCTTGGATATCCCTTTATTCCCTTTGGATATCCCTTTATTCCCCTTGGATATCCCATTATTCCCCTTGGGATATCCCTTTATTCCCCTTGGATAACCCTTGGGATATCCCTTTATTCCCTTTGGATTTCCTTTATTCCCCTTGGATATCTCTTTATTCCCTTGGGATATCCCTTTAGGTAACCCTTTATTCCTTTTCCACATCCCTTTATTCCCTTTGATATCCCTTTATTCCCTTTGGATATCCCATTATTCCCTTGAGACATCCCTTTATTCCCCTTGGATATCCCTTTATTCCCCTTGGATAACCCTTGGGATATCCCTTTATTCCCTTTGGGATATCCCTTTATTCCCTTTGGATATTCCTTTAGGTAACCCTTTATTCCCTTTGGATATCCCGTTATTCCCTTGGGACATCCCTTTATTCCCCTTGGGATAACCCTTGGGATATCCCTTTATTCCCTTTGGGATTTCCCTTTATTCCCTTTGGGACATCCCTTTATTCCCTTTGGGATTTCCCTTTATTCCCTTTGGGACATCCCTTTATTCCCTTTGGGATATCCCTTTATTCCCTTTGGAATCCTCCGTCTCCGAGGATCGGCTCCGACCGAACATCAGCTCCTGCTGCCTTTGCCCATTTTTCTCTTGCTCCTGTTTTTATTTTTCCTTTTTTTTTTTCCTTTTTTCCCCTTTTTTATTTTTATTTTTGGTTTTTTGGGTTTCTTTGGGGTTTTTTTTTGCTTCGGTTTTGATGGGGTTTTTTGTTTGTTTGGGGTTTTTTGGTTTCTGGATTTTTTTTGTTTGGGGTTTTTTGTTTGTTTGGGTTTTTTTGTTTGCTTGGGGTTTTTTTGTTGTTTGTTTTTTTC
>RAHM01000477.1:6963-27082 GCA_003713295.1 Parotia lawesii | reverse complement strand
CCTGAGCCTCCCCAGCCCAGGACGGGCCCGCACCTGCCCTACCACACCACACCACACCCCACGCACCCACCCGCGGGCTCTGAGGACACCAGGTCGCCCCTGGGACCCTCGATGTCCCCTCACCCCTCCGGACCCTCCCGCCAAAACGAACACACCTCTCGTTGATTATTCATGAGGGGGGCGTGGCCACACGGAGCGCGCAACGGACGGGGAGCGCTTTCCGTTATGGAGAAGGAGGCGTGGTCTTAATTTAAATATTCATGAGGTGGGCGGGGACAGCGCGGGCGGGAAAGGCCGCGCGAGAGACACTCGCTCCCCGCCCACTTCCCCCCCCCCGCCTCCCCCGCGCGCCGAAAGGCGGGAAAGGTCGTTATTGCCGAAAATTCGCATAAATTCACCTCAAAAAGGGGCCGAGTTGCCAATAGCGCTAACGAAACACCGCTGTTGTTGTCTGTAATCATTTCCTGCCCCCGACACGTCTGTGGCCACATTGGCAGCTACCAAATCGAAACTTACTGTGTTGGTTTTTAATATTTGCCAACATGTCTGCTCCCGGCTGAGGCTCCCAAACACAGCTGTGCTGCCTGTACACACCCGCCTCTGCTCCTACAACCAGAACCCCTTTTAACCCCAGTAGGTAGCAACGTTTGACTGAAATAAGGCTTTAAAGAGTTGAATTTAAATGATAATTATTTAAAAATGGGGGTTTGGGGCATCTTTCCCCCTCAGGCACASGGGGTTTGGTGACTCCACTCCCCCATCCCCTGCTGCTCCCTCAGAGCTCCCTGAGGGCRCCTGGTCGGGAGTGTTTGTGGAGAGGGGGTTTCCCTGAGGTAAAAAACGGCTGATAAAGTGTTTTATGTGAGTACCATCAACTGTGAGACACCCTCTATTAATTTTATGTAGGTTTTGGGGTGCGGGTCCCCCATTTCAGCCCTTTAGCCAAGAATTTTGGTAGGCTGGGGGGAGAGGAGCCATGGCGGAGGACACAGCCTGGCCCATCCTTTGGCCTAAAGGTCATAGCCCGTCTGAATCTGACCCAAAACCACAGGTAAAAGGCCAAAAATAACCCATTTCATCAAATATTGAAGCCTGAGGAGCAAATACAGGCTGGAATGAGGGAAAAAGAAGCTCTTTTTAGTGTTTTCCCCCTCTATTGGGAGCCAGCCYCCTCACACCACAACCCAGCTGCCGTCAGCAACAGGGCCAGGAACCCTCAGCTCTGCTTTATACTCACATTATTCTCCAGTTTAGGTGGTTTTGGGACCGATTTGCAGCTTCGATCTTACTTAGAGCCTTTATCATAAATAAAAACACTTTTTTAAACAAAAATTTTCAGTGTARGTTAGGGGTAACAAGTGTTAAGGTAACTCCATGGGTGGACTMGGCCCTCTAAGGTTTGTCATCCCTCACTTAGGGTTGTACTTGAAAATTATGATTTTATGTTATCCTATTTTCTTCCATTCCATTTTATTTTATTTTTATACGACAAAGGACGGGAGAAAATCGGGAAAAACAAATGAAAACCCCCATCCAATTGATATTCAAAGCCACTGGGTTTATGCTCCCGGTGGTGAGGAAAGGAAAGGGAAACATCCCAAACCAATCTCCAAAGTAAACACCCTTTTTGCAATAAATGTTTGCCAAACGCTAACACAGGGCTCCGAGAAATATCAGGACTAAAGTGCATCCATTAGCAGGAGTTTAGCGACTGCTTAAGGGCGACATGGGTGGAAGTTGATGCTTTTGGCCTTGTAAACAAATTAGTTTATAGCGACAAATAAGATGACCCTTCTTAGCTAATGTTATGAGTTTAGCTTGTTAAATATTTAACATTTACCTTTCAATTTCCAGTGTGGATTAAGCAGTTCTCCAAACACTGGTGTCCCAGCAGCAGATGGAGATGCACAGCCCATTGCCCCGCTCTGGCTCAACTCCCTATGAAATARAAAAAACACGTTAAGTCAAAGAGGATGCAAATGGGAGCTTTCAGGAAAGGCTTTAAAACTGGCTGCTTGCACTCATTTTTATTTACATTAATTTTATCTAGCTCTGCTCTGCATTAAAACAGCGACAATCCGTTTAACTTCAACCAGGTGGGACAGAAAGAGACAAATATTAGACAAATACTTCCCAAAAACCTCGCTGGTGGCCAAGTATTTTTCCTTGCACAACTGGAGACCCAAGGTAAGATTTAAAAAAAAAAAAAAACACTGAAAGACTTCACAAATCCCCACAGCTCCAGACAGAAAGGAGAGTGGGAGGAGAAGGAAGTGTCATAGGATTGCAACTTTATTTCTAAAACCTGGATCAGAAATATGCACCAGATTTAGCCAAGTGTGGTGGTGCTGGTTATAAACAGGGAATGGGCTGATTTTTATGTGGTCCACAAGGAATTTATATGGAATCCACAATCRTCTGTGTAAAATTCCTTGCTTTTAGAAGAGAAGCGTTTTTAATAGAATTTTATCTGTAGGTGATTTTTCTTAAAGGTGTTATGGCAATTTTCCCTCCTCAGATCCTAAACCCACTAATTTTAGCAGCAGTTACATTCGCTCACAAGCCCTGCGAAAGTTTTCAGCTGCTTCAGCAAGCCAGAAATATCCTATAGCTAAACTAAAAATGCTCCCAGCCRAGTAAAAAAACTCCTTAAATGTACAATTCCAAGCGTCCCCAGAGCCGGCCAGCCCCGCGTGTGTCACTTTTCCCAAAACTCCCCGATTCCTCAGCACAAACAGAGCCCCCATTGTGGACGAGGCCATTTCCCCTCCGTGGAATATCAGAGAGTCTGGCTGGAGCGATTTTGTAATAAACAGGGAGGATGTTTGGAGCTTGTTGTCTGTAATTTTGTAAATTTGTGATCCCGGGAACAATGGGGTCCATTCTCCGGGAGAATTTCCCACTGCTGGTGGCTGGGATGTTGCACTGCAGCTTGGACCGSCTCCAGGGATGTTCCAGGCAGCGCTGCCAGCTCCTGGAATTATCCTGCAGCACTCGCCCTCCTCCTTGGCAATCCCCCCGGAGCCTCAGCTGCTGGAATCGAGGAGTAGTGTGAAAAATCTCAGTTAGAACATAAATTTAAGACACAGTGAGTCCCCGGCTCCCAGTGTTGCCTGACATTGTGAAGTGTGGCTGTTCTAGGGACTCAAAACCCAGAAGGTAAATCAAATAATCCGATTTATTGATTCTTTCAAAGCTCCTTTTCAGCCCCCTGTGATTTTGGAAAAGCCTGAGGCACTGACATTTTCACGGGCCAATACTGTACCATTTATTTTTATATCACACATAGAGACATTATATTAAATTAAGCCTTGCACCAGCTCAGTGCTGCAGGAAAGGAAGGGTTTGAAGCATCACTTTGGTGCTTTTAATCTTTGATTTGGTCCCACACAAGCACATGTATCAGTAATTATCACCCTAAAGGAACGGTGATGATCCTTTCAATAACAGCCCTGTAACTTCGGTGTTGTGTTGAATAATTAGTGCGACAAATTAAAACGGTGTTGTTAATTACTGTAGCTTGTACCCTCACGTGTAATTCCCCAAGAATTCCCTTTCAGAGCTGTTTCCCTCACTTGGTGTCTCCCCCCTCAGATGTGCCCCCAGTGCTTTTGTCTTTTCCTCCTCCGAAATCAGCTGAACCCTCCATCCCCCCAGACGTGATTTACACTTTCCAACACATAAATTATTAGCTAGAACGCATTTTATTCCTTATGTACTAAAAAGTTAATCAGCAAATCGCTTTCACTGCGCTGAATCCAAGCAGTTTATCCTACGCACAGACGAGATTTTCACACTCTCTGTGTCTCCAAGGGAGTCATTTCCCCTCAGCCTCATTCTGGGAGCCTTTTCCTCCTCAGAAAACCAGACTTTAATATTTTTTGGGGTTTTTTTTTTTCCTCCAGGTTAAATTGATGGGAACACGGGAACAATGACCTCGAGCGCAGGGAGCAGCTGCACCTCGGTCCCCAGGCAGAAACAGAGGCGGAGCAGCCGCCGCTCCTGCCGCACCCCGGCCAGGGATTCCCAGGCTCTGTCAGCGCTGGGGGATTTCCAAACCCTTCCCTTAGAGATCTTCCAAATGGTGTTGAATTATCTCTCAGGTGAGGAKCTGATCGGAAACCTCAATATCTGAAAATTACCGTCGATTTTTTTTTCATTTACGAAGATTTAGTATTCAAAATGTTGTCGCTTTTAAGTAGTTGAAGTCATTTTATGTGGCTTTAGCTCTGAATTTTCAGCTTTTAAGTATGGGAAAACAACCGACCAAAATTTCAACGATAGTTACAATCTATTTGAAGTTGGGTTTTGCCTATCAAATGTGAAAATTATTCCTTAGATCTGTCAGTTCCTAATTACTCCAGTTTGCTGGCAAAGGAGATCAACAGTAATTAATTTTTGTTTTATTTATAAATCTCATTTCCTGGCCTTTTTTTTTGAAGTCAGAAGAAGTTATTGACTCGTGATCAGCATTTTTCCCTTGCAGTAGGGATTTAGGAGTGTCCTGGGCTTTGCTTTTCCAGTGAAGGACATCAGCATGCTGAGCATGGTGTCCAAAACCATCAGCAGCCGCCTGATTAATTACATCTCCACCTCGTCAGGGACCCGCCGCCTCCTGCTCCAGGACTTCCACAACCCCGAACTCCCTGGCAGGAAAGGAGGAGCCTCCATTCTGGAGCACTACAAATCTCTAGGTGAGAGCAAAACTCCCTCAAAAGCTTTCTCCTGGTGTGTGCATTAAGAGAAAAACGCTGAGGATGTGGCCCAAATCCTCCGTGCACAACGAGGAGCCAAACAACCCCTTCCAACACCGAGCAATTGCCTGAAATCCTTCCAAAACCTCTGAGTTATGGAAAAAAAAAAAACCAAAACCCTGCGCGTCCTGCCTGCTCTGGGTGTCCTTTTTCCAGAGAACAGGCAGAGGATCAGCTTGCAGGAGGAGGTGTTTCCAAATTCCCTCTGTTTGGAGCCCGGCGCTGGAAAGTGCGGCGGGAACCGAGGCTCCCAGGCCCCGGGCAGCCAAAGGAATGCGGCTGCTCAGCCCGCGRGGTCTCCCTTTGGAGCAGCTCACATTCCTTAGGCTGGGAAATGCAGCCCTTAAGCCCAGCCTAACTCCGGAGTGACCAACACCGGCTGCCTTGCTCGTTTTTAAAGCACCTTGGTTCTGATTCGCTCTACATCCTTCTGTCAGGGGAGGAAATGAAATTAAAACATCAGTGGGTCCATATTTGCTGTTCCCTGTCTGATAAAAAAATGTGGTTTTGACAGAGAAATAAGTGCCAGGGTTAGAGGGAGAATTGTAAATGTGGGTTGAACTGCAGGCAGTAAGTAAAGGCCTTAAAGACATTAAATAAAGGCCTTAAACACGTTAAATAAAAGCCTTAAAGACATTAAATAAAAGCCTTAAACACATTAAATAAAAGCTTTAAAGACATTAAATAAAGGCCTTAAACACATGAAATAAAGGCCTTAAACACATTAAATAAAAGCTTTAAAGACATTAAATAAAGGCATTAAAGACATTAAATAAAGACATTAAACACATTAAATAAAGGCCTTAAAGACATTAAATAAAGGCATTAAAACATCAAATCACACAAGGTAAAGGAGAGCTGTTAAAATAATTCAGAACAAAAACCTACAGTAAGCAAACCATGGATGTTTTGAGGTATCTTAAAATACCTTTTAAAATTAATCTTAGCGTTTCCTTTTTAAAATGAAGCCTGAAACCTTGAAATCCTTTTTTAAAAAAAAAAAAAATCAGAATTAGTATGGGCTTTGTAATAATCTCCCCCAAAATGGCACCTTGTTATTTAAATGTAGGTGTGAAGCCACCCCTGCAGGAGCTGTAGGAGTCGAACACAACCTTTTAAAAACATTAAAACCATTGGCTGTGGCTGTGGCACAGCGGGAGGCTCAGGGGAACGTCTCTGGTAGGGCTGGCTGCAAAATCAATATTTACATTGCAGCRGGAAAAAACTGGACTCAAAAAGCACTTTTTGCTCAAGCCTTTTTTTTCACTCCACACCGTTTTCCCCTCACGGATGGCTCCATCCTGGAGTGTGGCTAAGCTGTCCTAACAGCTGTTCCTCTGGGAGTGCTCTCCAAAGTCTGATCTAGTCAATAAAAAATGGACTTGGCTGAGCTCTGGAGCAGATCCGAGGCTGATGAATAAATGATGGCTGTCGTGCAGGAATGCTGACACGCTCCGAGGAAGGGAAGAGTCACTTCACAATCACACTAAATCCACAAAGTACTTTCTGACCTTGGGAAAAAAAAAAAAAAAAAGGATGCAAATCCACAAAGTACTTTCTGACCTTGAGGGAAAAAAAAAAGAAGATGTATTTTTAGGATGGGGTTTTTTTCTAGAGAAAAAATTCCTTTTTTTTTTTTTTCTTTTCTTTCCCCTTGGGAAACTCCAAGCTTTTCAGTGGATTCTTTGATTAATTAACAAGCAGTATATATATATATATATATTTTTTTTTTTTTTTTATTCTGGTGAAAGGCTTTGAGTGCAAGCTGTTAACCCAGTTTCTGTCAGGAGTGTGGAAGGAATTCTGCTCAACAACCAGCTGTTCCCCAGGATAACGAGCTCCAGACTCTGACATCCCAAACACGCCTCTATAGGAAAATCAATTTCCCTCTCTGCTATGTTTTACATTAGGAAAATCCAGAATATTTGCTTTTTAGAACATGTGGCTATCCTGAAAAAAAATTTGGGGATGATGTAAGGGGAAAACCAGCTTTCCCTGAGGGTGCTTTTAGAAGAGGTGCAACGAGTTAACATTTTGAACAGCTGTAATTCCCAAACCGATGCAGTCATTTTAATCCAGCTCCAACTGTGAGTAACGGGGGCTTTAAACAACACCATAAACAAGTTACAGCGGGTGCAGGAAGCTGGGAACTCCCTGAAAACATTCCTTTGGGCAAAGATGGCCTTGCTACCCCTGCTCCAAACACGACYCACTGCTCCTTTCACCTTGGAGTMGCAGCTTTTTCTCCGTGCCTGCGTTTTCAGGCCGTGTTTGTTTTCTGAGGGTGCTCTGAGGGTGTGTGAGCATCCCCARAGYTCTGTGTGTGTTTGACCCCAGGGCTGCTGCTCAAGAGGTGCACCCTGCTGCTGCCCACCAGGGACAGGCTCAAGTACGTGCACAAGGTGCTCTCAGGGGTAAGTACTCGAGGGGGTGGGCACAAAATACTCTCAGGAGTAAGTCCACCTTCCTTCCACCAGCATTGCTCACTGTCCTTTGTGCTCACAACACCACAAGGTAATTTCCTCTGGGATGGTCACCAGTGACACCAGGATGAGAGGACACTGCCTTCAGCTGTGCCAGGGGAGGTTTAGGCTGGATATTTAGGCTGGACATTTAGGCTGGACATGAGGGGAAAATTCTTCACAGAAAGAGTGGTTGGGCACTGGAATGGGCTGCCCAGGGAGGTGGAGGTGTTTAAAAAATGCTGCATGTGGCACTCGGTGCCATGGTTTAGTTGGTGAGGTGGTGTTAGRTCATGAGTTGGACTTGATGTCCTCAAAGTTCTTTTCCAGCCTCGTTCATTCTGTGATTCTGTGATTCTTTGCTGGAGTTGATCACCACTGAATAATCAATGTATTAATTTGAAATCAGTCTCTTTATAATATCAGTACCAAACTCCAGCGTGTTGGAGGCTGTTCTGCTGAGATCCCACCTTCCCAGGTTGGTGGTTCTCAGCTCCTCATCATCTTATGGGCTACTAAAAACTCTGCATGGCCCTTCATGGAAATTTTCCTCCCTGAAAAGGTTTTTCCTCCCTGAAAAGAGGATTTTTCTTCCCTGAAAACAAAGTTTTTCCTCCCTGAAAATTAGATTTTTCTTCCCCAAACCCTTTTTTACACCCCCAGTTTTGACTCAACGCTAAACCCCAAAGTAGCTACCGTAACTCATTCCATTAACTCATCTCCACAACATTCCCATCACTCACACAAGGAAGGGGAGGGAATCCTTCTGAACCTCTCTGTTTTGAGGGAGCACAGAGAATTTTCAATCACAGCCATGAAAAACCCCTGCTGCTTGCACTTGCAGGTTTCCTGTTTCAAGCTGAATGGTTGTGCCAGTCCTCTGCACTGCCTGGGCTTACAGTGCTATGGGGTGTTCCTACAGGTACAGTATCCCCACRGACAGAAATATCACAGCTAACACAGAAAATTAAGGCAGTTTTCTAAATTAATCTGTGTCTTGCAAGATTTTTAGAAGTTTGAGCTGGGTTGGGGTGTGTAGGGGGGGGGTGGTGTTTATTCACACAGTTCCTGAGTTTTCTTTCTGCTGCTGCAAGTTGCTGATTTGACTCCTGAGAATTCCTTGGCCTGCATTTCTCTCCCCAGCAGTCTGGATTTTGATTAGTAATTTATTACCTAAGAAGGGGAGAAGGGGAGTGTTTTATCACACAGCTCCAAATTCACAGGTCAAGAGCAGAGATGCTTTCGTTTCAAGGCTCCACACATCAGAGGCCAGAATAGTTTCTGCTTGTGGTAGCTTAAAATGAATATAAAAAAAAAATTAAAATTAAAATCCTCTCTTAGCAGAGCAGGTGATTATTGGTGCTGGGACATTTTGTAGCAAATACCTTCCACTTAAGATTCACGAATCAGATTTTGGAACACCCTCAGCAGTTTTTGCTTCTGGGAAGCATCAGGCTGATGAATCCTTGCTTTCTAACGCTTCAAATTTTGTTAGAAAGTTTCTTTTCTGGCCAATTTCAGTATCAAGGCCTTAAGCACTCCTCATGCACCTCGCTCAGGTACGACCCTTCCTTCCCTCCCTCTCCTGAGAACCTGCAGGACAAATTGTGTTTATCTACTGTGAGCACTGGCATTGTGAACAGAATTTCTGCTCAATCTCCTCATTTTCACCCCATTTCCCCTCCCCTCCAGATCCTGACGGCAGGCTGGGATGAGCTCGAGTGCCACCGGGTGTTTAACTTCCTCTGGGAGCTGAGCAACTTAGCCAGGAAAGTGCAGACAGTTGTGAGCAGCAAACCAGGTAACTCAGAGCAGCCCAAAAACCCAAAATCTGCCGGCATGGAGAGGGCAGGAAATGGCTCCTGATGGCTGCAAACAGAATGTGGGTGGCATTGAGGGGGTTCCTGACCCTGCTGTGGCTTCTGTGGGCATCCTACAGCGAGTTCTGGGCCTTCATCTCGATGGCCACAGCTGTTTTCCCTTCACCAAGAGCAGAGAGAAGTGCTTTTGTCTCTGCAGTGAAGAGATTTGTCTTGAGAGGCCTTTAGAGATTTTTTGAATCATTCCATTATCAACCCAAAGCATCTGTTGTGTCTCTATGTCATGGATTTGAATCTTTCCTACCCTACAACAGTGAAATCAGAGGGAAAGGAGCCCACTGAGAAAGAAAATGATGCAGCAAAAAGCGAGGTTTAACATTTCTGAGCCCCAACACTGACGGGACAGAGGCCTCTCAAGAAATCCTCCCATTTCCCAACACAGAGCAGGGAATTTCTGTGCAACATTTCACCCACAGCCTTATCACCCTTCCCGTATTGCCAAAACCCAGAAACCAAACCCCGCAGCTTGTGGAGCATCCCAGAGGCTGCATCCACAGATTCCACCGCCTGAATTAGGGCAAAGCACCAAAACCAGCCAAATTCAGGCAGTAAGAGATGAAAACCGCATTAACCACGTTAAGAAACCCCCTCCCCTCCTCTTTCCCTTGCTTGAACGGAGGGAGGCTCAGGAATTCCTGACCCCAGCCCGGTTTCCCAGGCAGTGCCCGCAGGCTGGAGCTGCGGATCCGCCTCTACTGCCGGGGGGTGCTGCTGTCGCCCGGGAGCCACCGCAGCGACTCCGCCTTCTGGCTCACGCGGATCCTCAAGCCCTGGCCCATGGTCAACCAGGCCCGCCTGCTCTACATCATCTTCGGGCCCGTGTCCTCCCTCGATGGTGAGCGCGAAGGGTGGGCCCCGGGGAGGAGATTTTCTTGCAGGAAACCCCCTCAAAAAGTGTGGTTGTGTTGGAATAATGGAGTCATGGAATGGGTTGGGTTGGAAAGGGCATTAAAGCCCTGGGGAGGGACAGCTCCCACTGTCCCAGGGTGCTCCCAGCCCTGTTCAGCCAGGCCTTGGACACTTCCAGGGATGGGGCAGCCACAGCTTCTCTGGGAATTCCATCTCAGCCCCTCACTGCCCTCACAGGGTCCTCCCAGTGAGGAAGGAAAGGAAGAAAGGGAAGGAATTCCTTGCTAAAACCCAATCTGAACCTGCCCTCTGTCAGTGTGAAGCCATTGAATTGCCTAGGAAAAAACTGTTCTGCTCAAGCAGACATCACTAACACACATAAAATATATAAAATATACAAAATATACACACACACACAGAGTTATAAGTTACAATTTACAATTCAAGTGAAGAAATTAAATGAAACCTCTGTTCCTCTATTCTCCCCTGCTCGGGATAGACTTAAATCCAAGAAGCACCCATTTCCCTGAAGGAAAACACCTTTCCTCACTTAATTACTAAACCTATGTTTCTTTAAGTTTGACTCACGCTGCAACTCCCACTGAAATGACAGATGGGGAAGAATCACAAAGCCTCGGTGGTGTCACCTGAATCCCCCTCCTCTGCCCCTGCTGCGAGGCTCAGTTTAGCAACTTTCTTGTTTAATAAATGTCACTTAATAGCAGTTGTGATTGATGTATCGCTCAGGACACGTGGTCTGGCAGAAAATGATAGAAGGACCGACAGATGAGAGCAGTCTGAAGGGTTTAGCTGATGCAATTAAGCTGCTGTATGGTACAGAAGCTAGAGAATGGACAGCAGATGATGTTATCAGTCTTGTGGATGAGCTGTCAGGTGTGTTTTTGCCTTTATCATTAAGCCACGGGATTACAGATCCTCACGTCCTCCAAATCCAGCTGTGTGCTGCAAAATTCCTCACAGTAGCTGTGCCTTGATTGGAAAAGTCACCACGCTGGTGATGAGAGAAAGTCCCTCACACATTCAGCCTGTCTCTCCCCATGGAGAAATCTTTYAAGAATCCATGCAGACCTTTAAAAGTCAAATCTTGCCTTGAATTATTGAGGAAACATTGTCCAAACACGGAGTTYGCTCAGGCAAAATTCTCCTGAATGGTTTTAACAGCTACACTGAGAGTTTTGGCTGAGGTTGTGCCACAGAGTTGGTGTGGAGAGCTCTGATTGTTGCTGGCAGGGATTATTTGTGCCGTTTCACTGCTCTTCTTTTTGCTCAGAGGTGACTGAAATCCTCTCTCTCTCTCTCTCTCTCTCTCTCTCTCCATCATTCCAAAGTGGTTCCCCAGGAGTGGCTGATGGAGAACAACGCTCGGCTCCTCCTCCTGAGTGGGAACAGCATCTGCTTCACCTTCCTGGCCAGCAAAGCTGTGAATGGCAGAGCTGTGGAGCTGGCCAGGCTCATGGTCTTCATGGCCCTGGTGAGTAYGACTCAGCACAGCCTCTTTGCCCCCAGATTTGCTGTCTCAGGCTGGAAAATATTCCCCACCCTCTCCCACACACCAAGAATAAATCCAGGCAGAAGCTGGGTGCTCTTCCACCCTCCCTGCTCCCTGTGCAGCAYATGCCTGGAAGCTGGCAAGCCTTGAGGAGAAGCACCACCAGCAAAAGGTTCAGAATTCCCTGAATTCAGCTGGCCTTGGACACTGCCAGGGATCCAGGGGCAGCCACAGCTGCTCTGGGCAACAAAAATAACCCATCAAGTGTCATAATTGGGAAGAAATATTGATTTTAAATTACTTCTCTTGCTAAGAGGTTCCTGGTGCCGTGGATGGTGAAACCAGGAGTGTTTTAAAGTCTGTCCCACCTCTGTGTCCTTGTCACAACCCCTGATTTTCCAGCCCATGGCACAAACTGATCCTGAACCAACACTGAATGCTAAGATTTGATCTTGCATCACAAAAGGTGTGGTTTTAATCCTTCCTTTGCCCTCCAGGTGTGTGAGAAGGACCTGTACTGCATGGACTGGGCCGTGAAAATGATGCAGAAGGTCTGCAAGGTTTTCAGCACCCCCTGGGAGAGAAACAACTTCCTGCAGTGCCTGGAGAGCACCTTTGCTCACATGCTCATGGACATGCTGCAGGCAGTGCTGTCCGGTAAGGCTCGGCCCGTGGGCCTGGACCAGGTTCTGGAGCTGCCCATGGCACCCAGGAACAGCCTGGCCTTCCCTCCCACCCCAGTCCTGCAGAGCCTGAGGTGTTTGATAACGTAAAACCACAGAATTCCAGAATGGTTTGGATGGGAAGGGGCCTTAAAGCTCATCCCATTCACCCCTGCCATGGGCAGGGGCACCTCCCGCTGTCCCAGGGTGCTCCAAGCCCCGTCCAGCCCGGCCTGGGACACTGCCAGGGATCCAGGGGCAGCCACAGCTGCTCTGGGCACCCTGTGCCAGGGCCTGACCACCCTCCCAGGGAAGGATTCCTTCCCAAAATTCCCTCCCGAGTCCATTTCTCCATCTGTAGAAGAGCAGCAGCGATACTTGGATCTGTAAAGGTCTGGAATGCCAGAAGGATTTCAGTTGGAAGGGACCTCAAAGCTCATCCCACTCCAGCCCTGCCATCCCTGGTGCTGATCCCTGGGCGGGTCTTTCACTGCCTCATAAAGCAAATCCAAATCCAAGGAAATACAGGGAGCAGATGGGTTTGGAGCAGAATCCTGGAATGGTTTGGGTTGGAAGGACCCTAAATCCCACCCAGCCCCACAGGCAGGGACACCTCCCACTGTCCCAGGGTGCTCCAATCCCCGTCCAGCCTGGCCTTGGACACTTCCAGGGATCCAGGAGCAGCCACAGCTTCTCTGGGCAACAACAATAACCCATCAAGTGTCATAATTGGGAAGAAATATTTATTTTAAATTATTTCTCTTGCTAAGAGATTCCTGGTGCCACCGATGGTGAAACCAAGAATGTTTTAAAACCCATCCCACCAGAAAGCTGGGCCCAAAGTCCCTTTGGGCTGAGCCTAAACCTGCACCAGCTGCAGCTGCTGCCCTGCTGGAGCCTCAGGGCCAATGGTGGAGCTGAGCTGGAGCGAGGAACACCCTGCTCAGCTCAGACAGGTCCTTGTCCTGGCACACAATTGTTCCTGTCTGTCTGTCTGTCTGTCTGTCTGTGGCCAGGCTGGTGGAGGAATCCGGGAGATCCTCCTGTGTTCCCTCCCAGCTGTGCTGCCAGCAGGGGCAGAGGCTGGTGATAAATCCCAGCACACAGCACAGGCTGCTGCTTCCCTCTGCTGAGAGCTCTGCCTGAGGAAGATTCACCTCCAGGGATTACCTGGGTGCAGTTAAACCATTACCTGGGTGCAGTTAAACCTTTACCATTACTAAACCATCACCTGGTTTAGTTTCACCCCTCCTTTTCCGTGGTTTCTGTGCCCTGGCAGGGGAGCGGGACGAGGAGGACAGCAGCTTCCTGAACCTGTTCCACCTGGTGAATGCACAGGCTGACTTCCACAAGGAAATCCTCTACCTGGCCATGGGCAGCAACAGCAGCAGCACCACCTGAGTTCCGTGGACCCCTCCTCTACTCCTGCTGGATTTCTCTTCCTTTTCCTTTGAACGTTTGCAAAGAAGTGTCCGATTATTCCTTAAATTCCCATCCCAGTAAGAGCCGGAGTGGCACGAGTTGGGACCATCCGTGTGAGTCCAGCTGAGTGAGCTCATGGAGGGCTTGGGGAGTGGAATTCCATTCCGTGTGCTCTGCTCCTCCGGGGAAGAGGGCTGGGGCCTCTCCGTTGGGAACACAAACTGCATTCTTTTCCCACTGTGCGTGTTTGCACACACAATAAAAACGCCGTGGTTTCCATATTTGATGTGCAGACAGCGAGTGAAGCTCGTGTTATCTTAGCCCAGAACCCAAAACATTCTGCTCTCTTGAATTTGTTTTCTCTTGGGAGCCGGAGGAGAAAGGGAGGGGCGGGATTTGAGGAGCTGCGTTTTTCCAGCTTGCCAGGGTCTCTAACTCGGGCTCTGTGACAGAAATGCAGTTTGTACACTCAGCTGCAGCTAAAGGTGATTTCTGAAAGCAATCCCAGCGCCTTGATCAATCGAGGCATTTTTTCCTCTCAACCTCCAGRTTTTTATAGAGCAGAAGAAACTTCACATCTCTCCCCCTGCCCCAGGTACCAAATGCTGAAGCGTTTTAGGATTTAGCCAAGTTGAAGACCCCCWTTAACCACATTCAATTAGAACTTTGGTTCGTTAAATGGATAAATGTTTGCTGCTTAGAGAAGGGTTTGATTTTCTGCTCTGTTGCCTCCCAGACAAACCCGTGTGACAGCAATAAAAGGCRCTCACGCTCCGTGTGCTGTTTGCAGCCTCCAGGTTACTGAAGAGCCGCTTTTCCCACCTCGATGCTCTCATTCCAAAYCTCTCAGGCTTCCTTCAGCACCAGGTTTTCCCACATTTACCTCGGGAAGTGTGGGAACAGCTGAAATGGGACCGATTTATCTCAGCTGCCCTCACCTGCTCCCAGYGGCAACAACCTGGAAGCAGCTCGGGAATTGCTCTGGAGTTTGTGCGCTAAAAATCCTCCTCACCACCTTTGTGGAATACCCAATTCCAGGCAGGATTTTACCCCGGGACATCCATTGGTCCTTGCAGGTGCCGGTAGATGGCGGAGGTGAAACCTTCCCTGAGCGCGGCAGCTGCTGGAAAATGCTGGGAACATCCCTTTTTTCCCCCCTGGCTGGCTGAAGGTGATGTTTAAGGGCGCTGCACCGCCGCGGTTGTGCTGTGCGTGATTCCTGAAGGCAGAGAAATTCCAGGCTCTGCTTTCTACTCCGGGAACCGAACGCGGCCGGACTGATCCCCAAAGAACCCAAAATACGAGGAGAAAACACACTCGGAGCGAGAATAGGGACGGGAAAACGCCGCCAGGAAGCCGCYGAGGCGGAACCTCCAGCCCAGCTCCTCGTCTCTCCCTTTTATCCTCAGGAATCGCTCCCGATAAATAATCCCGGCAGACGGGAGCAGGAGAAGGGAGCAGAGCCCGGCGCTTTGTRTGTCCCTGTCCCGCCGTGTCCCGGGTCATTCCCGGCCCCGGGGCCGCAGCGGCCGTAAATTCCAGCCGGGCACAAGGGGAGCCTTTATGGGAGCGCAGCCACACGGGAAAAGGGAGCTCTTTGATTCCCTGGAGCAGCCGGCGGGGCTGGAATGTCAGCACGGAGCGCCAGCTCCTCATCAATTATTGATGGCTTTATTAATTGTCATTAACTGCCCCGGCTCTGGCTGTCCCAGCGGCTCGGGGGGTGCTTGGTGACGGTTTTTGCCTCGTTTCCATCAAAATTCCCGAAGGCCTGAAGCCCAATCCCGCCCGGTTTGGGATGAACTGGGGAATGACACCAGCCCTGCACCCTCCTTTTCCAATTCCCCCCTGGATCAGCTCTCACAGGCAAACACTGAGGAGGGTCCAGCTCCGGAGGAGCTGCGATGGGGGTACTTGAGAAAAGGGTGATTTTCCTTCTGCTGCCCGATTTGAACTGCTGGAACTGTGGGTTCCAACCCCTTTTCCCACCCCTCTTCCCCTTCCAGCCCGGAGCTGGCCGGTTTGGGGCCTGCAGGAAGGGATCGTCCTGCAGAGCTGGCAGCGCTGTAGGGCCTGGGAGGCAGAGAAAAGGCTCGTTCCTGGTTTCACACTCAGCTGAGTTTCCATTCCACGCATTCCTCCTTACTCAYTCTCCCCTCGTCCCCGCAGATGTCGGCTCCACACGCGGCCTGGGGAGGGGAGGTTGTTGAGAACATGACTTATGCCTGCAGAAATTCCTCCCGGAATATTTCAGGCTCCTGATTCCCGGCTATATTTGGTGGTGGGGTGAGGGAGCAGCGTTTCCTCACCTCCGGGGCTCGGCGGGAGGGATCGCTCCGGGCGGCTCCAGGAACACGCTCGGGATGAAATCCCCAGCTCGGAGTTTCTCTCAGGAGTTTTACTGGCAGGAAATCGCAGTGTCAAGCCTTCAGCTGGCAGCACTGACCACATCCAGCATTCCCAGGCTCTGAAATCCCTGKTTTTTTTATCCTGTGAACACCCTCTCCTGAAAGTCTCACCATTCCAGCATTTCCTGCTCTGCCTGGATCCCGTTCTCTCACACTCTCGTGTGGTGGTTCCCTGGACAACTAAAGGGGCACAAAGTTCTTCCCATTATTATGGATATTTTGGGTGTTTGTTGCTTAAAAAAATATAAAACCCTGGGAGACACCAGGAATATGAAATTTTTGCCTTCTAGGAGGGTGAAACTTTCAGTCACTGCCYGTGAGTGGCGGTGGGAGGGCAGGGATTGATGCAGGGCTTCATAAAAGGACAGGAAAAATCCTCCTGRTGCCCCAAACACCTCCCCAGGCCTCTCCAAGCGGGGGGAAAATGAAGCTCTGAAATATTCTTTCCATCCCACAACGTTCCTTTTCCCATCCAAGGCCTCCTGGAGCTTCCCCAAACAGCACCGAGGGAGGGGTGGGGATGCTCAGGGACCCTCCAAAGGGGAGAGGCTGGTGGGGACCCCACCCTGCCTGGAGCAGGGACCCTCCCCAGGGACTGCTGGGTGACCCAGGGGTGCCTCAGCCTGGATTTCCGATCTCTCAGCATTCCCGGGATGCCCTGGATCCCTGTGCACTCACGGAGTTTGTCCCCGGAGCCGCGTGTCCCCCGTCCCCATGCCCGCAGTGACACCAGCAGCCATGTTCCCTCTCTCGTGTCCTTCCTCTTTATTCCACTCCCGGAACATTGTTCGTTAAAAATAGAAGCGATTTCCTAAAATTAAGCCCAAACCACCTCGGGTGTGCTCGTGTCGAGGGGACAGGACACGAACGGGGGACAGGACACGAAGGGGAGACAGGACCCTTCGCATCCCCCCGGGGACGCCGCGTGCGTCACCGGGAGCATCCCAGGACCTGACAGCGGGAAGGACGCGGGTCCTGGCAGCGGGAATGACCCAGATCCTGGCAGCGGTCCCCTCCTCTGTCCCCCCATTCCCTCCCCGGCCCCGCCGGCTCCGTGGCCGCTCCGTGCTCCGCGCTGGGCTCGCAGAGGTTAACGCTGTTCCAGAAGGCTCCGAGGGACACGCACCGGGCGGAGGCTGCGGGAGAGAAAGGAGAGGCTGTGGCAGAGAAAGGGAAAGGAGAGGCCCCTGTGAGCCGGGCCCGGAGCTGCCGGAGCCGCGAGGATGGAGCAGCTCCGTGCGGGAGCCGCTGGGGATGGAGCAGCTCCGTGCGGGAGCCGCGGGGATGGAGCAGCTCCGTGCGGGAGCAGCGGCCGCAGCCCCCCCCTCATCCCGGGACCCCTCTTTGGCTCCTTAGGAATGACGCAGCCGGGATCCCGCCCGGTTTCTCCCCGGAGCTGTTCCGTTTCTCCCCCTCTCTCGGGAACAAAAGCCAGCGGAGAGCGGCTTTTCCGAGCGGGCTGATCAATCCGGCAGCTGCAAACGGCCGGGGCTCGGTGGCCTGGTGTCAAATCACCCCCGCTGCCCCCCTCCCAGCCCAGGCAGCCCAAGCCAGCAGCACCGGCCCCAAATCTGCCCCCCATCCCCCCTCGCCGCGCGTTCCTCCCCAGAAATTCACGCGTGGCGGGGCGAGGAGCTCACCTGGCCGCCGCTCGGCTGGCGAGGCTGCTGCTCAGCCGCATCTTCCGCAGCGGCTCTCTAGAGCATGTAAATGATGTAGGACAGGATCACCAGGCCGATGATGGCGAAAAACATCAGGATGAAAATGTCCAGCATGGTGAGGGAGGGAGGGACGGAGGAGGAGACGGCGGGACAGGGGCTGCCGGGCTCCGGGCAGGGCTCCGGGCTCCGGGCAGGGCTCCGGGCTCCGGGCAGGGCTCCGGGCTCCGGGCAGAGCTGCTGGGCAGAGCCGCCGCTGCGTCCTCCCCTCCCCGCCCGAGCGCGGCTCGCTCCGCTCAGGATGCAGAGACGATGCCGGAGCTGATGGAGCCGCTTTCCGGCGGGCAGGAGGGCGATAAAGCGATAAACACGGGCGGGCAGGAGGGCGATAAAGCGATAAATACGGGCGGGCAGCCGGGCTCAGCCCAGCCCTGCGGCCCGGGGCCGGCTCTCCCTGCTGGGGGGGTGTCGTGCCCCTGCTCCTTCTTTCTCAAAGCGCTCCCCACTTCAGGGGGTGCCCCGGGGATGTTCCCCCCCCCTCCCCCATCTGCAGCTGGGAACGGGCCCATCCTCTGGAGAAAGGAGGGAAAATGAGAAAATGAGCGCTGTGGCCACACCAGGACCTTGAATCACCTTCCCTGGTGTTCCTGGGGTGCCCCAGCACCGCCCTTTGTCACGCACGGAGCCGCTTTGTTTTCCTCGCTGTTGATAAACAACATCCTTCCCTCCACGCCCGCCAGATTTTTGTYCCCCCGCTGTTTAAAACCCCGCTGGAAATCCCACCTGCTGAATTCCCAGGGCTCCATGGAAACCCCTTGGCTGCAGTCGGGCTCCTAAACGCATCCCCGGGCTTTCCAAAAGCGGGGGGGTTGAGCCGAGGAGCTGCATCCCCAGAGATCCCCAGGGATGCCAGCGCGTCCCAGCCTCAGGCGAGATGAAAACCCCAGCTCTGGAAGCTTCCCCTCGTCCCAAGGAAGCAGAAAAGCGGCCGGAAAAAGCGGCYGCAATCAAAGCCAGCACAATCAGCAGGTAAAAATTAAACTTTTATTTTCAATCCGAGTAAACCGGGAAGAGAATCGGTCGGGTTCTTCCATTCCGTGGGGTTTTTTAAATTTTTTTTTTTTTTTTTTTGGATAAAAAAGCCAAATAACATTATTATTAATTTTTTTTTATAGCGGTGGGTGCTCAACCCAGGAAGGACACAAGGACAAAACCCCAATCGAGCGACGGATCCCGAGGAAAACACGTTCTAAGCTCAGCACTGAGATGCAACCGGGGAAGCTGGGATGGACGAGGTTTATTTTACACGTGATGAGAAGCAATTCTTCAGCTTTTTAATGGTTCTTCTTCCTCTTTTTTTTTTCCTTTTTTTTTCCTCCCCCCCCCCCACCCCCCACTCTTCTATTTATTTATTTATTTTAAATACAGGTTCAGGTGCTTTTCAGCGATGAAAAAAAAAGGCAAAAAAGTGCATAAGTTGAGAGAAAAGGCAGAAAATCAAGCAGTAAAGAGGTTTGTTTCCCATGGCAGGGGAGAAAAGGGGGCAGGGCACAGGAGGGGACAATTTAGGGACAACGGTTTCGAGGGGAAGGATTAAAAAAAGGTCTGTATCCCAAAAGGGAATTTCCTGCGTTATTTGGTCCGTTAAAAAAGGGTTTATTCACATTGATGCTCCCCTCCCCCCCATTCCCGGACAAGAACGTGATTAAGAAGAGGATTTAGCAGGGAGAGGTGGATCCCTCCCTGCCCTTGTGCTCCCTGTTTTAGCACCAGCCGGGATTCCCATCCCGGACAGCCCGTCCTGGCTGCTCCTGCTCCGCTGTCACCCTGATTCCCTGTCCTTCTCCCCCTGTCCCACTGCRGCCGGAATTCCCTTTTCCCGGCGGGTCTCTCCCCAGTCGCAGCCCCAGCAGCCCCCTGAGGACCCCAGGAGGTGGAGGTGACCCCAGCAGAACCAAGGGATGTCTCACTCGGCCGCTTTGGTCCCGTATTCCCGCTTTTTCCRTGGGAATAGCAAAGGCGGCACTTCCCGCTGGGAGCATCCCAGCGCACAGCGCAGCCCGGCACGGGGACATCCCCGCTGCCCCCAGGCCCCGCTCCCGGCACCCTGCAGAGCTTCCCGCTCCTCCCTCCCTGCTCAGTTCCAGTTTTTCCCGACCCCGACCCGCTCCGGGAGCTGCGGAGCCCCGAGGAGAAGGGGACGGGGATGTGCTTTGACATTTTGGTCCATGACACCGTCCCGAAGTGGTCCCAAAAGCTGCCACCAGCGCTGGGAATGAGAGGTGCAGGGTGGCTCGGGCTGCCACATCCCCCAGGGGACAACAGGGCCCCCAGGATGGCCCCAGAGCGGTGGCAGCACCCGGCAGCAGCAGGAGAAAAGCAGGAAAATTCTGGGTGAGAGGAAAAGGCTTTGCCAGGGGACCCCCCAGACCCTGGCCCAGAGGGAGCTGGAGCTGCAAGGAGGCTCATCCCAGTTCAGGGGGGCTCATTCCAGCTCAGGGGGGCTCATCCCAG
>RAHM01000476.1:331676-346395 GCA_003713295.1 Parotia lawesii | reverse complement strand
TTAGTAAAGAACTGTTATTGCTACCCCTCATATCTTTGCCTGAAAGCCCCTTAATTTCAAAATTATAATAATTCGGAGGGAAGGGGGTTGCATTTTCCATTTCAGGGGAGGCTCCTGCCTTCCTTGACAAACACCTGTCTTTTCAAACCAAGACAGGTTTCACCCTATATTCCTCCTTTTTGTTTTTGAAAGGAGGTTTTAAGTGTAAAATGAAAACGCTCTATAATGGCTTGACCAGACGGAGACGATGGAATGCCAATGACATGGTGAACACTCCAAAGTTGCAAGAACTGTTGAGTGTGCTGAGCTGCGTAACCAAGACCATTATCAGTCTTTACAACACGTGATATGCCTAAAGCTGCAAAAGCACCGCGCCAATGCGAAATCACATCTTTTGCCGTCTCTCCTGCATGTACAGAGGCCCATCAGGCTTTAGAATAGGTGTCCACAGAAACATGCACATATTTAAGGTGACCAAACTCTGAAACATAAGTAACATCAGATTGCCACAGCTGGAGAGCTTGCAGCCCTCTGGGGTTCATCCCGTCATGAGTCATGGTGATATATTGCTGACAGTCAGAGTATGAGGCAACAATATCATGTGCTGCTGCAGACATAAGATAGAATTGATGTCGTAGGGCGCGAGCCCCTTGATGGAAAAATTGATGTGACTGAATTGCCTGTTGTAATGTATCTGGTACCAGAGCAGCCCACGCCAGGGCTGTCAGCTTATCCGCACGGGCATTTCCTTCTACAATGAACTCAGGCAAGTTTGTATGACTATGAACATGGAGAATATAAAACAGTGCGGTTCGTTGGCGTAACACATGCCATAATGTTTTTAGCAAATAAAACAATTCCTTGTTATTTACTTCTTTCAAAACAGCATGATCTAGTCGACGAACTATATTGCACACATATTGAGAATCAGATACAACATTTAAATTTTCATAAGGCCAGGCTTCAAAAACCATTATGACTGCCCGTAATTCTGCCAACTGAGGGGATCCATGTTGGCAGCCTATAAGGTCATGCCACTGATCTCCCTCCTTCCAGGTGATGACTACTTTTCCTGTCCGCCCTGATCCATCAGTAAAAACCATGCACCCTTGTAAGGGGGTCGTTGAATACAATGACGATTCTACAATTTGCAGTTCTAGGTGCATCTGCAAAAATTTATGTGCAGGGTGATGGAATAATATTTTTCCTGGAAACTCTACCATGACCATTTGTAAAACAGAACTATTGGCCATACACCAGTCCCAATACTCAGAGGTTAAGGGTGCAGTCATAATGGCTGGCTCTTGTCCCAATAATTGGACACACCATTGCCTAGCTTTACAAATTACATGAGCTATCAGCTCTAAGTGAGTGGTAACAGTCTTCTTGTGCTGATACAACAAAAATATCCATTCCAAAAAATGTAAAGGGTCCTGCCAACTATCATGCCATTGGTCTATGAGGCCCACAGGATGATCCTTAGACAGTAAAATATATATTGAGAGGTATGGTGGTAACTACTCTCCAGGCTTTTCTCCCTTGTATTGCTAGTTCTACTTGCTTTAATGTTTCAAGCGCTTCTGGCGACAAGCTCCTGGGAGATAACAAGCAGGGGTCACCTCTTAATAAATCAAAAAGTGGTGCCAACAGCATGTTCGATAATCTCAGCAATGGTCTGATCCAATTAACTGTACCTAACAATTTTTGTAAGTCATTCAATGTTTGTATGGAATGCTGAACAGTCACTGAGGTTCGACAGTTTGGTCCAAAATTTTCATTTCTAAATATTTCCAGGGAGCTTGTCGCTGTACTTTCTCAGGAGCAACACACAAACCATAGCTTGTTAAAGCCTCTTGCATCACAGGCATTACCTCATCGAGCTGTTCTACAGTTGGCACAGCAACTAAGATAGCATCCATATAGTGGTAACAATAAGCTTGTGGAAATTGTTTCCTGACCTGTGGTAACACTTGTGCCACATACCACTGACAAATGGTAGGGCTGTTTTTCATTCCTTCAGGCAACACAGTCCAATGGAACACAGGAATGCAGTCGGGCTTCTAGTTGCAGGGTGTTAAGCGGAGGGTCCCCTGTGAGCTGGGCCAGACCTGCTCCAAAATGAAGGTCATCTTGAGAACGTTCTAAATTACCCATGTCGACCTCATTCACTGGCCATCTCCACTGGGACTCAAAAATCATCATCTGAGTCGGAGTGAAGCAAATTTGGGCTATCTGCCAACAGTCAAAAGAGGTTAGCTCATTAGTAAAGATACCTCACAGCGTAGACTGTGCGAAATGAGAAGCAAACTTATGCTGCATCACTGTATTTCTTAGGTCTTTGATTACACTCCAATGAAAAGGATCCCACTCATCAGGGCTGTTGCCATTATTTCGGATCACAGGGCATGCTAGAATCTGGTCCGCCAAATCCGACTCTCCCACTTCCCTAGCTTGTTCATACAATCTTGCCCAAAATCTTTTTGTATCCCTCCACCTTACCGAGACGGCCACTGGTTCTAGAGTAAATATATCTTGCAATGGAGGGGCGGTTGGCTGACAGCCCACTCCTCCTGACCCCATTGACCCCAACAAATCAATCAAAACAGGCTCAGGGGTTCTGTCCCAAGGCTGTACTGACTGTGCTGCCTCTTGAGGCACTGGAATGTCATCATCGAGATCCGGGGGAGGAGGGTAACTCTCAGGCCATACCAGCAGAATAGGACCCTGCATAGAAGCAGTCATGGGGGGAGGAGGAGGAGAAGACAAAGGGGAAGCGGCCCCAGCAGGAACGTCAGCTGCTGGGGCGGTGGCTGCAGCAGCAGCTGCTGCTGCTTCTCTATCGGCTTTTAATTGCAGCAACGAGTCCTGAACAGAGCACCAAGTCGTTAGCGATCTTGTGGCTATTTCGTCCCCCTTTGTAGCTGCCTGCCATAACGCTTGCCCTGTTTCCTCCCACATTTCAACAAAAAAAGCAGTCTATACATCCGTTCTCACTCCTTTTCTTTTGCACCAAATGAGGAAGGTGCATAGCACCTGCTCCTCATATTTGATGCCTCTCTTCTGTAACATTAGCAACAGAATGTTCAAAATGGATTCTTCTGCTGCTGCTATTTGACCCCCCATATCTATGTTCCCAGTTGCTGACCTTGGGTCAGGTGTCTCTGCTTTTTTCTGCTTCCGTAAATCATCTGGACTTCTAGGCTCTCACTCTCTGCCTATCTTGCTTGACTGGGCTCCACCGCTGGCTGCTCTCCAGTACACAGTCACAATCCCATCACATCGGGATCACCATTTGATGGTGTACAAAAGACTGATGCTGAAGATGGTGGCAAGCTTCAGCACTTTATTATCCCACAGTACAACCTTTTATACCTTTCTCCTGTATCACTCACATGCTTCTTCTTGTAAAAATCAACACACAGCTGTAACTTTATCAAGGTCAAGGCTGCCCACAGCCCAAACCTGTTCTCCCACAGCTGCCCTTCGTTTAATTTGAGTCAAGCTCTGATGATAAACACATAAAATCCTTGCCCTATAAGGCTAGAGGAAGCAAAAACACTAGTGAACCTACTGATTTCCAAGCTGCATGATGATCCTTCTCATTTTCCAGAGCTGTTTCTTCTTCATTTCAGCTTTGAAACTTTTTGCTTTTCAATCCTATCCCTTAGCTTGATTCAGCAGACTTTTTTTTTCACAAATGTTCCCAGTTTATAATTGGGGATGGGGAGAGAGAAAAGAGGAGATGAAGACAAGGAGGAGGGGTTTTTTTCCCTGACAACTTTCCTTGAGAGGAAGGGTTTCCAACACGAGTGTTCCTGGGCAGTTCTGTCACACAAATTGTTCAATGTCATTATTTTATTTTGAATGAATAAACCTATATTGGCTGCCTAGAAAGCAGCAGCTTCATTTCTAGATCTGGAGATGATCCACAGCACAACTTTTGTAGGACAAAGAGCACCAAAGCTAAAGGTCGTTATTTGCTTTTCTACATGTCCATGTTCCTCATTCCTCCAGGCTTCAAGAACTGCATTAATGAGACATTGGTATAGCTGATGGCCTTCATATTGAGACAAGGTAGGGAAAGAAATTTGCAGATACACAGAAGGAAGGCTGAAAAGCCCATGACAGCAATTCCCAAGACCTATCTTGGGCCAGCCCTCCTGGACTCTCACATTTCCTACAATGAAATGAGAACCTTCTAGCTTCTTCAGTTGGGTATTCTAGACAATCTGCTACCTTTAGATGTCCCAAACTGCTCTCCTCATCCCTTCAACTTCGGGAAGCCAACAGGCAGCAAGGCTATGAAAGCAGTAGTCTCTGGCTATGGGAAATTGGCATGGCTGAATTGCTCCAGAATTCTGGGTTGTGAAAGCTGCAAGAGCCCCTAGTAGATTAAAGTCTTTCCAAACCACCTGAGGACAGGGCAGTGTTGCAATCCAGTTTAAACGCAGAAAAGCAAAGAAAGCTAAGTCTCTGAGCATAAACCAGAAGGAACTTAGAAGGTTCTAAATATTCCCAGAAACGAGATTAAAACCAAACGAGGTTAGATGTTGATGCCAAAAAATTGATGTATTTTATTTAATAGTAGAGAGGCAAGGAGAAGGAAAGAGAAAAGAAAGAAAGAAAAATAGAAAAAGAGGTGTGCGTGGGGGGTTGGGGGGACAGGGAGAGGTGACAGGGGTTAGGTGGAAGCATATCACCCATCTGAGGGTCCCAAAGACATCTCGTTGCTCCCCTCCATCTGGTCTTCTTGGTGGTGAGGGTCCCCCATCGCCGCCGTGGCCACACCGCCAGACGCCGCCACACGCCACGCCACGCTACCACACACCGCCACACGCCAAAGAGTACAGAATCTCATGAATTAATATACGCTTTGGGCCAGGTGGGGAACACTCACATGTCTCCTTTGCAGGGGCTACCTTGACACACTGTCCTTTGCAACACTGAGGGTCTGTTGCATCATCTCTGGTGCTCTGGTGCAGGGTCTGGGGACCCCTTTGAGGGGGGCCCCTTTGATGGGCCATATCACCATCTTCTGCTGTGGATAAGCTTTCCCCTCCCCTCCAGCCCCTCCTCCCAGGACCTCTCAGCTGGGCTCCTCTGCACAGTGGAGGATGGGCAGTCACTTCACCTCTGACCAGAGGCTTTTCTTAAGATAACCAAAGCCTCTCTTCCCTCCACCCTTTTGGTTCGAGCAGCTGATAGCCCTGGGGCTGTGGTCTCCACCTTAGAGGTGTTAAGCCTGTGCTTTGTGGATGTCCCCAGCCCTGAGTTGTTACTTTATCTTATCTTCATCAGTGAGCGGTGTAAAGCCTCAGTCAGGGCCCCATTCAGGGTGTGTTGGTCTTCTCTGCAGCTTTTGTAATACAATTTTAAAAGTCCTTCAAGAAAATGTCTAAGTCATAAATTGTAATACTTCAGTCTCTGACAGGCAGACACATTGATGTTTGGGTATTATTTCTTCTAGTGTCTTCAGGGCTATTACACACAAAAAGAAAAGGCTCAGTATGATCAGATTTTCCACTAACTTTATCTATTTCTCGTGGTATGCCAACACCGTCTATCTGGAAACAAGCTCTGCATCTCTCATTTCCTCAGTCACCTTTCATTTTATTTTGTGTTCACCATATGGAGACCCAAGTGAGAATCTGATTTTCATTTACTGGAGTTTGGACAACACAGAAAGACTTGATGCATCCACTCCACCTTGAGAAAACTGCCTTCATATTTGGCTACCCCAGTAGTGGAACGAGATCAGTGCTAAGTGAATACATTATTGCCACAACATATGGCTGCTGACAAGCCCATAGGGCTGAACTGAAGGTTTCAAAGCCGTRGGCCTGGACCAAGACACTGTGCTGACAGGGTACATTCCTGGCCAGAGAGATGAGGAGGCAGTAAATAGGTATCATGATACAAGCCGCCATCTCCAAAAGGTCACCAAGACAGAGGTTTACCTCCTCCATCCCTAGGAACATTATTTCTGCTCCACATTTTAGATGGTGAGTCCCTATTTCAGGAGCCTTTTAGAAGCAGACAGGCTGTTCTGCATTCCTGCAGTCCCAGTGGTCAGACTGACAGACTTTCCATGCTGGGGAAAGACTAAGTCATCTGGATAGTGCACAGAAATCTTGTACCTGGCACATTGGCTGTTTACAGATCTTTCTGCACTCTCCAGTCTGCAGTGTTGGACTTTCAAAATAGAGTGCCCAGCAAGGATTTGGGAGAGTGGTGGTGTACACTGGAGAAGTGAAGACGATAGGGAAGCAAGAAGTACAGGCCCTGAATTTGGAAGGCAGTAACAGGGCTAAGGAAGGGACAGAAGAGAATTGGAGGTAATTGGGGGTCAAATTGATGCCAGGATGGTTTTTTGCCTCTTCTTTTATACCCCTTTTATACCTTTTTATAACTTCTGTATTCTTAGTGGTTTTTTGCCTACATTCTTGGACTTGTTTGTCAAGCTAGGAGACTAAACATTTTAGAAGCTTCGTAGTTAGGGATCAGAATGCTCCAGACACCAAGGTTCTCTCCAGAACACATTTTGTAAACTAAGATAGAACCATCCAGGAGAAGGTTCCTTGGGGAGGGGGGCTGACTCGAGCCACTCATTGGGGAATCTTTGATAGATATGCTAATTAGTAAGACCTATAATGTTATACCCGATCTATTGGGGGGGGCATTGTCGTGTGCATTGGGGTGCATTCCACCTGGACGTAGTGCACCTAAGGATCCTTAAAATAAATACAAAGGGAAAATCCCTTTTTCCCTTCTAACTGTGTTTGATTCTTGATTTTAAGACCAGGAAAAGGCATCAAGATAGGTCTCTGAAAAGGCCTTTTAGGAGGGAAAACTTAAAAATAAAATGAAGAAACCTGCTTCCAAACATTGACCAGGGAGTGTCTCAACCCAAAGAGCTGTTCATGGGATAGATGCTTCCTAGCAGCATCCCAATTCCACAGCCCACATGCTGCAGGGTTTATGACTCCACACTGAACAATCCGATAGCTACAGATGTTTGGCTTCAGGAAATAAACTAGGTACAATTTCCCAACCCTGAGCACAATTGGCACAACATATTTCCTGTTCGTATAGCTGAACTTTCTTACCATCTTTCTCAGGTAGCTTGGTGCTGTGTCCCAACTTGCTGGGCCAGTCTATCCTGAGCCTGAAAATTACTGGCTTGAGAGTATGGTCAGGCTTTCTTCAATCTACTTGCAAACCCACTGATTAAGTAGATTGCCATGGAGCTCAAAATGTTTTCTCCCTCAAGGACATGGCCCTTCTGGAATGCAGCTGAACTCTTCAGGGATTCATGGTAGATTACAGCACGTGAGATACCGGCCAAGACAGCTTTTGCAAAGGGTCTCTGAAAACACCATTACTCTGGTTACCTCCCCATTGACCTACAGCACGTCCCTCACTGCCACAGGGCAGACAGCAGCTCCTGTAAGCCAGGAACATGGAGTCACTCACCAGCCTATGCACTGTGCATTGAACATCTGGTTGTTGATAGGGGAATGAATAAGATAGAGGACTGATGTGAACCACATTGTTTGCACTCTGTCCAAAGAATTCCTCTGCAAGCTTCCAATGTCGACTTTTTGCTTATCTTTCACACATAGCCTCTCTGGGTACATTTTGGGAAATCAGGAGAAGTACAGGTTTGCATTATCTGAGAAAAAGGATTTGCCATGCTCATCATGCTATGCTTTCATCCAAGCAGGCAGGTTTGGGCTTGATTAAGGACACACTCCTCCATGTTGTCAGAGCAAGGAAAGGCACTCTGCCAAGCAAGTGGAGCAAGAAGGGGCATGAAGGAAGTGACTCTGAAAAGGACCCTGCTTCTCACAGGGGATCAGGAAGGAACTCAAGAGTGTGTTGGAGAGAGAAGCAGCTGGAATCTGGCTCAAAAACTACGTTCAAAGCCCCAGCATATTCCTGCTTTTGTGCCTTGTCCACTGTGGCCAAGGGCTGAGACCCAGTGTTTGCATCTTCCCTGTTGTCATTTTCCTAGACCTTGATGATTATTGCAGAGCACAGTCTGGCCAGAAGCTGCTACTGAATGCTGATCCCTCTCTGAAGGTGTAGCATGTTTTTTTTTTCCTAAGCCCTCTTCCTCAACAGTAAGTGAACCAAAAAAGTCGTAGCCCATCAGGAGGGAACCCCAGATAAGCCACTCAGCCTGCCTCTCATTCATGAAGACGATGGGCCATCAATTCTGCACAAGCCCCAGTGCAAAGCAACCCCATTTTCCTGCCCATGATGTTTTTTTGACACATTCAAATGATAAATTTGAGAACAGATACACCAGGAGGTTTAAAAAAAAAAATTACTTAAGCCCTGGCTGGGTGATAGTCTGTATTAAGAAATACCTCCAACTAGGAAAGATGCGGTGTCTCTTTTTTTAACTAGCCATTCTTGGCATAACTTAAAATCGCAGGACCTCTGCAATGACTGCTGTGCAAATGGGCTTTCAAAATTGACTGCCCAGCCTCCTTTTAACTCAGGAATAAAGACAAGCAATTCCAGGAAAAAATACATCAGGAGCTGCTGAGTTTATCAACAACACTATCTGTGTCACCTGCAGAGGACAAGAGGCAGACTCCATCTATAGAATTAAGGCCACCCTTAATTCTATAGTCTGATCCTTCATGTCCAGAGGCCTCGATGATGGGCTTAAGGGCCACAGTGCTCAAGATCTCAGTGTTCCAGTAGTTGCACTGCATGGCCACAGCACCTTTTTCTGCCTTCCAATGCTGAGGAAAGGCTAAGGGTCTACAAATTCAGATTCCAGCACAGGAAAAGAATCAAAGTCCCAGTATTAGATCTGTCCTGGGGTGATGTTATAAGAGGGKTTTTTTTTATTCCTTAACCATCTGCTTAATGCCCAAGGACACTGTGTCTTTAAGATGGACCCGGGGGGCGGGGCCGGAGCCACAGGGCCCAGGTGTGGGTCAGTTGAACGGCAGGGCCCAACGGCTCGGGGTCCATGGGTCTCGGCAGGGCTCGGGAGGGATAATATCACCCCAGGACAATATCTTACAGAGTCCATTTGGAATTGCTAATGGAGGAGACAGGAGGAAAGGAAAATCATTATGCTATAATTCAGTGCATGAAAGAAGACTATGAGGGACCTCTTGAGACATCTGATCAAAATGCTGCTGTCACAGGTACTCTGCCATATGTTCCCATTCACACCTTTAATGCCACTAAAAGGCTCTTCCAGAATCACAAGGACTTTAGTCTTCATATTATTTGAGAAACTCAGATTTGGTGCCTAAAACTTAGAAAAAAAAAATTAAGTTATAACTGCAGGTCATTGTTGACAAAATTGTCAGTAGTTCTTAACATCATGTCATATAAAATGAGCTCATTTTCTTTTTAGTGTAAGAGTTCTGTTTCCTTCCTTCCTGTTCGTACCCCTTCCCTAAGCTGAAACTAAAGATTTCTGTAATAATTACTGCCAAGCCCAAACAACTCAAAAGAAATCAAATCTGGCATGCAGAGCATCTTCACCTACCATGTCTTTCAATGGCTTATTAAATATTTCACGTACAAACACACACACACACACACATATGCTCGCACAGGAATGCCTATTGTTAACATTATTTCATGAATCTCCCCCAACGCCGAAGAATGAGTAAAGGAAGCTGGCAAATTCTTTTGCATCATGAGGTCAAGGAGATGTAATCCTAGAAACGTCAATGTTGAATGTCAAAAAGATCTGTCAAGTCAAACTGAGGTGGCTCCTGGAGATGTTGTCTAACTTAAATTCACGCTGCATTATATATGCTGAGGCGCTTCACCTCTCAGACTGTGGTTGCTGATTTTCTTTGGTAATTCAGCTGGGGAAGAGGGCAGTAGCCAAGACATGCAAGTAATGCAGCCTTTTTCAGGAAGGAATGCAAGTACAGAATGAAATTTAGTAGAAAACTTGAAGAGATTGGGTGGGATTCATCTCACCTGTGTTTGGATGTCTGCAGTGTAGAAGTCACCATCCCATCTGGATGCTCTGAGCTCTTACTTCAGTCAAAGGAGAGAATTGGCCACATGTAGCACAGACACCATTTAGTCTGTTTGAAATATCTACTTGAGATAAGGTGAATCATATCCTGCAAATGCCTGCTTCYCTCCATTGACTTGCAACATAAACATAGGGTGGGATTTTAAAAATGTATTTTATATTTACAAAGTGCATGCTTTACTCTAAGACAGAAATCTAAGTTCCATTCAAGGCAATGGTGCAAAATCAATACAACCAATGGAGTTTTAGGGGGCAACTCAGCCAAGTTTCAGATTTTTGAAGATTTTAATCTTTCTTTTTTACCTTATTTACTTAATTTAGTATTGCGCTTGATTCCCAGTACTGGCTAGATCTCCATTTACTGTCATAAAAGTCTGAATGTTCAACTGAGGGAAGAATACACTTTGCATTTATTTGAGATTAATCCCATTGTTAAAGTCATGTGAGATTAATTCCCACAATGAGATGGTGTTTTTCTTTTAGGACCTGTTAACATTTAGTACATTTCATACTGTTTTAATCACAGAATCACAGGATGGTTCAGGTTTGAAGGGACCACGGTTGGTTATCTGGTCGCATCTCCCTGCTCAAGCATGGTCATCCGAGAGCACATGGCACAGGATTGTGTCCAGGCAGTTCTGGAACATCTCCAGTGGCAGAGACTGCACACCCTTTCTGGGTGATCTGTTCCAGTGTGTGGTCACTGCACAGGAAAATTCTTCCTCATGTTCAGGTGTGTCTTGGGGAATGACCATTTTTGGTTTTGGTTTTGTTTTGTGTCCAGGATGGTCACTGCCTCCCCTGGCTCCGGGAATATCATGATGGGTGAGGGGCAGCCCAGGATCCTGCGGGGGTTGGGGGGCAGGGGGCGACTTCTTCCTTCCGGTGGGGGTGATCAACTCAGTGGCCACGCAGCATGGTGCGTCTGATTTGAGATCCTGTTGCCCTGTGGTTTTTGCCTTTTTTCTTTTTCCCCTCTTGGTTTTTTTTCCTTTGGCACTGTGACTAGAGCTTGCCACCTTGCTTCTCTGCTCCTCTGATACTTGGGAGCCCAGAGCCGGTGTGTGCTGTGCCAGGATCCAGGAGCTGGGAGCACGCCTTCCCCTGCCAGGCCATTTGCTCTGTGTGGTGGCTCGACCCTGGGACGAGCCATCGCCAGTGAGCTGTGCAAAGGAGCAACCCCCCCACCCAGCCATGCTGTTTTCTGCTGCCGCTTCAGGGCTTTTTGCTACACTTTAGCCTGACACCCTGCGTCCGCTGGGACCCCCTGCTGCTTCTGCCACCACTTCGGGTTTAGTGCTACACTTCAGTTTGCCGCCCCTGGGGGTGTCTGCTGGCCTCTGCTGTTCCAGCTGCTGCTCCGAGGTTCCTGCTACAGTCCAGCTGGCCACCCAGAGTGGCACTGAGACCGGCTGCCCCCGTGCGTTTGCAAAGGAAGCCTCTTCTCTCTCTCGCCCTCCATCAGAGCCATTACCATGTGGCGAGGTGGCTGAGCTCGCGCCACTGCGCCCCCTGCAGGCGCGGGGGAACCATCGCACCCACCCTGGCCGGCCAGGAGCCAACAGTGCCCCCTGCCAGCTGTGACCGTAACTGCACCGAAGGGGAAAGGGCCTGACAGCCCAGAGAAGGCTGATATTTGGTTTCTTTTTTTTGTTGTTGTTGCTGCTACTGTTGTTGTTGTTTGTTTGTCTTGTTATGTGTATATATATATATAGTAAAGAACCTTTTTATGTTGGTTTAACACAGCCTGGTTTTTGGTGGGCGGAGGAAGCCACAGGGGTGGCTTCTGAAAGATGAAACTACTCGGAGCTTCTACTATGTCCAGCATGGAGCCAATCGCTGAAGACTCTGACAATAGGCAGGTTGCCGGCCCAATTAGAGAAGTTGATAACGCCTCTGTGCTGACATATTTAAGAAGGAAAAAACGCGGGCAGGCTCTCTTTCTTCTTCCAAGGGGTGGCAAGGCGGCCGCCGGGGGCAATCCCGGCGCGGCCGCTGRGAGCCCTCCCAGCGCAGCCAGGGCCATGCTGCCGGGGGCCATCCCAGCGCTGTGAGCAGCCACGCGGCCACCTGGGCCACACAGCCACCAGGGCCATGCGACTGCTGGGGCCACACGACTGGGGCCATGAGGCTGCTGCTATCTCAGCACAGCTCGCGATGAACTTTGCTTGTTTAGCCACTTTTAGCCAGCCTTGCTGCGAGCAGGAAGGCAGAAGCAGCAGCAGCTTCTCCTTTTTGGCACCCCACCCCACATGAAGAAAGACGCTGAATAGAGCCAATGCCACAGTGGACCACGTGGCCTACAGCCAGAGGCATGGTGAACAATTCCCCGATACGGAACCCAGACAAAATCAACTTTTCAGCACTGCAAAACCTTATAAGAACTTTCAAATTGATAGAACTTGAGAACAAACGAACCTATGGACAACAATTTTCTCCCAAGTCAAAGAAAAAGAAAAAGTGGAGACATGTGAGAACAACATGGCGACACTAAGGTTGGTGAAAAGAGGGAGAGGGAGGAGGTGCTCCAGGGTGTCAGAGCTGAGATGTTTCTACAAAACCGTGGTGAGGACTATAATACAACAAACCGTTTTCCTGTAATTCATGAAGTGCATGGGGGGATGCAGAGATCCACTCGCAGCCCGTGAGAACAAGTGCTCATGCTGGAGCAAGTAGATGCTGAAAAGCTGTAATCTCGAACAGAGAGAGAAGACCGAGAAAGAGGAGCCTTGCTTCCAAACTAAAACAGCTCATCCTTAAAAAGCACCCCATGAACTAATGACTCACACAAAACAGTTGTGGGAAGACAGTTTGCCCATGGGAAGGACTCACATTGCAGCAGGTCAGGCGAGACTGCTACTTGTGAAAGTTAAAACCACACTGGAAAAGTTCATAGAGAACTGTCTCCCATGGGAAGGACCCCACAGCACAGCAGAAAAAAAAGAAACTCCTTTCCCTAAGCAAACTGAAGAGAGATTTTTAGAAGGGACAAACTGACTAAAGACCCCATGTTTTGTCTCTCTGTGCTGTCGGTGGGAAAGAAGGATGGACTGGGAAAAAAAGGTGTTCTAAAGGTTTCATTTAGTTCTCATTACCCTTCTTTTTTTAAAATTCTGTTAATAATAAATTTTCTTTATACTGTTTAAGTTTTGAACCTGTTTTGCCTTAGAGCGTTTTTCCTCTAATCCTTATCTCAATTCATTAAGCCTTCGTTTTGTTTTCCCCTCCTCTGCTCATTTATAGCAGAAGAAAATGAGTGAATGATTTCTCATGGGTACCTGGCGCTCAGCCAGTGTCAAACTCCGACACTTTTCCTACATCTTTGCCTGAAAGCCCCGTAATTTCAAAGTTATAATAATTTGTAGGGAAGGGGGTCATATTTTCCATTCCAAGGGAGGTTCCCGCCTTCCTTGGCAGACCTTTTAAACCAAGAYGAGGTGGAACTTCCTGGGCATCAGTTTCTGCCCATGGCCTCTTGCTTGGCAACACAGAGCAGAGCCTTGTCCATGCTCTGAGCCCTCCCTGCAGACACTGACAGACATGGATGAGGTCCCCTCTCAGCCATCTCTTCTCAAGGCTGAACAGCCCCAGCTCCCTCAGCCTTTCCTCATAAGAGAGGTGCTCCAGTCTCTTCATCATGTCCACAGCCTCCACTGGACCTGCTCCAGGACCTCCATGTCTCTCTTGTCCTCAGGAGCTCAGAACTGAACATGGGTCTCCAGATGTGCCTCACCAGGGCTGTGTAGAGGGACAGGATCACTTCACTCGACCTGCTGACAATGTTCTTCCCAATGGACCCCAGAACACCATTGGCCTCCTTGGCCCTCAGGGCACTTCTGGCTCATGGACAGCTTTTTGTCCACCAGGATACCCTGGTCATTCTCTGCAGAGCTGCTCTCCATCAAGTCGGTCCCCAGCATGGGATGATTCCTCCCCAGGTGCAGGACACTGCATTTGCCCTTGTTGAATTTCAGAAGGTTCCTCTGTGCCCAACTCTCCAATGTCTTGAGGTCCTTCTGAAGCACTGCACAGTTCTCTGCGGTACCAACCACTCCTCCCAACTTTGTGTTACCAGTGTACTTGATGAGGAGTCATCTGCTCCATCATCCAAGTCATGGATCCAGCTTTGATCCACATATTGGCTTTACTTTCTCTTCAGAAGAGGTAAAACTGGTATCTCCAACTGTACAAACCTCTGGAGTATCATGATGGGTTGCCTTTGCTGTATTGCAGCTGAGGAGAAATATTTCCACTCCATTCTTATGGAGTTTCAAATTTTTTTGGAGATTCAACCTACCAAGGCTGATGTAAAAAAAAGTGGCCCCAACACAGTTAGGGAGGTTTAGAACATTCACAGGTTTTGGAAACAGACCTGATGGCAAGACAAGGGCTTCAAATGATGGCAAAGCATCTTTACAGTATTAATTAGCATGGCATCAGCTGGTAACTGCTTCTGTAGGGGGGTCAATTATGAAGTGAAAAGCTTCATTTTGGACTGCTGTGACTCCAGCTATTTCTGCTTTGCATTGGGAAGAGTAGGCAGTACTCTTGACCATGGCTCTACTCCATGGCTTGACCTCATGAGTGAAGGCTTTTGGCCATTCAGAGCTTGACTCACAAGGAGAGGGAAGGGGAGGGGAGGAGAGGGGAGAGGGTGTGGAGATGGGATTAGTTACAGGGAGGTCCAAAAAG